>CAHIKZ030002021.1:0-27500 GCA_903632075.3 Acanthosepion pharaonis
GATGAAAGAAAGATGAATCAAAAAAATGAATAATAATGACAATGCTTCATCTAAGAAATTCAAACAACTTAAGACTATTACGTCTTATTACTACGAGGTGGAAACAAGCAAGAGAAATAAGATGAAAGAAAGACGAATCAAAAATTAATAATAATGACAATGCTTCATAAAAAGAAATTCAAACAAATTAAGACTATTCAATCGTCTTATTACTACGAGGTGGAAACAAGCAAGAGAAATAAGATGAAAGAAAGATGAATCAAAATGAATAATAATGACAATGCTTCATCTAAGAAATTCAAACAACTTAAGACTATTACGTCTTATTACTACGAGGTGGAAACAAGCAAGAGAAATAAGATGAAAGAAAGATGAATCAAAAATGAATAATAATGACAATGCTTCATCTAAGAAATTCAAACAACTTAAGACTATTACGTCTTATTACTACGAGGTGGAAACAAGCAAGAGAAATAAGATGAAAGAAAGATGAATCAAAAATTAATAATAATGACAATGCTTCATCTAAGAAATTCAAACAACTTAAGACTATTACGTCTTATTACTACGAGGTGGAAACAAGCAAAGAAATAAGATGAAAGAAAGATGAATCAAAAATTAATAATAATGACAATGCTTCATCTAAGAAATTCAAAAAGACTATTACGTCTTATTACTACGAGGTGGAAACAAGCAAGAGAAATAAGATGAAAGAAAGATGAATCAAAATGAATAATAATGACAATGCTTCATCTAAGAAATTATTTTTTTAAAGACTATTACGTCTTATTACTACGAGGTGGAAAAGAAATAAGATGAAAGAAAGATGAATCAAAAAATGAATAATAATGACAATGCTTCATCTAAGAAATTCAAAAACAACTTAAGACTATTACGTCTTAAGACTACGAGGTGGAAACAAGCAAGAGAAATAAGATGAAAATTCAACGAGTCAAAAATTAATAATAATGACAATGCTTCATCTAAGAAAAGAAAAACAAAATTAAGACTATTACGTCTTATTACTACGTCTTATTGAAACAAGCAAGAGAAATAAGATGAAAGAAAGATGAATCAAAAATGAATAATAATGACAAACTTCATCTAAGAAATTCAAACAATTTAAGACTATTACGTCTTTATTACTACGAGGTGAAACAAGCAAGAGAAATAAGATGAAAGAAAGATGAATCAAAAATTCAATAATAATGACAATGTCTTATTTCATCTGAAAGAAAATTCAAACAACATTAAGACTATTACGTCTTATTACTACGAGGTGAAAACAAGCAAGAGAAATAAGATGAAAGAAAGATGAATCAAAATGAATAATAATGACAATGCTTCATCTAAGAAATTCAAACAACTTAAGACTATTACGTCTTATTACTACAAGGTGGAAACAAGCAAGAGAAATAAGATGAAAGAAAGACGAGTCATAAATTAATAATACTGACAATGCTTCATCTAAGAAATTCAATCAACTTAAGACTATTACGTCTTATTACTACAAGGTAATAAAAACAAGCAAGAGAAATAAGATGAAAGAAAGACGAATCAAAAATGAATAATAATGACAATGCTTCATCTAAGAAATTCAAACAACTTAAGACTATTACGTCTTATTACTACGAGGTGGAAACAAGCAAGAGAAATAAGATGAAAAAAAATAATAATGACAAGTCATCTAAAATGAATAATAATGACGTCAATGCTTCATCTAAAGAAATTCACACATGCTTCATTAAGACTAATCAACTTAAGACGTCTTATTACTACGAGGTGGAAACAAGCAAGAGAAATAAGATGAAAAGAAAGACGAATCAAAAATTAATAATAATGACAATGCTTCATCTAAGAAATTCAAACAACTTAAGACTATTACGTCTTATTACTACAAGGTGGAAACAAGCAAGAGAAATAAGATGAAAGAAAGACGAATCAAAAATTAATAATAATGACAATGCTTCATCTAAGAAATTCAATCAACTTAAGACTATTACGTCTTATTACTACGAGGTGGAAACAAGCAAGAGAAATAAGATGAAAGAAAGACGAGTCATAAATTAATAATAATGACAATGCTTCATCTAAGAAATTCAATCAACTTAAGACTATTACGTCTTATTACTACGAGGTGGAAACAAGCAAGAGAAATAAGATGAAAGAAAGACGAATCAAAAATTAATAATAATGACAATGCTTCATCTAAGAAATTCAATCATTTAAGACTATTACGTCTTATTACTACGAGGTGGAAACAAGCAAGAGAAATAAGATGAAAGAAAAGATGAATCAAAAACGAATGACAATGCTTCATCTAAGAAATTCAATCAACTTAAGAAAATTGCTTCATTCTACGAGGTGGAAACAAGCAAGAAAAGATTGAGAATATTCGAAGTCAAAATTAATAATAATGACAAGCTTGTAAATTCAATCAAGAGAAGAAGATTACGAAAGAACTACGAGGTGGAAACAAGCAAAGAAATAAATGAAAGAAAATTTTAATAATCAATAAGAAATCAACTTAAGACTATTACGTCTTATTACTACAAACAAGCAAGATTATAAGATGTTTAAAGACGAATCAAATTTTAAACAAGCATTCAATCAAGAAAGACTATCGTTTTATTACTACGAGGTGGAAACAAGCAAGAGAAATAAGATGAAAGAAACGATTTTTAATTCATGTTTAAGAAATTCCCCAACAATGTTACGTCTTATTTTTTGGAAACTTGTGCATCTGATGGATTTTTAGTTGAAAGAAAGACGTTCAAAATGATTAATAATGACAAATTTCATCTAAGAAATCAAAAAACAAAGACTATTTGGAACTTAACAAAAAGAAACCAATGTTAAATTGTTTAATTTATTTTCGCCTTTCGTTAAATTCATTAACTTGAGTGGCAAATTCAGTTCGCCTTTCGTGTGGATTACCTTATACAACTTCGCTTGAGAATCTGTTGACTCCTTGTTTTTCTTTATCTAGTCTCATGTCATACACTGCTAAAATATTTAAGTATGAAAATATGATTGCATGATGTTTGCTTAATAAAGTGAGTATATTTTGTACCATTTATAAAGGAAATACATTTTGTCTATGTCAATAATTCGGGAAAGTTTTTAATTCCACTTGAACTCTTTCTGTTTATTTATTTATTTATTTTTTTGAGATGCAAACGTTTTGATTTCAAATCAACTTCACTTATAGTTAAAAACAAATCAAGCCACATATATCGTGTGATGTTCGTCACTTTTCTGTGTCCAGAGGCCAGATCGATTCTTATA
Organism: Acanthosepion pharaonis; assembly: GCA_903632075.3. Lineage (NCBI taxonomy): Eukaryota > Metazoa > Mollusca > Cephalopoda > Sepiida > Sepiidae > Acanthosepion > Acanthosepion pharaonis. Next base: position 3,289 of record CAHIKZ030002021.1, read on the forward strand.
TTAAGCTGGGTAAGTGATGACACGAAAGCAACTAACAAACAAAAGAAATTCTCTGAAATATAACGGCAAAATATAAGAGAGACTAATATCCACTTTATCAAACACGTAGTTTTCCTTTCGTGACAGGTGTTATGTCGTTCTTTGACAAGACAATCTGCCACATTAAAAGAGAATATTTTTTTCTTGTACTTGCTTTAATTTAGTTCACTCCATTTGCTCCTTTTTACTGACATGCGCACTGAAATCCTTTTGCTTCTGTTACGTCACTTTGCTTCTCTTTTTAACGAGTTTCGCTATATTTACAGTTTCCCGCCTCGTTTATTTTTGTCTGCTTCTCTTCTTTATTCGGCTTTCCTTTGTGCTTTCCGCTCAGCAACCCCCGCCACCAATTCTTCTTTTTTTGATTTTCGTTTCTAACTTATTTTTTTTTCATTCCGATTTCTTTCAGTCTTGTCAGCCATATTTCTCATTTTCTTTTAGCACCAATTTCGCTTTTATTAATCTGTTATTGGTACTTTTGTTTCTTTCCTGCAAATATTCTCTCTTTCTTTCAGTCAGTCTGGGCTACTTTCTTTCTCTTTGTCATTCTGTCTGTCTATTTGTACTTCTTTCTTTCTTTCTGCCGATTTGTCTGTACTTCTTCCTCTCTACCTGCCCGTACTCTTTCTTTCTTTCTTTCTTTCTTTCTTTCTTTCTTTCTTTCTTTCTGTATGTATGTATGTATGTATGTATGTATGTACTTCTTTCTTTCTTTCTGCTTGTACTTCTTTCTTTCTTTCTTTTTGTTTAGACTTCTTTCTTTCCTTCTTTCTTTATGTATGTATGTATGTATGCACGTATGTATGTATGTACTTATTTCATTCTTCCTGTTTGTACTTCTTTCTTTTTTTCTTTTTGTTTATACTTCTTTGTTTGTTTGCTTTCTTTCTTTCTGTTATGTATATATGTATGTTCTTTCTTTCTTTCTTTCTTTCTTTCTTTCTTTCTTTCTTTCTTTCTTTCTTTTTCTTTTTCTTTCTTTTTCTTTCTTGCTGTATTTATGTATGCACGTACTTTTTTCTTTTCTGTTTATCTGTTCTTTCATTCATTTTTTCTTTCTAGAATTATCCTGTCGTGAAATAGGAGAAAGTGCTCCTTGCATTAAAATTTTGGTCTGATAATTCGCTGCAATCTTTCTTCAGCAGCCATTCACTGGGTCGTCACCTTCTCGCTTCCTCCTGAATGGTATGTAGGGAGGGTGATTCTGCGCAACTCATATTCACTGTGATATTTAATAATAGCTTCATCAACGACAGACAATGTACTTTGCGAGGCTAGAGACTGATATATTAAGCTAAAACGAAACAGTCTGCAGCAAAATAGACTTTGGTTAAATGCATTTTTATCTATCTATCTATCTATCTATCTATCTATCTATTGTGGAGATGAACACACCTCACCGGAAGAGGACATGGACTCGTCCAAATGCAGACGCCGATAATCATCAGTAGAAGTAGAGAGTTAGAGATCTAGCTTATCTGCTTATTACGTGTTTCAGCAAGACTAAGTCGACTCCAAGCGACATACTATTTCTTGATTGTGTTATGTTCATTCAGTGCAACGAAGGCATAATATTGGCGACGAGAATTCGAATTCACACACACGAGAAAAAAAATGTTCGTTTCCTCTCGCTTAGCATAAATAGCTTGCGAATTAAAAATTCACAGAAAATTTTTTTGGTGGATTTTGTGTATATTCATAGTACGATGTGCAAGACGATAAACTTCAAGGCGTCTATTAGGGAAAAAACAAAGTCATTTTTTTTTCTTCCGAGTCAAAGACTACTGGTACTTACATAATACATTATGGAAGAATTGAAGATATTTATTCATCAAGTATTACAAATATGCAACCGGAGCGAATTGAATATCAAGAACAGATAAAAGCAATCCTGGAAAAGCAAGGAACAGACAATGCGTCAATTTCATTTTCGCCGGACTCAGTCGTTAACTCAATTTGTGAATTTAATTAGATCTCAGAAAAAAATACATTCCTATCGTACATCAGAAGGCACGAGGCCATTTTCGGAGAAGAATATCAAGGATGGTCGGATGAAAAGAAAGTACGTCTTCTGTTATGAAAATTGTGCCCCGCTAAACATAAAAAATACCTCAATTTCATTTTGCCGAATACTCCAGAGAAAGTGTCATTAAACAAAACAGTCGATATTATCGAAACTCTTTGGTGAAAAGAATTCACTTTTTTATACACTTTGGCAATGCATGAACCTTACTAATGACGAAAATGAAGATTTTGCCGTACATTCCGGTAATGTTCACCGTGAGTGTGAGAAATTTAAACTGGATAAATTATCCACAGACAAATTTAAATATCTAATTTTCGTTAAAGGTCTGATATCAAGCAACGATGCAAAAATACGCCCTCGAATACTTACAAAACTTGAACAGGATTCAAAGTTAGCAATACAGACTGTTGTGGAAGAGTGCCAAAAATTGTCAATTTAAGGGACAATACAGCGAAAACCAGCAAAATTGCACGACAGAAGTACAAATAGTTAGGAAAAGGACAGTAACTTTAAAAGAAAAAAATAATAAAAATAATACAAAACTTAATCCATGCTATGGGTGTGGTATGCTTAATCTTAGAAAAGACTGTCTATTTAAAACAAAAAATGTTTTAACTATGGTAAAACAGGTCACAAACAAAGTTACTGCAAGTTGAAAAACTAATTAACTTGCTGAAAGTAGTGCTACCAGCTAAAAAATTAAAAAAAAACTGGAACTTTCAAACAATAAAAATAAATAACACTGCGGCGAGATTTCAATTAAACAATATTACAGTTATTGATGCACAAACTTGGAACAGAATTGACAAGCCTAATTTGAAAAAAAAAAAACCCGACAAAATTGTAAGAATATCGGACAAGAAATTAATTTTTCTTGGGAAAATTACGTGTAACATTGCTCTTTTACGTAAAACTAAAAAAAACAGATATTTACATATTAAAAAATTCCAACTCAAATTTACTAGACATTGATTGGCTAGAATTATTTGAACTATAGAATTTTACCGATTAATTCATTCTGGGGAAAAATGAATTGTTCGCCCAAGAAAAAGATTACAGCTAAAGAAACACTGAATAAACAATAAAATAAATTTACGAATATTTTCTCCGGGGATTTGGGAAAATGTACAAAATCAAAGGCATTTTTTTCTAATTAAAAGAAAAAAGTGATACTAGTTTTTAAGCCTAAAAAGAAAGCCACCCTTTGAGGCGTAGGAGTCTATTAATAAAAAGAAAAATTGATACCAGTTTTTAAGCCGAAAACAAAGCCACCCTTTGCTGAGTTGGAGTCTATTAACACCAAACTGGATAGGTTAAAAAACCGTGAAGTTATTGAAAAAATATATTATTAAGAATGGGACACGCCAGCGGTTTATATTAGAAAGAAAAATAATAAGATTCGTTTATTTGCAGATTGAATAACTGCCTCCTATGACATGCATATCGCTTACTAACTCTAGAGGATATATTTATCAAATTAAATGGTGGCAATTGTTTGTTTTTTTTAAATTAACCTGTCTGAGGTATATCTTTAAATCGAAATGAATGGGCAATGCCAGAAGTTTCTGACTATTAATACACATAAAGGATTCTAAAAGTTTAAAAGATTTCCCTCTGGTATAAAAGTAGCCTCAAGTATTTTCCAGCAATTAATGGATACAATGTTGCATAGACTAGACGATTTTTCGTTTACATAGATGATGTACATATTAAGATTTGGTTTGGTTTGTTTTACGGCATATCAACCTCTATGGGTCATTTAATGCCGACAACTTTTTTTCCTGATAATATTTATGTTTTGTCAAAAATTTATTTCTGGTAATATTTTTTTCCTCAAAAATGTATTGCTGGTAATATTTTTTCTCAAAAAAAATTGCTGGTAATAGTTTTTCTTCTTCAAAAATTTATTCCTGGTAATAGGTTTTTTACAAAGTATTTCTGGTATTAAAACTTAATTTTACACTTTCATAATGCTTTTTACCTAAGTTTCGGGGTTAACTATTTGCCCATAGATAGGACCCTAACAGGTGCTACCACCCCGGGTCAGGGCACACCTGGGAACACCAGCAATTAAGAGGTGGTTCCACGCTCCTCAAAGCCTCCTGATCAGAGGCCTTGCTATTGGACGTAGTTTATCGTCTTACCCTGGACGCGGATGTAGTTTATCGTCGTACCCAGGACGGGTACTTATTAAGAGCGCCACGAAAGTACAGCACATAAAACTGATCCAGGAAGTATTTCACAGACTGCATAATTACGGTTTCAAAATCAATGAATAGAAATGAAAAATTCTTACTGATGTAATGAATATGCATACACTTGGGTTCCCTCTCACAGTAATCTGATTAGCTGGTGTCAGTCATAAATACAGACTGATGTGGACGCCTATTGACAACGCTTATTCCCTACGCATATTGTCTTCGCCTATGCCTACGCCTATTGCCTACCTCTACGACGTGGATCAGTCCATTACGGTTACCTGCTAGATTTTCCTACCCGGTTACAGTAGTCAACAACCATTTGCTACTTCGAACTTGGTACTTTGATATGTCCCGGAAAGGGACATATCAATTACATATTTAGGTCAGATAAAGGAAAAGTAGATCTCGAGCAGGCACCATTAAACACACACCTCCCCTTACAAATTTGGTAACCCTACAATCATTTCTCGTATTAGCGAATTATTATAATATTTATCTGCAAGATATATAAAAATTGCGAGCACCTCTGAATAATTTATTTAAAATGGGACGAAATGGTCGACGGAATAACAAAAAAATAACATCGGACACGAGCGAATATTTTTTTAAAGCAATTCACCCCAAGCAAGGCGGGAGTGCCACTAGCACGCAAGGGGTTACATAGAATTGAGAACAAGAGTAAAGAGGCGAGTTTGAGGAAAGGATAGAAAGAAGGACGGGGAATAAGCTCAGGGTGTCAGATGTCGATTGACATTACACTTGAATATTTGAAGATTATAGTCATCGGGGAAGCAAATAAGGGGAAGGGAGTTCCACAGATGGGAAGTGAGAGGAGAAGTTGTTTGAGTAGAAAAGAAGGTTATATTTAACCGTTTTGACAGTGAAAGGGTGAGACCAAGATGCCAGCCTGCTCGTTTAAATTCGTTTAAGTCTGGGAACCAGCGAAAGTAGCTCGTCAGAACAGTTGCCGTGAAAATATTTGTAAAAGAGACAGAGGGAGGCTATAGCACGTCTGTGGGATAGCGATTGTAGACTAGATGCCAGATCAGGACCTATCATCTTGCATATTCGTCTCTGGATGTTGTCAAGAACCTCGAGACGTACAGCGGGAGCACCAGACCCTATATGACAGCAATATTCCATGCAAAGACGGATGGTTGATTTATAGATTTGAAGGATGAACCAACTTTCCTTGCAACGTTTTGACTGTGAAAGGGTGAGACCAAGATGCCGGCCTGGTACCTCGTTTAAGTCCGGGAACCAGCGAAAGTAGCTCGTCAGAACAGTTGCCGTGAAAATATTTGTAAAAGAGACAGAGGGAGGCTATAGCACGTCTGTGGGATAGCGATTGTAGACTAGATGCCAGATCAGGACCTATCATCTTGCATATTCGTCTCTGGATGTTGTCAAGAACCTCGAGACGTATTTTAAAGGAGCACCAGACCAGCAATATTCCATGCAAAGCGGATGGTTCCAGATGCAAGGAAAAACCAACTTTTTGCAACGTTTTGACTGTGAAATTTGAAGGATGACTGGTTGATTTAATAGATTTGAAGGATGAACTCGTCAACAGTTGCCGTGAAAAATATTTGTAAAAGAGACAGAGGGAGGATGAAGCTATTGGATATTCAATGTAGATGCCAGATCAGGACCATCATCCTCATATTCGTCTCTGGATGCCATTTTCAAGGACCAATACGTACAGCAGGAGACCAAAATATATGACAGCAATATTCCATGCAAAGACGGTTGATCAATAGATTTGAAGGATGAACCATAATTTATTTGAAGGGGTAAATAATGATTCAATGTGAATTCCACCTCATGTATAGTGGAAAGCGTGAGACCAAGCTTCGTAAGATGTTTGTCAAATATTTCAATAGAAAATGCTACAGCTTCAAGATTTTGTCAAATACGTAGAAATGCTATAATTTTTGCTGTAAAAAATTTTTGTAAGAATGAATAACAGAATGATATTAGGAAGGAAATTTATACACCAAACTTATCATTGTCTATTATTAAGTATATATATATATTCTAAGCGTTTCACCCCAACCAAGGCAGGAAGCCACTAGCATGCAAGGGGTTACAGAGAGTTGGAGCAAGAGCAAAGAGGAGTGATAGAGGAAAGGATGAAGAGAAGGATAGGGGATAGATCAAGGCATCTGGAGACATTGATTGACATTACATTTGAATAGTTGGAGATTATAGCTATCAGGGAAACAGGAAAAGGGGAGGGAGTTCCACAGGCGAGAAGTGTGAGACATGAAGCTATTGTAGAAGAGACAGCTACATTTAACAGTTTCAATAGTGAAAGGGTGAGAGCGAGATGCCAGCTTCGTAGAACGCTTAAATTCATGAAGTCTGGAAACCAGCGAAAGCGGCTCCTCGGAGCAATTACCATGAAGTTACATTTTGTTTTAAGAATGGGATTCCCACACATATTGTCAACAGTCAGTTACGTGCCATGCGTGATACACGCTTAGGCGATATTTTGATACATGACTGACCAGGCAGATTTTTTTTCCCGCAGTAGGTTGCCATTTCTTTCTGTGGTAGACCAGTTGCCATCGAAGGCTATAGAATCCGGTCTGTCCTACTATTTACCCATAGCTGGGAGGAGAAGAAAAGGATTCATACTTTTTACAAGGGTATTAGCACATAAGTGAATGTAATGGATTCGATTAGAATTCGAACTCGGCCCTCCGATTCAGCAATCCGAGCTGCTATCCTTTACTCCATCGTGCTTCTAAACTGTAATTGCAATACATCATTAGAGTAAGCAAAAACGTAATCCGACTGAAACGTTGGAAGTGGGCGCGTGTCGGAAAAAGTATCGACTAAGGAATGTGTATATCTAAAAAGGAGGGCGTTCTGGGTGGAGCTTATCTGCTTCCTATTTCAGCAAGAATATGTCGACTGTAAGCGACATATTACTTCTTGATTCTGTTAGCTTCATTCAATGCAACGAAAACGTAAAACTAACTCATTCTCTAATCTATCTATCTATCTATCTATCTATCTATCTCGGTCTGTTCATTATCTATCTATCTCGGTCTGTTGACCATATTTGACCATCTTTGATACAGTTTTCAGCTCTTCTGATATGAACAGTAAATATAATTTAATGGAGTATGGAACAGAAAAGGGAAAAATTGCTTCATCAAGGGAGGTAATGCCAAAATTCAAATATCTATCTATCTATCTATCTATCTATCTATCTATCTATCTATCTATCTTTGATAATCTATGTAAATACATCTTAGACGTTAGCTTATTATATGGAATAGTTTGTTTCTCGACTAGCTGTCATGGCAGCCCACATGCAATATTCCTAGACATCAGTTTCGAGTAAGTCGACCACAAAACCAAAACAAAGAGCGAAAAAAAAAATACATGTTAAACTCTGAACATGAATAATGTTTTTTAAATCGTCTGTTCACCCTTTTCGCGAATGCTATCAAAGTCAGCTTAACACTCTTGACCCTATTGTGGAAGATGTGAATTAAAATAACCTATGGTGTGAAGCATCTCTCGACTCGTTTCGAGTACCAAAAAATCGATACAAAAAATGCCAACTGCTACAATCTATCTATCTATCTATCTATCTATCTATCTATCTATCTATCTATCTATCTATCTATCTAATTCTCTTTATCTAACTAGCTAGCTAATTCTCTTTATCTATCTATCTATCTATCTATCTATCTATAAAGTGTGGTGAGCATATTAGTCTTTTATGAAATTGTTTGAAGGCTAAGCTAGGCTAAGCTAAATATGTATTCTTTTTGGTGTAAGTAATGTTCATACAGATTGCGATGGGTAAATTGTCGTCTAAATGACGCAAAAAATGAAAATAACACTGACAATCATCAAGCCTGATGATTTCGTTTAGCATGAAACAGTCTGTCGTCTCTGAGTGTTGACTTCAATGTCCACTTTTATATTTACATACACTCTATCGTTGATATTGAGCACATTATCCCATAAATATAGCACACCTTAAAACTATATTTCTTTTTATATATATATATATATATATATATATATATATATATATATATATATATATATGGCATATGTCTGTGTGTGTGTGTGGACATTATGTGTCTGTGTGTGGGGTGGGGGTAAATATTCTGGACATATTGTGTCTATTTATTTTATTTTAATCCTCTCGAATTTTCTGATCTACTTCTTAATGTTGATATTAAATTTATTAAGGAAGGCGCCATAGTTTTTTTCATATCTTTTATTTTCCCAAGTACTTTCAATATTATCCGAGATCATCTTCAGGGATGAATTGCTAAGATTAATTTTCTGTCTTTTTAATTTGCATAAAGGTGTATATCAGGGGTCGGCAACTCATTCAACCCTCGCGGGCCGGATCGTGTTATAATGACGGGTCACGGGCCGGACGAAGGTCATTAATGAAAAATTAAGAAAAAATTACATATGCAGACCCCTGTCAACCAAAATATTTAAAACCATAATGAAAATAAACATAGAGAAATCAGAAAAACAAAAGAAAATCTAATGCAAAAAAAAACAACCTAACAAAAATTACTTTTCCTCAAGGAACGTCAAAAAATACTTCAAAGTGAAAAAAAAAAATCAACCGAAGTGAAATGGATGAAATTATGACGTGTAGGTTTGAAACTGTTATTGAAAATTGTTCCACAAACGAACCACACACACACATCAAACAAAAACGAAGCACATATACCCATACATATGAGTACAAATAGTTGCAAACATATACACTTACGTACGTACACATGCGGTATCATCCACACATTCATGAGGCATGCATGTATAATGCGCGTATGTTTAACTGTCTTTAGATTTCTGCTACCTCGCATGTCAGTCCCTCCCTGGCCTCTTTCACTTTATCGTTCCTTTCGCGTCTGTTATCTTTTAATGTAGCCAATGGTCATAACAAATATGGATCCATTATTTGACATTAAACGTAGGCAACGCAACTTGGTAAAATAAGCCTCATGAAAGATAACTGACAGATAGTCTAATATTTTTAGTGCACTGATAGACTGTGTAGACATTCTATGGAAAATGACATATAACAAATTTCATTTGAAGGTTGTCTCTCATGTTAAAAATAGAGTCATTGGTAATCAGGCTCGCGGGCCGGTCAAAATGCCTTCGCGGGCCGGTCAAAATGCCTTTGCGGGCCGGATCCGGTCCGCGGGCCGTAGGTTGCCGACCCTTGGTGTACATTATCAGTTTAGACGTCATTTTAGTGGATATTTTAGAAGACGCTTCGCTTATTTATTTTATTATGGGGCTCGCCCCTTGTACACTAGATGGACTCGTCCAAAGAATACATATACTACGGAAAGATAGCGTGAGGAAAACGTCGAGACAGGGTGTTCACCCAGAGTTATACGAGTGTCCAGAAAGAGAGATAATTACGGTTTCATTTACAGAGACTTATACATATATTTTTCTACTAACCCGCATTCCTGGACTACTAATCTTCATTTCAAATTTGTATTCTTACGTTTAATACACATATTTTTCTATTTCAATTATTGGCGTTTATTTATTTGTGCAGGATTCCATCCCCGAAATCCACAACAATTTTCGTCTACTACTGGCCTGAATATTCGGGAAATCTTATTAAAGGAAAATATGGTCTCTCCGACGGGATTTGAACTAGCATCCCTTTGTGCAGGAGAAACCGTCATTAGAGCCCAAGTGCTTTAGACCGACTCAACCACGACCAGACAAAGCCGAATAGTGTCATGTAATATAACGTTTAAACTCATAAAATCTGTCGGATTAATAAATAAAAATTCCATTACTTCTTTAGAAATTGCTTTGTTTACGTTTGGAAACGAAACTGAACAGATATGGAAATTCGTGAATCTATGAAACGTTTGCCTTTTCCCATGCCCTATCCGGCTTTACGATATAATATCAGTCCTCCTATATAGCAGCGAATGCTGGACAATCTCCTCGCAGTTGATACTTGAAACAGCAGAAAAGTGGTTCTACAGAAGGATGCTGAGAATACCATGGACTGAACATGTGGGAAATGACGAAGTTTTAGAGAAAATGGAAACACTTGTAATTAACATCAGAAAGGGACGACTAAAATTTCTAGGACAAACAAGGAAGAAAGAAGGCTTGGAAAATTTGACATTCGCAAGACATATTAAGAGCAGAAGGGAGAGAGGAAAGAAGCGCATAGCCTGCCTAAAGAGTTTGTGTAAGTGGTCGGACGAACAAGGATTAGGGGAGATAGCAAAAGCTTTACTAAAAGCTACAAGGAAATTATGGAGAGCTATGATCGCCCACGTCCTGAAAGGACATGGCATATAGAAGAAGGATACACCAATATTCAACGTTAGTTGTTTTGAAGCTATTCACAGTGTTTTAGAAATTTTTTGAATACACCTTGACATGGGATTACTACTACTTCTATATAACACAGCTTAGAAGTACTACTACTTTTTTTAGAACACAGCTTAGGTTACTATTATTCTATAAAATACAGCTTATGACTACTTCTATACAACACAGCTTACAGTTAATACTACAGTGTAACCCGGATATAAGAGAGTTATCGGGACCGGAGAAGAAGTCTCTTATATCCGGGTTTCTCTTATATCCGAGTTTGGTCTATTTTGTTTACATTAACACAGGCTCTAATTTGAGACCAGAGAAAATCTCTCTTATATCTGGGTCTCTTATATCCGGGTTACACTGTATTTTTATATAACAGAGGCCAGAATTACTACTACAATTATACAACACAGCTTAGAGTTAATACTACTTCTATATAGAAAGTTTACAATTACTAGTACTTCTATATAAAACAGCTCCGAATTAGTACAACCTCTATACAACACAGCTTAAAATTATTACTGCCTTTAGACGACGCAGCGCAGAATTACTACTATGTCTATACAACAAAACTTAGCAAGAAAACAGTAGATAATGATTGACATTGCATTTAAATTTTTGAAAACCAATGTTGGCTGGAAAGCATGGAGCCGGACGAGAGTTTTCACAAACGAGAATTGCGACAGAAGAAATTGTTAGCCTAGAACTTGCGGCTACATCTATCCATTTCAGCTGCAAAATGATGAGACCTTGTCGGCAATCTAGTACTGCACTTAAATTCATAAAGTCTCATATCAGAAATAAATAAAGTACCATATCAGAAATTTCATCCGGACAATTACCATGAAAGTATTTATAGAAACAGCGCAGGGAAGCTATATTAGGGCGGTGGGGAAGTGACTGAAGCCGAGATGCTAGGTCTGGACCAATAATATTGCAGATTCTTCTTTGGGTTTTATCAAGAATCTCTAAATATAGAGCAGGAGCACCAGTCCATATATGGCAGCAATATTCAAAGCATGGACGAATGGTTGAGCTATAAATATGTTAGATAGATTCTATAGAGAAAAATGTTTAATATGATTTATTATATATATATATATATATATATATATATATATATATATATATATATATATATATATATATATATATAGAGAGAGAGAGACGTCTGAGTGTGTAATAATAAATGAATTTGTATGCAAAATAACGTTAAAGACAGGGTTATATTGACTATCATACCCATTAAAAAAAACTGAATCGACCAATACCCGAAAGGAATGATTACTTATGGATATTAACTCAGCTTAGCAAAGATCGGAGATACGAAGAGTGCGTACCGCCTGTCCTACACACGGAGCAAGGCCGGCTTGTTTTAAGAATCGGCTCTTGAAATTCAACCTTTGTACCTGAAGCACAGAACTACTTTCTGAGCCACAAGGCAGACAATAAATTATTGATTTCTTCGCTAAGAATCAAGTTGACCTTTTCACAATATAGAATAATACAAAACTATAAACATTAGTTTTAAATATAATGCCTAAAATCATTTTCAGCCTTATTTGCTTGTAATTTCGTCTTAGACGAAAAAGAAAAAAAAAAGAAGCTTTTTTTTTTGTTCCTCCAGGCAAAGAAGAATTCAGTTCACACAGACTGTCAACATTGTCTAAACTTAAAAGTTCAAACTTTGCGTGGAGTAAATAGGAAGTCAAAGAACACGACAGGTTTGCAGTTTGTCAGACGTTCGTTGTGTTAAGGGCACATACATATGAGCTTTTTTAGTGAGTTTATGTGATTGTGCTTATGACTTGAATATCTGTGGATGTGCATGTGAACGAGAGTACATTCAGGGAATGTGTGTACATATGTAATACTCTGTATGGCTACATGCAAAAAAAAAAAATTAAATTATTCAAATTTATCGTTACCGAGAATTATTTACCGCGGACGATATACGACGGAATATGTTAGGAATTAATGTACAGGTGATCCAAAAGTTTTTATCGTTATTGAAAACAATAGAAGAACAATTCGTAATAAAAAAGACATGGACGATTTCACGACGGAATACGCTTTAACACATCGATTTCTTTATGAACACCATTTAATGTACAGCAGGGGAAAAAAATGGAAAGAAATTTTGATCCAAAAGTTTTGTCACCCCGACCTGCAAAATGACAACAAAAAAACAACAAAATACAGTAATAAATTTTGATGAACAATAGAAGAACAATCGACGCTAAATAAAAATAGGTTCTGGATGAACACTATTATTAAAAAAAAATTATTATCTCTGTGGTTTTTGGACCACAATGTAAGAATATATCTTTATCCCCCATAAAATTGGCATTCTTATAAGTAATTAAATGTCTGTAACACATTACAGAAAGAATCTGCACAATTGGTCGGAAAATCTTGTCATTTTAAAAATGTAATGAGAACAATTTAAGTTTATTTACTTATATTGACACTGTCAAAAACATCGAGAAGGTCTGTATGAAGAAATTTTTTAACAAGTAATACAGGAATACAGTAATACAGTAATACAAAGGACATGGATTGGATTCAGTTTATTCAATGCCATTGACGCTGTAACACATCGAGAAGGTCTGTATGAACAGTATTTAGCTATACCTTAATAATAGAAAACGGGATTACTTGGGGTGAATGAACAAAAAAAAACAAAATATATATAGCTATACCTTTTCGGGACACACGAGCAGCAAACTATATATATATATATATATATATATATATATATATTTTAAGACATTTTTATATTTATACATTCTTTTTTTCATAGATACAAATATTTAAGTAAATGCTCTGTTTATAATAAACAGTATTAACGACATTTACCGGCCTGAATGTCCGAGAAATTGACAGAAAATATGCCTCCTCCGACTAGAATCGAACCTGTACCGCCATATAGCCTGGCGTGCTTTTACCGATTTTGCCACAGAGGAGCATTTTGGTTACCAAGGTCGATTTTACTGTTTTAAACTACAATTTTCTCTTATTTTCTCACGTGCATTCATATCTGCTCGATGCGTATCCAAATGTAAACAAATGACGTCACACATTATGAAATGGACAAAGTCCGACAATTATTTTAAGACATTTTTATGTTTATACATTCTTTTTTATAGATACAAAATGTATATATATATGCAATTATTATATGTAAATTTAAATTCATTTTTTCACCCTTGGAAGTGTGGTCTGATGAGCCAGGTTAAAAGAAATTTCCTGGGGTAATAAATTATAATGAAACCTTAAAGTTTTCTGTTTTCATTGAATTAATCGCTGTGATTTAACATTGAGCTCTCTGGATTTCATCCTCCTTAGGATTATCCATACGGATTACCAAGATTTTCATTACTTTATATATATATATATATATATATATATATATATATATATATATATATGTATACAGCCCTGCTGCACATTTTACAAAATACCAACCCAACTACACTTAACTATTCCTTTTTGAGACACACGAGCAGAAAATATATATATATATATATATATATATATATATGTGTGTGTGTGTGTGTGTGCTTGTCGGCATCCATTCGCATTCAAGCATCGGGATCTTCATCCGCTCTTTCTATTCCATTTCTTCCCCTGTTAGCGGTGAAGGATATGACAGTGAACCCCCCCTCCCCCGAAGGGTCGTGAGCAGGAGTCACAGAGGAGTGTGGGTGGTGGACACGGCTGGGGAATCAGGCCCTCATGACAGCACGTCGCAGATCCTTTTCATGTTGGCCGTTAGACTGTAAAGTCTTGGTCTTCTCTCCTCATCTCCGGATGGTCCTATGCCAGGAAGGCCGATTTGCGGCAACGGTTTCCTAGGTCTCATGATAGATATTGGCCTGTGTCAGGGATAGTCTTCAACTGATCCTTAAAGCGTCGTTTTGGGCCTCCGCGTAGTCTGTTGCCGCTGGCGAGCTCTCGAAACGGGGTAATACGTGGGAGGCGAGTAGAACGCATTCTGGAGACGTGATTCGACCAGCGGAAGTGATGTTGAAGAATGGATGCTGGGAGAGGACTTCGCAGTTGATGATACAGTCTTCCCAATTGATGCGTCTTCCAGCTTCCTCTATGCTTCCGAGACATGGAGCTGTATCGTATATATCGTCTGGACATCAAACGTCTGGAGCTGTTATATATATATATATATACATATATATTATTGAAAGGTAATTTTTTCTGATACCCATATCTGAGTTGACGCTACAGTTATTTATTTATTTATTATTATTATTATTATAATTATGTTATGTTTCCTGCTTTGTTTCCTGCAGAGTCGGGTCCAAACTATGGTCCTTAGGCCCTATAGGAGAATTGTTATTTAAATGATAGCATTTTTCTTAGTATATGGGATGTTCCTAGTAGGGGCGATCTTCTGGGCAACTTGTATGTTGATGTTACCTGGGACACTGTTAGTAAAATTGTCCATTCCTTTTCTCACGAGGATCAGAGCTCCGATTACTATTGGTACAGTCTCTTCATTTTCCCACATCCTGTTAATCTCGATCTCCAGGTCCTTATATTTGGACAATTTTTCGATAATTTTCATGAAGGTGTTTCTCTCAGATGCTACTGTTATGTCAATAAGCATACACTTCCTGAATTTCTTGTCTTTTTGATAATATCAGGTCAGTTGTCTTTTATTTCCCTGTCAGTTTGAATTCATGTCCCAGGATAGTTACATCGTTATAACTGTTTCTGGTTGGTACTCATACCATCTCTCAGTGGTTTCGATGTATCTTCTTGCACATATGTCACTGTTATGTCTGTTTTTCATTTTTTTGCTAGTTCAGACATCCTGAGATAATATAGTCGGCAGTTTCTTCATAGACCATATTATATATTATTATTATTGCTAGTAGTAGTAGTAGTTATATATATATATATATATATATATATATATATATATATGAGAGAGAGAGAGAGAGAGAGAGAGAGAGAAAGAGATAGATAGATAGGAACAGACTGATATATATATATATATATATATATATATATATATATATATAGATAGGAACAAACCGAGATAGATAGATAGATAGATAGATAGATAGATAGATAGATAGATACATATATAGATAGGAACAGACAGCGAGAGATAGATAGATAGATAGATAGATAGATAGGAACAAACCAAGATAGATAGATAGATAGATAGGAACAGATTGAGATAGATAGATAAATAGATAAGAACAGACTGCGATAGATAGATAGATAGATAGATAGATAGGGACTGCGAGAGATAGATAATCCGCTATCCATTTACTTAAACTCACAGCGTAAGTTATTATAGCGAAGAAAAAGACGACTTACTTCGTCAAACCTAGCGACAGCGCGTCGCGTGTATCCTACGACAGAAAAGAAAATTACTTACCAAAAAAAAAAAAAAAAAAAAAAAGAAAAGAAAAAAGGGCGCGTATTCCGCATGACATACTGAAGACGGAATATTTAGATTAAAAAAACAAGTCCGTCGCAGGAGTCTCTATAAAAGTATTTTGATATGCAAAAATTTGGCGTCCTCTCCCAGTTGTCGACGAATGAAAAAAATGCTCGGCCGATAAAAGCAGTTGGTGTTCTCGAATCGGGAGGGAAAATTGATGTATTTTAGCTACCGCATTCTTCGGAGAGTGAGTTATTTTTCTGACTGGTTACGTGCATTGGGATTTGTGAGATAGTACCTGCGAATTGAGTTTTCGGCATTTCTTTCTGCCCCCGATATTCGAGTCTGAACTTACAGTGATTTGTTCTCTGCGTTGTGGAATTAATCTGCGACAAACATTTACACTGCTTTCAGAACGCTTACAGTTATATGTTGTTTTTCTGTTTTTCTTCAACCTGTCCTGTGAGTGTCAAATTTTCTAAGTCCTTTATCCTCATAATGTGCCCCTAAAATTCAACTTTTACTTTCCGATGTTATGTGTAATTGTCCTTTTTGTTTCCATTTTCTCTAAAACTTTGTCGTTGCTCACATGCTCAGTACATGGTATTCTCAGCATCCTTCTGTAGAACCACATTTTTGTTGTTCAAGTCTCTTTTTCATCTGCGAAGAGATTGTCCAGCATTCCCTACTATGGAAGACGAGTGTTCTTACATAACGCGATTCAGTAAAATTTTCTTTGTTTCTAACGAAGTTTTCCTGTTTCTTAATACTTTGTTTCTGGAAGACATCTGTGTCTATTTTGAATGGCGATTAGTTGGTTGATTTTGTTTAGCGGCATATCAACACCTCTATGGGTTATTTAATGTCGAAATCTAAATAATTTGAAGACAATTTTATGGCTTCAACTAAATATATTTTGAGCCCAATTGTATGCCTTCAACTACAGATAAAATGTATTGATGGTCATTTTGCTATAAAATGCATTGTTGGTCATTTTGCTATAAAATGTATTGTTGGTCATTTTGTTATAAAATGTATTGTTGGTCATTTTGCTATAAAATGTATTGTTGGTCCTTTTTCTATAAAATATATGGTTGGTATATTTTAATATATTTTCGTTGGGTTTTGTTTAGCGGCATATCAACACCTCTATGGGTTAATTAATGCCGATATCTAAATTATCTGAACACAATTTTATGGCTTTAATTAAATATAATATTGAGCACAATTGTATGCCTTCAACTACAGAGAAAATATATCGTTAGTCATTTTGCTATAAAATGTATTATTAAAAATAAAAAAAATAATTGGTAATTTTACTTTAAATAGGTACTGTTAGTAATTTTTTAAAATAAAAATTATTTCTGTATTTTTACTATAAAAATGTATTTCCGTTTTCTTTAGGCTTTCACTATTTGCCCATAGCTGGGACCCTAACAGGTGCTACCACCCTGGGTCAGAGTTGACCTGAGAACAACATCAATTAAGAGGTGGTCCCACGTTCCTCATAAACCTCCAATCTACTGAACAGAGGCCTTGCTGCCGGGGGTAGTTTATCGTCATGCCCAGAACCGTAGAATGACGAGAAGTTTGTTGAACTCGAATTGTGTGACAAACAAAATCGATTGAGCTTAACTTTCAAAAACTTTTGCTCAAGTTAATCAAAGATAAAGATTTAGCAGTTGAAATTTTCAAGCCAGTTGGTATTTTACAGCCCCGCTTGTAAGAGATAGCTGATATCTTGAGCGATTGACTGCGCACTTATTATTAATATTAAATGAGTCGCCAGACGTTTTTGAAATCAGAAAACGGGGTTTCTTCTTATGAACTGGAATAAGTGAATAGTCCTTCGGCGTATTTGAGCAGGATTCTCACTTTCTTCCTGGTGCATTAACAAGATCCCTAGTTAAAGAGTTCCACGACGTGTCTACACCTTCAGGGAACCGTTTTAGAGTGCAGTTTCATTCAATATTGTAGGTGACCGCGCATCATCATGTTTGAGAATGGGAAGAAATTGTTCACATAAATTTTCTGATGGCCATTCATTATTTTTTCAGTAACACTTGCATTAATTCATGACCCCTGATAATCCCTTCTTACTCATTTTCAATGCATTTCTATAGTAAATGTATATCTATCATATATATAATAGGACTTTTATGTCAGTAACACTTGCATTAATTCCTGACCCATGATAATCCCTTCTTCCTCACTTTCAATGAATTTCTATAGTAAATATTTATCTATTAGGCACATAATAGCCCTATTCTGCAGTAACACTTTCACTAATTCCTGATCCCTGACAATCCCTTTCTTTTTCCATTAGAATTAGTCAATAGATTCATTTGAGCGGGGCCCTCGTTTTCTTGTTGAAAATAACCGCTGTTGGCACAACGTCATGAGTTAAAGAGTTCCACACGCTGGGCAAAGAAATTGGATCTTACAACCGTTTTTGATTGGTGTTTCAACAATGTGTGTGGGTGACCGCACATCTTCCTCTTTGACAATGTGAAGGAATTGTTCGTTTCCATTTTATAATATCCAATCAGTATTTTTCATGCCACTCACAGATCGATGAACTTTTGTCTTGATTGAAGAGATGGTAGCTTGATTTCGTCTGGAGCTAGGCTAAGGCACCTGTTCTGGGCACATTGCAATATATCGATATATCTTTTTTTCGTTTTTGAGAAAAAACAAAGACTACGCCTGCCTAATTTGGCGAGGTAGCTAGCAAAATCTACCATGTCAAAATCCGATGCTGTATTCGCAGTGAAACGATCATCGTTTTCTGTATATATCAGTCCCTTCAGAACTATCATGGCTCTCCACAATTTCCACAATCGTATTTACGATTCCAATGGAATAAATTATGACCATGGAATATTAGTGTTTAAGCCTTTTTATTATATCCTTACTCTGTCCTGGACATTTGAGTTCTACCTGGATTCTATCCTCTTGGAATTTTTATTCAAAAAATATACATGTATGGGTATTTATATATTTTGCATATGTATGTATATTTACCACTAATATTATCTATCTATCTATCTATCTATCTATCTATCTATATATATATATATCAGCCAGTACACGCCTCTCGGCAGACACATGCAATATAATGACCGGGTTAAGCTTTCATGAATGCAAACACACACACACACACGCACACGCACACACACACACACATGTACATTTTATTTTATGAAATAGTTTACAATACTTCGCCCTTTCCATCCTTTTGTGAGGATCTGAGTTTTCGACTTCATATCACATACGCATACATCAGATGGTTATTTTCCACAAAGTTCGCTTTCGCTCAGTCTGTGGATATACTGTCGCAGAGAGCAATGGTTACCCTTGAAATATTAATAATTAAAGTAATATAGAATTTTGTTTATAGATGAGAAAAATAATCTGTGGTAAAGTTTGTGCCTAGAGAATTTGTGTTTCGTCAGAATTATTAATATAAATGTCAAAACAGTAGTGTTTATATGAAATATGGAATACCAATTGAGGAGAAAAGACTGTTCATTTAATTGTGAAATTGGAGAGGTCAATAATCAGGTTATATCCTAAGTTTACCAAAACCCCGGGTTTTTGTCGATACCACCGCGTTTATTTAAGCGGGTGTTTGTGCGAAAACAATGTCGGAGTCGAACTTCTGGAGCTGGGTGAAGTGAGTTGCCAAGCAGTCGACCAGAGATAGATAGATAGATAGATAGATAGAGAGAGAGAGAGAGAAAGAGAGAGAGAGAGAGAGAGAGAGAGAGAGAGAGAGAGAGAGAGAGAGCTGTAATAAGGGAGGATGTGAACTCAATGTTATCTGCAATATTGACACAATACTGCCACTGAACCACCTTATATCCTGATATTGAAATAATTACGGCATTTACTACGAATAAAAAGGTTGAACCCGAAAACTACTTCTCTTCTTTCATAACTATTTGCAATATTTTTTTTCTTGACTTTTTTTCATATACACTACTTTCTTGTAAAAGAAGCATTATTCTTTTTGTACCAATTTCTTCCTTATATACATATAACATAAATTTTTCTCGATTCGACTTGTTCATATTTGATTTTTCTGCTTGGCCCGATTCTCACCCATATGAACTGGCAGTTAAACCAGCTGAATCTTCCGGGATCTAAGATTTGTTAATTGCTCTCCAGGATCAAAAAAAAAAAAAAAAAAAAAATCACAACCTAGCTGGAAAGTGGAATCGAAACCGGAGACTTTGACTGAACCTGTAATTCTGGACCAGGACAGGACCAACGGCCAGTCTTGTAGAGTACATTGACCTAGTGGGGTCAGGATAGGTGTTACAATACACTACACGGCAAGATCTCAAATCCAGATCAATTTGCAAAATGCATAATTAGAGACATCCCACCCTTTCTGATGTCATGTCATCTGAATAAGCGACGATCGGATACCAAATGTCTTCATGCCCAGCCAGTGACACAGCAGTCAAAGAAACGTGGGTAGACCATGACTCAGGCAGAAAGACAAGTTGGAGAGCAATCTTGAAGCCGCCCAGGTACCACTTAAGACCTTTTGAGCAGATCATACTGGGCCGAAAAGAATATGATATTAAAGCATTTGAATTTAGACACTGCCAACATCTAGACGTAAACAGGAACGTCTATTTCAAACACGGGCATCCACTAAAACTGAAGTTTGATGCAATAAAACCATTTATTGTATATGGGAAAAAACAGCAATTTTTCTTTTAGAAATTTAAGTCACTCTCGAAAAATGTCTCTTGAAGTCTTCCTGTCAGTGCGCACATGTAAAAACTACAGAAAACTATACAAATACACACGTACAATTACATATCAACACATGCACATTTAACAAAATTTGAGGCTGCTACCAAGACCAAAACTAACAGAAGCTAATAACAGCGTTAAGATGAGAAAAAGCTTCCAGTTATGTTGGGGAAATCTATAATTGTCTTTGCATGTTAGGCAGTTATTTATTGTTTCTAAAATCAGTCAAAGGGAGTACGTAGTTTAAAAATACGAATAAAAATTCAGAAGTAAGACCCCCCCATAGAGGAGAACATGACTAAAGACTGTGGGTACGCCACCCCGTGCAGCTGCGGAAACAAATATAAAGTGGGTACAGGCCGCCCCCTTAAGGTAAGGCTTCAAGAATACCAAAAATCTGTAACATGAGGGGAAGTGGAAAGATCAGGCGTGGCTGATCACATATGGAGAGAAAAGGAAGATCACCGCTCTCTGTGGGATCAGGTTGAAATCATAGACAAAGAACATCATTGGAAAATTCGTAAACTTAAGGAATCAGCATATATGCTAGGCCACAAAAATCTCCTGAGCCGACTAAGCATAGAAATGAATACAATATGGGAACCAATAATAAGGAGTACCAGAGAAAAATCGATAATAACAATAAAAGTTGCAATATGAGCACTGGTAAAAATGATTGCTGAAGACATTAAGCCCCAGAAATTCATACACCGATGTCCTTAAGGACGCATGGCTCAGTGGATAAAATCGTCGGTTAGATCCAGTGATAGGATCCAAAGAGTTGTGAGTTCAATACCTGGTTAAAGCAATGGAGAACTTGGAGAGGGGAATTAACAAGATAACTGATAACTGACATGAAATATAGAACAGTCTACACCAGCGACCGAAATAAAGGTTTCAGCTCGACTTTCTAACCACCTGAAGAAGGCCGGAGCGTACAATGGCCGAAACGTTGTGATAAATATGGCAACAAAGATGAGGACGAACAATGTAAATAGTATACATAAATCTCAGAAATACAGACAGATACAAAAATTCAGAAACTTGATAGGAAGTAGTAATATAAAATGAAGAAAAAAATTTCTCATTATGTTAGGGAAATCTTGGAACTGTCTTTGAATGTTACGCAGCTGTTTATTGCTTATAAAATCACTCAAATGGAGTATGTAGTTTAAAAATAAGAATAAAAATTCAGAAACTTGATAGGAATTAGTAATATTAAATGGAGAAAAACTTTTACCATTATGTTAGGGAAATCTTAGAAGTGTCTTTGAATGTTACGCAGCTGTTTATTGCTTATAAAATCAGTCAAATGGAGTACGTGGTTTAAAAATACGAATAAAAATTAAGAAATTTGACAGGAACCAGTAATATTAAATGGAGAAAAACTTTTACCATTATGTTAGAGAAATCTTGGAAGTGTCTTTGAATTTTATTCTGCTCGTTGATTGGTTGTACAGCCAGTTAAATGTAGGACACATTTACAAGCCGGAAGAAAAGTTCAGAAGCTTCGTAAATTGATTCCACGTAAGTTTAGCGAATGAAACATCGCTTAATGTTGAAATAGTTTTTCATTTTTTTTCTATGGCTTCTCGTTTGATACCGAAAAGAAAAAAAAAAGTCTCTTTTCAACGAATCAAGCATTACAAGATTCTGAAACAAATAAAAGTCATAGTTACATATTGGCCAATTTTCGACACCGCAACCTTAACTGAATATTCTGTCGAGGAAAGTTTATTTTTGGTGTCATTCAAATGCAATTTTTTATTGCTGGGATCGAGACAAACCGGTAGATAACAATGGTAAAGCGGACAGTTGGCCAATTGAAACACACATATAGACGCACACATGCATACATACATACATAATAGCGGCTAGTCAATCCCTGTTGCAGACGCCTGCTCAGGCACATTTGTGTTTATTCATCACCCACAGAGCCGACCTGTGGTTATTATTGCAATTACTGTTGAGCAGGCCTTAGTTACAGTTTCTGGGTGAGAAGATTGTTGTTAAATATTTAAATGAATTGTAGTTTAAATTTAAATTTGAATTTAGGTCCAGATTAGTATTTAAGGTTGAAAATAAGAATTCTAAATTTTAATTTGAAAATTTTATCACAGCATATTTTATTTATATCATTAATATTATTCATTTTATCAATTTTATTAATATTATAAATTTCTTTATTGATTTTCATATAAAAATAGAGTTGCCCCCCCCTTGATTTTCAAACGTTTTATTTTTATATTTTAAGACATTTTTATGTTTAACATTCTTTTTATATTTTAATTTTAATTCTTAATTTTTTATTCATTTATTTTTTATTTTTTATTTTTTATTTATATTTTAATTTTTAATCTTAATTTTTTTTAATTAGAAAACGAACGCTGCTGTTATTAATAACAGCAGTGTCCATTTTCAAATTAAAATTTATAATTCTTATTTTCAATTTTATTTTCAATTCATTCAAATGCATAACAACAATAATAATCCAGCCTAACAATAAAATATCTCAAGATAACCAGAAATATTAAACAAGCGGTGTATACCCAAAATTTGTACCTGACAATTGCAAGCAACGTATAACAACGAATTGTGAGACCAATGTATGGTATCATGTGCCCCTTAAGGAAATTTGTTCCTAATCAAACCAAACTCATAAATAATTACATAGGTTACACTATTACATGCCTATCCAGGCGACTTACGTTGCACCAATCCGACAACAGCTCAATCAGAACTCATTTAAACAACAAAACCTATTAGACTCGAACAACCCATACACTCAGTTAAAAAAAAAAAATAGAATCATCCATGATAATGGCTAAAAGGATAGTCGGAATGGCTCGGAAATGTAGAAAATTTGGAGTTTTTACAAAGTTTGTGCCCAGAAAAAATATATATATATATATATATATATATATATATATATATATATATATATATATTACTTTAAACGTTATTTTTAATGTCAGATTAGTAAATTAAAATTGATTATTTATTTTATTATATATATATATATATATATATATATATATATATTATGCATTTCGGTAGGAATCTCTCTTTTATACAGGTTTCGTTAATTACGACAGACAAGGTACTATAATTAGCATTTTATTTAATTTTTCTTGTGTTCGTATAATATATATATATATATATATATATATATGTATGATGTATAGTATTATGTAGGATGTATAGTATTAGGTAAAACAAAAGTGAAGATGATGAGAGAATGTGGAATTTTTTTAATTAACAACGCGTTATACCAGAGAGCGTAAGCTCTTTTGGCTTCCTCGGATCATAACGAATGAAAGACAAAGCTGTGTGTGAGGAAAATGCCTTGGAATCTCTGAGCGTAAGTGGGAATCATAAGTCAAATTAATTACCATAG
>CAHIKZ030002021.1:32500-50000 GCA_903632075.3 Acanthosepion pharaonis
GAGAGGCGAGAAAAAAATGAAAGGCGGTGAGACAGATAAGATTTTCATGAAGGAGAGAGAAAAAGAGGAAAGGAAGCCTGACTTTGGAGACAGGCAAGCGAGGCGAAGTGTGATATTGAAAACTGACAATCGACGGCTTTTGATTTTGTTCTTTTGAAACCATTCGCTATTCACAAGGGAACATCTATTTTATTTTAGCACGAACGAACCACTCACAGTTCACCTCTCAATAAAATAATTCATTTTTTAAATAATGAATTGCAAAACAACGCAGCCATATTTTAACACGAAGAAAGAAAATATTTTTATAAAGTGGTACGTTGAAATATAAATCAATGCTTTTAAAATGACATTTAAAAAAATATGGCGAATAACAATGTCAAAAAAAAAAAATGAATTGCAGTAAATACAGGAGAGTAACTTATTGAAACTTTTTGATCTCACGTTTTCCACTGACATGAAATTAAGTAATTACATTGAATCAGTTGCTATATCTGCAGCTAGGAAAGTTGGTTTCCGGACAATTTTTCACGCCAAAATGCATCTTGCACATTTATAAATCTAACATTAGTCTATGCATTGAATATTTTTGCCATATCTCGAACCATCACCAGTCACGAAGAATGGATCTCTTCTGAGGGAGGCCCCGTGTCTTGGGCGCCTATTGGGCCTTAAACTCACCCCAGACGTCAAATAGAACTCGTACATATGATCCATCGCTAAAGACGCAAGAAAAATATAAGTACCTGACTACTCGTACCTTTACAAGAGCCAGATCAGGCCTAAAATGGGGTACTGTTGTCATAGTTGAACAGAAGCTGCTGAGTCTTCACTTATCACACGCGATAGAGTCCAAAAGCGTCTCCACTATCCTCTACCTTTACAAGAAGCAGATCAGGGTAAAAATGATGTCCTCTTACCATATACGGGCAGGAGCGGACGAGCTTTCACTTACCACACGCGATAGAGTCCAAAAGCGTCTCCACTATCCTTTACCTTGACAAGAACCAGATCAGGCCTAAAATGGAGTACTGTTGTCATATTTGAGCAGGATCTGCTTAATCGTCAGTTTCCACTCTCGATAGAGTCCAAAAGCGTCTCTGTGTGCTTGTGGGTGACATATTATTTTCCACTCTACAAACCTTTTCTCATTCACGTGTTCCATTTGTTCTGGGTTGAGCTTAAGTCCTAATAAGCGCTCAAGACACAGGGCCTCACTGAGAGAACACCCGTTAATCGCGATAGGTGAAAAATGAGGGCCCGACCACTTTTTTTTCCGCCACTGAGCTGATATCAGCTGTTAGGCTCTGGTCATCTAAAGTTTTGGAGGTGCACTTATATACCATTGTATTATCAGCATAGATATGATTGGGCGTCTTGGGTATGACGATAAACTACATTCTGCAGCAAGGCCTCTAATAAGGAAGTATTGAGGAGCATGGAACCACATCTTAATTTCTGTTGTTCCCAGGTTGACCCTGACCCGGGGTGGTAACACCTGTTTGGGTTCCATCTATGGTTAAATTGTTAACCCCCAAACTTAGGTCAAAACACTATGAAAGTATAAACATAGATTTTTATAGTAAAAATGCAAGCAACACATTTTCATAGTGAAAAAACACCAGTAATACATTTTTGTAAAAAAATATTATCAGCAATATATTTAAAAAATTACAAGCAATAAATTAAAAAAAATTACCAGCATTACATTTGAAAAATTACCAGCAATACATTTGAAAAATTACCAGCAATACATTTGAAAAATATTATCAGCAATATATTTAAAAAATTATTAGCAATACACTTGAAAAAAATTACCAGGAATATATTAAAAATACTACGAACAATACATTTAAAAATATTACCAGCAATACCTTCAAAAATATTACCAGCAATACCTTCAAAAATATTATCAACAATATATTTAAAAAATTACCAGCAATATATTTTAAGAAAATATTACCATCAATACATTAAAAAAAATTTCCAGCAATACATTTAAAAATATTACCAGCAATACATTAAAAATTTTACCAGTAATATATTAAAAAAAAACGTTACCAGCAGTACATTTAAAAAAATTACCAGGAATACATTCAAAAAAATTACTAGCTGTAGATTTTTGACAACAAATATTACCAGCAATACCAAATTTTTGTAAAAGAAATTACTAATTAAAATGACCCATAAGGATATTGACATGCTGATAAACAAACAAACAAACAAACAAATAAACAAATGATGATAGTATATTATGAGGCAGATTATTTATGTAAAGTAGAGAGTTGAATTGAGAAGCGAGTCTTGTGGACGACTGTGTTGATCACTTGTGCCTCAGAGAACTGGACATTAACGACTATCTTTAGGGTCACTTTAAGAAGAGAAAACTCTTTTAGCGATTTCATTTAACTGTATAAAGTTAAACTGAAATTAAAATATATTACTGAGTTTTCTACGCACTGATGCTCTTGGGAAACTCATGGGTTCGTGTTTTTTCCTTTTCGCCTCGATTGCTTTCTCTAGCTTGGCTGGCAGCCAGTCTAAAAGAAGAAAAACTCTGGATCTTAAAGCGCGGAGAAGTTAAAAGGAAATAAATTCAAGTATATTTCGCCAATTATTTGGTAATTAATACGTATTAAAGAAAAAGAAACTGTGGAGGGCCATGATCCCTTACATTTTGAAGAGAAAAAATCCCAGAGTAATGGTATTTTTTCGACATAACTGAGAGGATATTTTCTGATCTTAATTTTGGAGAAATACTACGAATATCTTTTAGTCTTTGTTTTCTGTTTTTGTAAATGACGCACAAATATGGAATAAATTTGGTTTTGTGTGGTTAAAGAGACTTTCTATTAAAGTTTTTCCATTTGATAAGAGAAGTGGTAAAAATGCTGGGGAAGGATGTAAAAAGCGGTGGAGACGGGGCTGTTGATTTTAATTCTTAAAAATGATTTGCTTGCTGAAAATACTTATTCACTATCTACATTTTTTTATCTCATGCTCTCTCCCTCTCTTTCAGTATATGTTGTCATTATCTATCTATCTATCTATCTATCTATCTATCTATCTATCTATCTATTTCAGTCTGTTCATTATCTATCTAAGCAAATTCGTTCATTCATTCTATCTATCTATCTATCTATCTCATTCTATTCATATCTATCTATCTATCTATCTATCTATCTATCTATTTCTAGTCTTTTCATTATCTATCTATCATTATTCAGATCATTCATTCAATCTATCTATCTATCGTTATCTATCTATCTATCTAGGATTCTTTTCGTTAGGAAATAGGTTTTTTCATACTTTTGTTTCCTACAAAATTTCCTTTAAACCTTTGATCTAATATAGTTGGCCTTGTACCAAACTAACCAATTCTTAGCAGTTTTTGTCTCGCATTCTAATTTTTATTTCCACCACAACGACAGACGCCATGAAACCGCTTTCCAACAAGAGCATTAACCCTTCCAATGGCATTATTGTGATTGAATACATAACCAAAGTTTCCAAAGAAAAGATCATCTTATTCCGTTTCTGAAGGCAAACATTCTGAAGATCAGGAAACAGATTCTTGTTAAGGTTGGGTTGCAAATGTTGCAACACGAAAGTCCCTCAAGGTAGAGTTGATTTATTCACTGACGCTTGATCCTTTCAGCGTTGATTTTTTTCTTTCTCAAGAGAAGCTAATCACCTCTGTCTGAATTTCTGAGATGCGAAATTCTATCAATTATTACACGCCGATCTATTTGGATCAGTGACCTCATCTTGGTTGTTTCGACCGTTGTGTTCTCTGACCTTCTTAAGGTGTCTATTGTATCTAAATTGCCGTACATCATCCAGGTACCTTCGGGAATCCACTCTAGATGTTGATTTATCCCTTACCTTTCTCTTCATCTGAAGATACGCATAAAAAGGCATGAATAAAAGAAAAGGTTTCTTTTTCCTAGACTGGCAACTAGCCAAGGCAAAACAGACAAGTCTTTCCGCAAAATGTAATACTGGTAAAATTTTTCTCCAAAAAATTATTGCTGGTATTAAAACTTATTTTTATATTTTCATAGTGTATTGACTTCCTTTATGGAGTCATCTATTTGCCCATAGCTGGGACCCTAACAGGTGCTACCACCCTGGGTCAAAGTGGACCTGGGAACACTAGCAATTAAGACGTGGTTTCTTGCTCCTCAAAACCTCCTGATCAAAGGCCTTGCTGTCGGATGTAGTTTATCGTCTTACCCAGGACGCGGATGTAGTTTATCGTATTACCCAGGACGCGGATGTAGTTTATCGTCATACCCAGTACAGCAATGACGTTGCTCAGGCAAGCTCAAGCAAGATGTAGTTCATAATAAGAGTCTGTCTCTGTATGCACCACACAGTGTTTTCTTTCAAAACTGTTCCTCGATATTTGATAGCTTTCGTAATTTTTTTTTGAATAGTAATGATGACTGTTTTTAATGAACAAGACAGAACCGTCATATTTACAGGCCAGTTAAACGAGGCCAAATCTATTGGAAAATACAACATATTAACACAAAATTGCAGACCTCTACCAGTCGACAATCAACATCCCTGTCAAACAATTTGGTAGCTTTTGAAATAAGACAATATATATAGTGATTTTCCAAGCGTAGCTTAGATGTGGCACAAGGCCGGAAGTATGGAGCACCCAGTGAGGATTGAACTCACTACTCAGTCGTAATTGTTCTAGCAAGACAAGCTTGCTAAACATTACACCACCTCGAGGTGCCCCTAATGATTTTCTAAGCGCTGCTTAGATGTGGCACAAGGCCGGAAGTATGGAGCAACCATTACACCGCCTCGAGGTGCCCAAACAAACACCGTATATACTCGTGTGTAAGTCTACTTTATGTATTAGGCAACACCGGGATTTTTTTTTTTTTTGTGAAAACCTGATTTTTTCACATAGCTCGTGTAATAATGCGACCCCGGCTTCTTAGTAATATTAGTAAGCTTACCTCAGTCAAATATTGCAATACTAGACATTATCCTGGACATATAGCAAATAAAATGGTCTTCATTTTCTTTTTGTACAAATTTACTCTAAAATGACGAGAAAAACCATCGAAGTAAAATATCTGATACGAAGATTTAGATACAGGACTTTTATTTTAATTCACCCCTGAAAAATGCATGTTTTTCAGCCTCTCCAAAAAAAAAACCTGTGTATAGTGCGCCCCCGTAAGTAAGAAAGAAAAATCCCTCATCATCATTTATTTTTTTCTCCTATATAAATTAACACCGCCTCTACAGTGGCACGAAAGAATCACATCTATAATGATTTTATAAAGTTTGAATCAATTGGCAATTAGCCGACATGTTTTAACGATTCCAATAAACAAGATGATACATAAATAGCACAAATAAACATTCTACTACATAGTATTTATTATTTTTGTTGTCAATTCTCAAGAACAAAGAAAATGTATAAATTCACTTTCACGTGTTTAGGTTCTATTACAATTCTAATCTTTCATTTCTTTTTATGTGCCGTATCCTTTCCGTCCTGGGTAAGACGTTAAACTACATCTGCGTCCTGGGTAAGACGTTGAACTACGTCCAGCAGCAAGGCGTCTGATCAGGAGGTTTCGGGGAGCGTGGAACCACCTCTTAATTGCTGATGTTGACAGGTCCACCATGACCCGGGGTGGTAGCACCTGTTAGGGTCACAAGTATGGGCAAATAGTTAACTAATTACCAGCAATACTTTTTTGAGAAAAATTATTACCAGCAATACAATTTTGAAGGAAATATATTACCAGAAACAGATTTTTGACAAAACAAAATATTACCAGCAATAAAATTTTTTATCAGCATTAAATAACCAATTGAGGTTGATATGCCGTAAAACAAAATAAACCAAACCAATCTAAACCAAAGAATACATATTCTATTCATACGAATCTATCCTAAAAATGTTGTTGGCATTAAATAACCCATTGAGGTCGATATGCCGCAAAAAAAAAAAAAAAAAATAAACCAAACCAATCTAAACCAAAGAATACATATTCTATTCATACGAATCTATCCTAAAAATGTTGTTGGCATTAAATAACCCATTGAGGTCGATATGCCGTAAAAAAAAAAAAAAAAAAAATAAACAAACCAAACCAATCTAAACCAAAGAATACATATTCTATTCATACGAATCTACCCTAAAAATGTTGCTGGCATTAAATAACCCATTGAGGTTGATATGCCGTAAAACAAAATAAACCAAACCAATCTAAACCAAAGAATACATATTCTATTCATATGAATTTACCCTAAAATGTTGTTGGCATTAAATAACCCATTGAGGTTGATATGCCAAAAAAAAAAAAAAAAATAAACCAAACCAATCTAAACCAAAGAATACATATTCTATTCATACGAATCTATCCTAAAAATGTTGTTGGCATTAAATAACCCATTGAGGTTGATATGCCGTAAAAAAAAAAAAAAAAAAACAAACCAAACCAATCTAAACCAAAGAATACATATTCTATTCATACGAATCTATCCTAAAAAATGTTGTTGGCATTAAATAACCCATTGAGGTTGATATGCCAAAAAAAAAAAAAAAAATAAACCAAACCAATCTAAACCAAAGAATACATATTCTATTCATACGAATCTACCCTAAAAATGTTGTTGGCATTAAATAACCCATTGAGGTTGATATGCCGTAAAAAAAAAAAAAAAAATAAACCAAACCAATCTAAACCAAAGAATACATATTCTATTCATACGAATCTATCCTAAAAATGTTGTTGGCATTAAATAACCCATTGAGGTTGATATGCCGTAAAAAAAAAAAAAAAAAAAAAATAAACCAAACCAATCTAAACCAAAGAATACATATTCTATTCATACGAATCTATCCTAAAAATGTTGTTGGCATTAAATAACCCATTGAGGTTGATATGCCAAAAAAAAAAAAAAAAAAAAACCAAACCAATCTAAACCAAAGAATACATATTCTATTCATACGAATCTATCCTAAAAATGTTGTTGGCATTAAATAAACCCATTGAGGTTGATATGCCAAAAAAAAAAAAAAAAAAACAAACCAAACCAATCTAAACCAAAGAATACATATTCTATTCAAACGAATCTATCCTAAAAATGTTGCTGGCATTAAATAACCCATTGAGGTTGATATGCCGTAAAACAAAATAAACCAAACCAATCTAAACCAAAGAATACATATTCTATTCATACGAATCTATCCTAAAAATGTTGTTGGCATTAAATAACCCATTGAGGTTGATATGTTAAAAAAAAAAAAAAAAAAAATAAACCAAACCAATCTAAACCAAAGAATACATATTCTATTCATACGAATCTACCCTAAAAATGTTGTTGGCATTAAATAACCCATTGAGGTTGATATGCCGTAAAAAAAAAAAAACCAAACCAATTAAACCAAAGAATACATATTCTATTCAAACGAATCTATCCTAAAAATGTTGTTGGCATTAAAAACCCAAAAATGTTGATAAAAAAATAACAAAATAAACCAAACCAATCTAAACCAAAGAATACATATTCTATTCATACGAATCTATCCTAAAAATGTTGTTGGCATTAAATAACCCATTGAGGTTGATATGCCGTGAAACAAACCAAACCATATCCTTTCAGGACGTAGGCGATCATGGCTCTCCACTTATCTATATCCCTTGCAGCTCTCAACAAGTTCCTTACCTCTGCTTCCTCTGCCAGACCACGTTCTATCATCCTCTTGCTTATGCATTGTTTTCTCTTGTCCCTTTTTCCCTCTATTCGACCCATGACTATCAGATTCTCTAGGCCCTCTTTCCTCATTACGTGTTCCAGAAACTTCAGCTGCCTCTTCCTGATGTTAAGTATAAGCTTCCTCCTTGTTTGCAACCTCTCTAAGGCCACATCGTTGCTCACACGCTCGGTCCATGATATCCTTAGTATCCTTCTGTAGAACCACATCTCCGTCGCCTCGAGTCTCTTCTTCATCTTTGAGGAGGCCGTCCAACATTCGCTGCCGTAAAAAAGGAGAGATGTCACGTAACAGCTCAGTATTCTTTTCTTTAATCACCGCTTTTTAAAAGAATAAACATTAGCGAGGAGTGAAGGTAGTTAAAAAATAATAGCGGTGTCAAGGGAGAAATCCTCCTTTTGGCACTCTGCTTTTTTTGCGGGCAGGAAGGTCTATGTTTGCCGAATAATCTACCTAAAGAGTTCATGCAAACGGATGACAGAATAGCGACTATGGGTGGGGGGATAAATAATAAGCTATCCGTCGTAACTCTTGGTTTGTTCACGGGTCCATATTAAGCTCTTTGCATCTTTTAGAATTATTCCTTATATTACACTTACCATCGACCTCTGAGTTTCGAAGTTTGTTTTTTCTGAAATGATTTACTTCACTTTAATTTAAGTTTTGCTCTTGTACATCAAAGTGATGGGAATTCATGAAGAATAAATGTGTTGTTTTCCTGCCAGAGCGTTTATTAGAATTTAAAATTCGGCGTGTAAATATTTCTCTGTGGAATTGGCAAAGAGTTTTTTTTAAAACAAACGTTCAGTTCTGTGTTTCTTTTGCTTTCAGTTTCTTCATCGATTTCTTTGTTCTCTTCTTCTTTTTCTAATTTCCTATCATTCTATCTAGAAACTTTTCCTCTCTCTCTCTCTTATCGAATGTATATTGTTGTTCTTTCTTTGATTCGGGTTTAAATTTGTTTTCCCTTTGTTCTTTTTTTTATCGTTTATAAACTCACTCTTGTGGTTATGGAATCCATTTTGCCCCGATGTTCACTCGACACTTTTCTTTCTCTATTATGGCTTTTTTTCCTCATCAATTGACAATTTTTCTCATACTGATGATCCTTCTTTCTTTGTTTCTTTCTTTCTTTCCGATATTACATTTCTTTCTTTCTTTCTTTCTTTCTTTCTTTTATTGTATTTCTTTCTTTCTTTTATTCTTTCTTTCTTTCTTTCTTTCTTTCTTTCTTTCTTTCTTTCTTATATTACATTTCTTTCTTTCCGATATTACATTTCTTTCTTTTTCTTTCTTTCTTTCTTTCTTTTCTTTCTTTCTTTCCTTTTCTTTCTTTCTTTCTTTCTTTCTTTCTTTCTTTCTTTCTTTCTTTCTTTCTTCTATTATTACATTTCTTTCTTTTATCATCGTTAGTTCGTTCCTTTCTTTTTTATTTACTATGTTATTTTCAGCAGGAAAATAATGAGAGAT
This sequence comes from Acanthosepion pharaonis, assembly GCA_903632075.3. Taxonomy (NCBI): domain Eukaryota; kingdom Metazoa; phylum Mollusca; class Cephalopoda; order Sepiida; family Sepiidae; genus Acanthosepion; species Acanthosepion pharaonis. The sequence goes on from CAHIKZ030002021.1 coordinate 41,730, forward strand.
TTCCTTTTGTGGGATAGCATAAAATAACAGTAAATAAAAGAAAGAAAGAAAGAAAGAAAGAAATGCAATAAATAAAAGAAAGAAAGAAAGAAAGAAAGAAAGAAAGAAAGAAAGAAAGAAAGAAAGAAAAAGAAAACAAAAAAAGAAGAATTTGGGATTGTCGGATTTCATATCTAATCTTTTCCTTTAGCATTTCATATACACTGGGCATCCTTCAAACAGCCTTTTGCTCCACCTGTTATCCTTTCTTCATATTACTTATCGCACACATGACCATTTTTGTCGCTGATTCGTTTCTTTGATATCTTTAATCTTGGCCTATTCTCGGGTTCTTTATCTCTTTTCCCAGCATTGGTCTTTACTTTGATCTCTGTGAATTTCTAAGTTTGTTTTCAAATGATATAAATTTACGTTTCGCAGCCGTACATCAAAGTGACAGTGTTGATGAAAAATGAATTTGTTGTCTTCCTAACAGGGCTTTAATAAATTGTATTCTATTGTGCATTTAAATATTCCTCCCTAAATTAAAATGACGAGCAATTTTTCAACACAGTTTTTCATAAGTCAGAATTTCTATTTTACATTCTCTATGTCGACTTGTTTTTATTTTTCGTTATTATGCGTGTCACATTTAACTATCTAATCGAATGTACATTGACATAACAAAAGTAAGGGGACAGATGCCTGTAAGGACATACGCCACTGGTCCCGCAGACAGTTTTTCACCGTTTCGTTAACTTTTGCCGAACGCCGTTTGCGTCAGCGGGAACAAGACTGGGAAAGGCCCGGTGTAGGCTAAAAAAAAAGGAACTGAATATAAGATGTAACATGGAGCAGGGATATCGAATACAATCATCTCGAGAACTTGCCTTAGCGAGAAAGACAAGAAGTCAGCTGGCTTCGATAAACAAGGTTTTTTTTTTTTATACCTGGATCAGTTTCTAAGAGAAAGTGTAAATATCTCTGCTGCTTCTGCTGTCTTTTCTCACAACAGACTAACAGACCAGAGCTTTCTTTCTGTCAGCGAAACACCGTCTCCCTTCTTACTCTAACCGCAACTTACTCTGATTCTGGAATGCGACCTGACTATATAAGCCCATGACCGGAATTCTCACCTTCCGGTTGAGTGTCACTTTCTCCCGAACGTTTTTATTTATTTATTTTATTTCATTTTCGTTATTTCTGGACAGCGGGTAGTTGCTTTGAAGCTCTTACATCTCGATTTTGATTGTCATAAAAGCACCGGTTGCTTCAAATCCAGAAAAAAAGCATTTATAGTTGAATTACTGCGTTGGCGCTCTAATCAATTAATCGGGGTCGCCTTGTGCCACACATGGTATAAATTAGGACATCCTTAAACCCAACAGAGTGTAGCAACTCAACGTGGCATCGATTCTAGAATAGTCGTGGAGAGATGCTCAGGCATGTCGTTTCCATAAGGGAAAGGGCTTTCTGATATTGGCATGTGCAGGATTTTGCAGGGTAACAGACCCCCCCTCCACCAAAGTTTCATAAATGCTTAATTCGGTTCTTGTCTAATGAGTTATCGGTGATTAAACTATTTCGTCGTAAGTCTCCAGAATGTTACTTAAAATAATTGTTCTTTTTGTTCTCCAATTTTTATTAAGGTCTTATTGGCTTTTTACCAGAAAGGTTATAAAATAATTTCTCTGAATGTGTGGGATCAAGAATGGTTATTACTTACACTTGAACTATTGATGTTATGAAACGTTTCGGCCATTGTGTGCTCTGGCCTTTGTCAGGCGCTTGTGAATCCAGAAAATCTTTAGGGAATTTCGAACTTATTGTTACAGGGGTGTAGATTGTTTTCGTTCTGTTGCTAATATCTGGTGATAACTCCTCCTAGTTCGTATTTAGTGCTTTTCAGTGACTGCTTGATTTGATTCCATGTAATCTGTTTGCACTAACCAAACCTGAGATTGAAATTATCTTTTTTTCTGTCTCCATTTTTTTCTTTCTCTTTTGCTATGATTTTCTTTTTTTTCTTTGCTATAATTTATCTTCTTTCTTTCTTTCTTTCTTTCTTTCTTTCTTCGTTGTTATTTTATTTACTAGAGTTCCTTTTTCTTTCTTTCTGTTTTCGTTGCTATTTTATTTACTAGAGTTCTTTTTTTTTTCTTTCTTCATTGCTATTTTATTTACTAGAGTTCTTTCTTTCTTTCTTCGTTGCTATTTTATTTACTAGAATTCTTTTTTCTTTCTTTCTTTCTTCGTTGCTATTTCATTTACTAGAGTTCTTTTTTCCTTTCTTTCTTTCTTTCTTTCTTTGTTGCTATTTTATTTACTAGAGTTCTTTCTTTCTTTCTTTCTTTATTGTTGCTTTATTTACTTGTTTTAACCTCGAAAAAGGTTACTCAATGAGGAATAACCAAAACGGAGGTTGGGAATGAAATGGTAATCTTTATAACATCAACAAAATACAATACTCGCCAGCGGCGTGAAATAGGTAAACCACTTCTAGAGGTGCACTACTTAGACATCATATTAACCCCAACTTAACAATAGCGTCCAACTTATTTATGAAGATTGGGACAAACCTATTAGTGTTCATAGGTACGGTATATAACATTATTATAATTCATCATTTTATATTATTTCGGTTTAAGACCGTATCCCGTTGAAACACAGGTTCTTAGACGATCACCGAAGTAACGTCAAGTTTAGTAGGTATTGGAGTGGGAAATCGAAAAGTCCAGTTCCACTTCAAGCCGGGTTCGTTACACTCACTTACGTACAAATACCTTTGGAAAAGATATGAATCCACTTCCCCCCTGCCTATGGGTTAATTAGTAAGACTTGTGTCAGTAGATCATTATTATCTCCAAAAAATTCTTACAATTTAAAAATATGTTCTGACGTTAAATAACCTGCAAAGGTTTGATAAAACGCAAAAAACAAATCAATGAATCAATAATTTATCTTATGTCTTTCTTAAACTCGCTAAATAAGCTCTGCTATATTTATCTATTATTTTCTTATGACAACGACCGTGTTTTTGCCTCAAAGGGAGCCACCGTATTTCATTCTCAATTGACTGATTGTCATTCGTTTTCCTGGAGGGGCTATAAATTTATCGGCCAAATTAGGAATTCGATTTTTAGTATAATTACCTGGATGGATTTTTGAATCACCAGAAGTGCTTTTTTCCCCCAATTTTGTTTATTATGCTAAACTATCGAACTGCCCGCGTGCTTAGAAAAATCAACCAAGTTTTGAATTAAGATCTTACAACAAAAAAATTAATTTGCATTGAATCGATACAACAGAAATAGGATTATTGTTCTGACGTTGTCTATATATCATGTTTTTCTTTATTTTAAATAAACAAAAATAAACAGTTCTCTAATAATTGCGACATTCCTATATTTTCAGAGACATAGTGTTTTCGGGAATTGAAGGAGTCTTGCTTTGTTTTGTATATTTTTTGTTTGTTTTCCTTACGAGCATTCGCCATAGCGCCAGCAGGTAACGGTCTGGATCTCGCGAGATTTTGCCCGTGTGTGTTATTCTCGCAATATCGTTAATATACTGTTTCTTCTCTCTTATAGCAAGATAATAGCAAGAAATGGAGTTTTAATATATATATGAGGTCTTGGACATTTTGACGTAGTGTAATGGTTAACAAGCTTGTCTCGCTATCTCAGTTATAACTAAGTAGTGAGTTAGAAAGTCATTGGGTGCCCCATACTTTCGGCTTTGTGCCACATCTAAGCTACACTTAGTAAATTACTATACGAGGTATATTTGGAAGGTAACAAGCGATTTTATATATCTCGTCCGGCTATTCTACTCATCTGCTCCAGAGATTTTTTTGGTAAGACATCACACCACCGATTTCAATCATGGTGTCCGGGTGATTACAAAGGGTAAATATTTATGTGAAAGGCAAATACAAGGTATTGTACTTATTAACTCACAAATAAGCTTAGTCTAAATAAATGTAATTTTCCCTTGTCAATTACAGGTTTCTATTAGTTTTGTTCGGAAAATAATGTCCGATTTTAGATTCAAGTTTGATTCCAGAATTAATATATTGAAATAGTATTTAAATGAGACAAAACAGGAACGATGGACATCTATATATATATATCTGTCTCCCCCTAGTGACAAGGTTATTTATGCCTTTACGATAAAACTCTAAAGAAATCTTTGAATGCAGTTTCTACATCTTTTATGCAACGGAATGTCTTTTTTTTTTTATCAATATCACCCCATACAAGGTAGTAAAGCCACTAATACACAAGGGGTTACAGGGTGTGGAAGAATTAGGACAGAGTAATCAGGGGGATTGTAGATAGCGATTGACATTGCATTTAAACTTTTGCAGGTTAAAGTTGGCTGGAAAAAAGAGAACTCTTTAATCATTAGGAATGAGTTATATGTTTTTTTTTTTTTTGAGAAAACTATTAAAATAATATATTAAAACACAATTAAAAGGTTGATTCTAAAATCGGGCATTATTTTCCGAACAGTCTAATACTATTTCTCAGTGGATACACGAGGTGCGTCACGTATTTGAGAACCAATTTCTGAAAGCGATTAACAAAAAGGCACTTTAATCATTTGGAATGAGTTATATTTTTTTGTTTTGTTCATGAGAAAACTATTACAATAATATATTAAAACCCAATTAAAAGGTTGATTCTAAAATCAGACATTATTTTCCGAGTAACCTCCCAAACAAAAACAAAATACTATGAAAGTGTAAAAATACATTTTTATAGTATGAATACCAGCAATATATTTTATATAAAAATTACTAACAATAGATATTTGTAGTAAAATTACCAACAATACATTTATAGCAAAATGATCAACAATGCATTTTATAGCAAAATGACACACATTACATTTTATAGCAAAATGACCAACAATGCATTTTATGGCAAAATTACCAACAATACATTTTATAACAAAATGACCATCAATGCATTTTATAGCAAATTGACCAACAATACATTTTATAGCAAAATGACCAACAATACATTTCATAGCGAAATGACCAACAGTGCATTTTTAATTGTAGTTGAAGTCATAAAATTTTGTTCAAAAAGTTACTATTACCGCATTAAATAGTACATAGAAGTATTATTATTCCACTAAACAAAATTAAGCAAGCAACCAATAGAACAATCTAATAGTATTTTCCTGTGTATACAATGGGTGCATCACGTATTTGATAACAAAATTCTGAATGAGATTTATATAAAATTAACAAAGCGGACACTTTAATCATTAAGAATGAGTAATATATTTTTGTGCAACGATTATAATAATATATAAGAACGAAATTAAAAGGTTTATTCTAAAATCGGACATTATTTTCTGAACAGCCCAAACTATTTCCCAGATGTATACGCAATTTGCGTCACGTATTTGGGAACCAATTTCTAAATGCGATTGATATAAAATTAACAAAGAGGACACTCATCTTCTCCAGAGATTTTTTTTTAGTATAATTACCTCGATGGATTTTTGAATCACCAGAAGTGCTTTTTTCCCCCGATTTTGTTTATTATGCTAAACTATCGAACTGCCTGCGTGCTTAGAAAAATCAACCACATTTATAACAAAATGACCAACAATACATTTTATAACAAAATGGCCAACATTTTATAACAAAATGTCTGATATATGTCTGATTTTAGAATAAACCTTCCAACTATTCAAATGTAATTTATTAGGAATTGGTAATATATTTTGTGCAACTATTATAATAATATCATCATCATCATCATCATCATCATCATCATCATCCCATTGACTTTTGTAATCGTGGGGTGGGGGTCAGAATGCAGAAGCCGCACTGAATCTCCTCCCCAACGGTCTATCAACGTCAGCCATCAGCTATTCTGGTATACTCCTACCTGTCTATTGTTTGACATTGTCCAAGCAGTTTTTGCGTTGGCTTTCTCTCCTACGTTCACCTTCAACGGTGTCTTGCATGATGATCTTGTAACGTGTCCAAAGCACGTCATTTTCTCCTCTTGACAGAGGTGAGAAGAGGTTCCCATAAATCTTTCAACCCTTTTGCGCACAAACTCATTAGTTTTTTGTTCGCAATAGAAAATGCCAAGAAGTTTTCTCATTCATTTGTTCTCAAACGTTTGGATCCTTCTCTCTTTATCTTCCAACATTGTCCACGTTTCACATCCATATTGGATAATGGAGACTACCAGAGATTTGTACAGTCTGTACTTCGTTTGAAAACTGATTTTGCTCTTCCATATTCTTGTCAATTTTGCCATAGCTGCGGCAATCCGTGTACGGAATTCCGAGCTACCATCTTTAGACAAGATTGATCCCAAGTAGTTAAAATTGGACACTTCCTCCAGTGAATAGAACACAAAAGATTTATTATAAATTGGACATTAGTACGTATAAGACGATTACAGTACGATAAATGCGACGATTTTCATTAAATAGATTAATGGAATATATTGGTTATAATCCCTTCGTTGTGTTATTTTTCATTTCTGGAATCAGACATACTATTTAAACATAGCATAAGAGCAAAGGGATGGCAAATGATGCCTTTCAGAAACTAAGCAAAGTATTATGACTTTCGGAACTGCAATTCTTTAGTTCAAATAGAAGTGCTCATTTCGACATCCACAGTTCATATGATCAAAAACACAGCTTAATTCTATCCTGCTCCGAGCACCCACTTCCTAGAATACCGTCCCAAATTACCGGGATCATAAAACATTTTCTGGACCATCAGAAAAAGGCCCATGCGTCTTTTAACAGCAGCCGTTTCCTAGCCACCGACTATAAAGCCAGCGCTGATTCCACGCACGAAGGCAGATACGACCTGGCTGATATTACCGGTGATTGAGAGACTACATGACGGTCCGGGGTATCAAAAGCGATGCCTTCGGCCAGCGAGGGAACTCGCAATAGCAGCAGAGACGAACTCTTGACTACTATAATGCGATTTGTGGAATATTTCTCCCTAGAGTCTATCTTACTCGACTACGTAGGTTTGTTCTCTCCGCGTGTCTATGTTGGCTACTACTTTGCGTATTAAGACGCGCAGAATGCGGTGCATAGATGGTTGCGCGACCCTACCAAACTCACCTGAAGCGGGGACTACAAACCTTCAGCTGCCGTACGCCTGACGACTGTGTGAAAGTCATATCCTATGTATGGGTTAAATAGCAGGACAGACTGGGTCCTATAGCCTCGATTAGCAACCAGACTACCGCAGAAAGTAACGCAAGACTACTGCAGGAAATATTTTGCCAAGACAATCATGAATCGAAAACAGGTGTCTTACATCTGCATTTATCAGCACACATCCCATATAGTGAGGTAGGGTAATTGCCATTACTCCCCATGAACGACAAAGCGGCATCTGGGGAACACCTACGTCCAACAAAAGATCTTCAGAGGCTGAAAAGAAAGAATTTGCCCGATATATATATATATATATATATATGTATATGAAGAAATATAGTCTTAAGGTGTGCTATATTTATGGGATAAAGTGCTCAATATCAGAGAGAGAGAGAGAGAGAGAGAGAGAGAGAGAGAGAGAGAGAGAGAAAAGTGAACATTGATGTCAACACTTAGAGGCGACAGGCTGTTTCATGCTAGACGCAATCGTCAAGCAATCGCCAGGTCGGTGGGCTGACGGTTGTGCAACAGCCAGTCGCCTCTAAGTGTTGACTTCAATGTTCATTTTTTATATATATATATATATATATATATATATAAGAACAGTAAGATATATAATCCGGTGTTCTTATAGATATTTTATTTTACAAAATAGTGCTCAATGTAAATTTACAGAGCATTTACGCAAACACCCTTGTCTGGTTGAATGGATTTCTCTGTATCCTTGGAAACGTGAATTATGATTTTAGCTGCGTCTTCAAAACCCAGTAATTTTTAAAAGTTACTCCAAAATTCGCTTGAGGATGAAATGGAAGTAATGTCTTTAATTTAATTACAAAATTAAATTCGGAGCTTTCAGCTTCCATATTTGAAACATGGTTAGAACTGTGTAGCGAAAAAAAAAACCATATTCTAAATCAATTAATTTTTATATATATATATATATATATATATATATATATATATATATTGATTTTCCAAGCGTAGCTTAGATGTGGCACATGCCCGAAAGTAGGGGCACCCAGTGAGGATCGAACTCACTTCTCAGGCGTAATTTTTCTAGCGAGACAAGCTTGCTAAGCATTACACCGCCTCAGGGTGCCCAATATATATATATATATATATATATAT
>CAHIKZ030002021.1:55000-115000 GCA_903632075.3 Acanthosepion pharaonis
ATGCTCAGGGCATTGTAAAGTAGGTGCATTGTCGTGGTAAAGCAGCCACGATTTGTCCTGTCACAACTCTTGAATTTGAAAAAATGAAATGGTTGCAGAAGGTTATATACTTTCAATATACCATTTTAGAAGATAATACAATCTGCTTATACCTCCTTTGTCCAGAGCTCACACACCACACTCGGGTCCCGTTATTTTTCAGCCAAATCTCGTATATATATATATATATATATATATATATATATATTAAAGACATTTTTATGTTTATACGTTCTTTTTATAGATACAAATATTTAAATAAATGCTTTGTTTATAATAAACAGTATTAACGACATTTACCGGCCTGAATATCCGAGAAGTTTTCATAGAAAATATGCGTCCTCCGACAGGAATCGAACCTGTATCCTATACGGAACCGTCATATAGCCTGACGTGCTTTACCGATTTAGCCACAGGGGAGCGTTTCGGTTAGCAAGGTCGATTTTACTGTTTTTAAACTACAATTCTCCATGATTTTCTCTTGTAGATTTATATCATATAAATACAGTGGGGGGAAATAAATATTCGTACACATGAAAAATTGTATTTTTATAAATGTAAAAGCCTTAAATAAAACAAATCTCTGCACATTTTATGCATAAAGACACATACTATTGTAAAATAATAATAAACTTAATTAATTCTTATTCTAACAGAAATTAATGCATTTTTTAAAAATTTTAACTGCTGAAAAAAGTATTCGTACAAATCAATTATTAGAATAAAATAATCAATTAATTATGAAAAAAATATATTCTAGAATGTTCCAGTAATGTTATCAGTAATTATAGTTTACGCTATTAGCCATTATCAGAGCATTCTGCAATTTCTAGTCTTACGAGAAGGTTCTAATAATGCCTAAAGGTAAAGAATTGACTATTGCACAAAAACAACACATTTTGTCTCTTTGGAAAGATGGGAACAGTTACAGAATGATTTCTAACAACCTGAATATTCCTTTTACTGCAATTGCTTCGTTCATTGCAAGGTTTAAAACACGTAACAGCGTCGAAAACCAAAGACGAACAGGTGCTCCGAGGAAGATTTCTCTAAGATCAGCAAGGATATTAGGACGCCAGATCCAACAAAATTCACAGGTTACCCGAGAAGAGCTGCAGGAACATCTGCGTGTATTAGGGATTAAAGTAACCAATAAGTAATGAACTACACAAAAACAGTCTGAAATCACGCATTCCAAGGAAGACTCCACTCCTCTTGAAACGACACAGAGATGCTAGGCTAAAATTCGTTAGAGAGCATAAGGATAAAGAATATTCGTTTTGGGAAAAAGTACTATGGACAGATGAAACTAAAATAGAGTTGTTTGGTCATAATTATCGAAATCATGTGTGGAGGAAGGACGGTGAAGCCTACTTACCAAAGAACACGTTGCCAACTGTAAAGTTTGGTGGTGGCAGTATCATGATCTGGGGCTGTTTTTCTACAAAAGATGTTGGCAGAATATCAATAATAGATGGCAAGATGAATGCCGAAAGCTACCAGAAAATCCTGCAAGACAATTTAATGCGTTCTATTGAGAGACTTCGGCTACCTCCTGATTGGGTTTTCCAACTGGATATTGATCCTAAGCATACCGCTAGATCTACAAGGAAATGGTTAACTGAAAGTAACGTTGATGTCTTGCAATGGCCAAGTCAGTCCCCAGACTTGAACCCAATCGAGAATTTATGGTGATATTTGAAAATTCAAATTGGGAAAAGAGCACCAACAAATATTAAGAATTTGAAGACAATATGCCAAGAAGAATGGGACAAAATACCACTCAATGTGTGCAAATCATTAGTTGAGACGTACAGGAATAGACTGGTAGCTGTTGAACTCAGTAAAGGATATTCCACAAAGTATTAAATTAAGTTAATATGCTTTTTTGGTTTTGTACGAATACTTTTTCGTCAGTTAAAATGAAAAAATGCATTAATTTCTGTTAGAATAAGAATTAATTAAGTTTATTACTATTTTTTTAATAAAATGTATCTTTACACATAAAATGTATCAAAATTTGTTTTAGTTTAGGCTTTTACATTTATAAAAATACATTTTTTCATGTGTACGAATATTTATTTCCCCCCACTGTATTTAGAGATTCTTGATAAAATCCAAAAGAAATAAAAAAAAAAAAAAAAAAAAGGATCAGCAATATTATTGGTCCAGACCTGGCGTCTCGGCTCTAGTTATTTTGCTACCGTCGTAAAGTTGCCTCTCTGTTCCTTTTCTCTTAATACTTTCATGATAATCATTCTAATGAGCTCTTCGCTATGGTACGTAGACTTTATGAATTTAAGCGCAGTACTAAATCGGCAAAAAAGTTCTCATCAATTTACAGTTGTAATTGGCCAGATGTAACCGGAAGTGCTATTCACTTTCTTTTCTCGCACTTCACGCTTGTGGAACACCTCTCCGGCTCCATGCTTTCCAGCCAACTTTGATCATCAAAAATTTAAATGCAATGTCAATCGTTATCTACTGCTGCTTCTATTGTTCTCGCTGCTTATGTAATGTTTTTGTTTTCTAATTCACTCACATCCAGTAACTCCTTGTGTCTTAGTGACTTTACGGTCTTATTTTGGGTGAACTCATTAAAAAAGTAAATAACTGTACACTGTTACAGTCTTTTTCCGGTGAGCGGGATTCTGGGTAACCAAGGCGAGAGAAACTTTATCGCTTTTGGCATTCTAACCTCAGCAAACGAATGCGGTTATAGCGAGAAGAAAACTTACCTGCTTGTTGCTTCTGTATCTTTTAACCCCTGGTTACTGGGAAGGCAGTATAGGTCTTTGAGAACAGCTGTTAATGATCAGTAAGACGAGCTGATTCCTTGATATATCGGTTACGTTAGAAGAGGTTAAATTTGAGATATGCGCTGGTAAATGTACTTGTACTTCTTACGACATTCACCCGGGATCGGTTGACTGGCTCCGTCAAGCGAATCTGCCACATCCCAAAGGAGGGTGTTTTAATCGGGTTCTAGTGTATTATAATAGTTGCGCAAAAATACATTACTCATTGCTAATGATTAATGCTATATCATTCCCTTTCAGAATTTTGTTATCAAATATTTGACGCACCCTTTGTATACACTGGAAAATAGGATTACGTTATTCATGAAATAATGTTAAACCTTTTAATTGTGTTCTTGGCATTTTATGTGCCGTGTCCATTCAGGACGTAGGCGATCATGCTGCTCCATTTTCCCCTACCTTTTATAGGTCTCAATAAGTTTTGTTCCTTTGCTACTTCCCCTAGGCCATGTTCCGTCACCCACTTACTTCAGGTATGTCCTGTGTTGCTTTCCCTTGTCTATCTTTTCCTCTATTCGCCCTTCTTTTCTCATTGTTCTAGAAAATTCAGCTACCTCTTCCTGGTGTTAAGTATAAGCCTCCTCCTTGTTTGAATCATCTCGAAAACCGCATCGTTACTCACACGCTCGGTCCATGATATCCTTAGCGTCCTTCTGTAGAACCATACCTCCGCCACCTCAAGTCTCTTCTTCATCTTTGAGGAGACCGTCCAACATTCGCTGCCGTAAAGAAGGACAGATGTCACGTAACAGCTCAGTATTGTTTTCTTTAATCCCCGCTTTTTAAAAGAATAAACATTGCTGATTTTTTGAAGGTAGTTAAAAAATGATAGCGGTGTCAAAGGAAAAATCTTCCTTTTGACACTCTGCATTTTTGCGGGCAGGGAGGTCTATGCTTGCCGAATAATCTACCTAAAGAGTTCATGCAAACGGATGACAGAACGGTGACTATGGGTGGGTGGGTGTTATAGTAAGGGGAGAAATAATAAGCAATCCATCGTAACTCTTAGCTCGGAGCCGTAAAGGAGGACAGATGTCACGTAGCAGTTCAGTACCCTTTTCTTTGTTACCAAAGAAATCGCCCTGTCTCGTAATAAATTGTGTTCTTATATATTATCATAATAGTTGTACAAAAATACATTACTCAATCCTAATAATTAAAGTGTCCTCTTTGTTCATTTGATATCATTCTCTTTTAGAATTTAACTTAAAGCATTATGCATGTCTCATCTTGAACATGAAAAAAAGAAAGAAGATAAGCCTGGATTCAGGCTTGGTGACAATGCTTCTCAAACTGCTGCCAACGTTAACGGCACATGGGGTGAAGGATCCACATGTGATCGGACAGTGCGACGTTGGTTTCTGAAGTTCCACAGTGGGGATACGAGTCTTGAAGATAAAGGTGATGTAAGATGTCAATATGAAATTGACAATCAACATCTGAAAACACTAGTCGAACAAATCCTACGTCAATATGTCAGAGTCAATATGACTCCTTCACTTCCAGAGAAATGTCTCAGTTAATGGTGTCAGCATTTCAACAATATTCGACCATCTCAAGAAAATCGGTAAGGTGAAGAAACTCAATAAATGGGTTCCAAATGAACTCTGTGACAGTCAAAGAGTTCAACGTTTTGAAGTGTGTTCTATGCTGCATTTGCGAAATTCGGCTCAATGGTTTGATCATGACAAAAGATTCAAACACTTTCCAAAACCGAAATTGTACCAACAGAAGATTATGGTGACTGGTGATCCGCCATTGGCGTTAACTATCACAGCTTTCTGGAATCTAACCCGGGTATGACCACCGGAGTTTACTGCCAACGACTGGGTGAAATGCAAATTCAGCTAAATAAATTACGGCCGCCATTGGTTAATCGACAAAATCCAGTTTTGTTTCATGATAATGTTCAGTCCCACGTTGCCAGCCTGACAATGCAGAAGCTCATCGATTTGGGATAAGAGCCTTTGCCACATTTTCCTTAATCTTCTGAACTCTTGCCCCGTGACTAACTCTTTTTTTTTAAGCATCTTGACAAATTTTGAAGCCAAAATACAAAGGAGATCCTGAAATTGCATATGAAGGCGACCGAACCGACAGAGTTTATCGTAAACGCATGAATAATCTTGTTTGGTTTGGTTTGCTTTGCTTTACGGCATATCAACCTCAATAGGTTATTTAATGCCGACAAGATTTTTATTTCTGGTAATATTTTTTTTATCTATCTATCTATCTATCTATCTATCTATCTATCTATCTATCTATCTATCTATCTATCTCAGTATATATTGGTTTGCTTTGATTTGTTTTACGGCATATCAACCTCAATGGGTTATTTAATGCTGACAAGATTTTATTGCTGGTAATATTTTTTATCTATCTATCTATCTATCTATCTATCTATCTATCTATCTATCTATCTATCTATCTCAGTATATATTGGTTTGGTTTGGTTTGTTTTACGGCATATCAACTATTATTATTTACTGCCGTCAAGATTTTTGTTGCTGGTAATATTTTTTTTTTTTATCTATCTATCTATCTATCTATCTATCTATCTATCTATCTATCTATCTATCTATCGTAATGTCTTTTTTTCTATCTATCTATCTATCTATCTATCTATCTATCTATCTATCTATCTATCTATCTCAGTATTTATATTGGTTTGTTTTGATTTGTTTTACGACCTATCAACCTCAATGGGTTATTTACTGCCGACAAGATTTTTATTTCTGGTAATTTTTTTTATCTATCTATCTATCTATCTATCTATCTATCTATCTATCTATCTATCTCAGTATATATTTGTTGCTGGTAATATTTTTTTTATCTATCTATCTATCTATCTATCTATCTATCTATCTATCTATCTATCTATCTATCTATCGTAATGTCTTTACTTCTATCTATCTATCTATCTATCTATCTATCTATCTATCTATCTATCTCAGTATATATTGGTTTGCTTTGATTTGTTTTACGACCTATCAATCTCAATGGGTTATTTACTGCCGACAAGATTTTTATTGCTGGTAATATTTTTTTATCTATCTAATATTTTTCCTCAAAAATTTATTGCTGGTAATAATTTTTTACAAAATATATTGCTGGTATCAAAATCTATTTTTACACTTTCATGGTGTTTTGAACACTGTTTCGGGGTTAACTATTTGCCCATATTTAGGACCCTAACAGGTGCTACCAGGGTGGATCTGAGAACACGAGAGATGGTTCCACGCTCCTCAAACCTCCTGATTAGAGGCTTTGGTGAAGGACGTAGTTTATCGTCTTACCCAGGACGGGAATAATATTGTAACACGATGGCAGAAATGTAAAGAAATGTTACAAAAATCTCAATAACTCAAAGTTGCTTTGAAAAATCTTTGCCAAATTTTAAACGATTGACAAATGCTTGAGCTACATATTTTGGTAGTTTCAAATTGCAGTCTGAAGTTATTATGCAAAACCAGAAAATCACTATTTACTTCAATAATAAGGTAATAAAATCATCAACAATAGATCAACATGTATAATAGAACAAATGATAAATATACATTTGAAGCAATTACTTCTTAATATAGTGACCATTCTTAGTAACGGAGCAATCTATTATCCACTTCTTTTAGTTCAGTCAGTTCGTGCCATGCGTGATAAACTCTTAGGCGATCATGTATCTTTCGATACATGACTGGCGAGACATATTTTTTCCCGCAGTAGGTTGCCATTTCTTTCTGCGGTAGACCAACTGCCATCCAAGGCTATAGAACCCGGTCTGTCCTGCTATTTACCCATAGATGGAGGGGAGGAGGAGAATTAATATTTGAAGTTTGCATTCAGTCAGTTATATGCCATGAATGATAAACTCTTAGGCGATCATGTATCTTTCCTATCATGTATCTAACCCTAACCCTAACCCTGACGAGACAGATTTTTTCCCGCAGTAGGTTGTCATTTCTTTCTGCGGTAGACCAGTTACCATCCAAGGCTACAGAATCCGGTCTGTCCTGCTATTTACCCATAGCTGGGAGGAGGATTCATACCTTTCCCAAGGTTATTAGCACGTAAGTGAATATAATGGATTCGAATGGAATTCGAACTCGGCTCTCCGATTCCTCAATCCGAGCCGCTATCTATTACTCCCCAACTTTTACTTCAGTAGGTTCAATTTCCAAGAGGGTGGTTTTAATTGGTCTGCTTTGTTGTCATATTATTTGCCAACTTCATATAATTTCATCTTTACAATTGACCATAGATTTTCGATTGGATCCATATCGGGACTTGATGGTGGCCATTCTATTATCTTTTTCCTGTAAACCTTTCAAACTCAAAAAATTCACGAATAACCTTAGATAAAAGAGAAGATGCATTGTCGTGGATACATTATACACTGAAACTGTGAGGCCGGGACTTGCACCACTCAAAGAAAGTCTTGTCCATGAAATCGCAATAATTAGCACTGTTCAGTTTAACTCTTTCATCGACTTTGAATGGTCCAATAATGGTTTGGTCAACAATTCCAATCCATATCATTACACTTACGTCTCCTTGCTGCCTTCTTTTTGGCCCAGGGCACAACTGTATCCTGATAAAATCTATCCTTTGGTCCATCCACTTGGTCCATCGAGTGTCATCCGAGATTAGTCCGTAAAAATTACTATAGAAATGTCAATTTTCATGTATTTCTTGGCTAAATTTTGACGTTTTAAAAATATCTGCATTAGTGAGAGAGAGTTGCTTAGAAGTTTTGAGAGATTCCAATTTACAGAGTGTTCTACATCTTTTGTCCATTTTGACTCCTTCAATTCCAGCATAGTCAAAGATCCAAACATTGGTCAAAAGTGGTTGTTTCTGCTACAACTAGTTTTAGTTTACGTTTCCTTTGCTTCGAGTTCTCAACTTACTTATATTTTCAACAGCCCTTTTTATTGTTCAATGACCTCTACGAAGTTGATTTGGTATCTTCACTGAGGACATTTCTTGTTATTTTCTGTTTTTCAGTATTTTTAGGCCATTTCCATTTACCATGTTGCAACGTATATTTTGGAAAAAAAAAAAAAGAAAAGAAAAATAGATTTTATTGGATTTTAAAACCTTAAACAAATTTTAGTTTAATCTGCATAATAAATTCAGTCAGTCCATTCCGTAAATTCCAAATATCTCAAAATATAACCATTAAAAATGATTACAAATTTAGTTGAGATTTTACCAACGGTGGAAATGGACTATTTTAAATTCGTCGAATATTGGTTTTGGGCTTTTTGAGTTATATAGGTTTATGTAATTTATAAAAGAACTTCAGATGTTCAGGAGACTTATTTTAACCGATTTAAACATTGTTCAAATACATTAATGTTAATAATGAGAAAAAAAATTGATTCTGAAATAGGACATTATTTGAGCGAGAACAAGCCTCTTCCCTCGCCTCGTAGATTAAATAAAGGGGTCGGTTCGAAATTCCTTGAAAGTCACGCGAATCGACAGAACCCGAAGATGTCCTGAGTGTACAAGAGCCAAAACATTGTGATAAAAACAACAAAAATCCGAACAGTAGTCCCAGTGTAAATAAAAATGACATCTCATCCCAAAGAAAGAAAATTGTTCGTACCCAGAAAGTCCTGAGACTAATAATTAAGAAACCTTTTTTATTTTCATTTTATTAAAAAACAAGATTTAAATGCAATGTCAATCGCTATCTGGTGTCCTCCTGGTTACACTTCCTTTGTTCTTGCTTCTTAGCAATGTTCCTGTTTCTAATTCTCCCACACCCAGTAACCCCCTTCCATCTGAGTGCAAGGCCGAATGGCTGATTTATAGATTTGAAGGATGGACTCAGGCGAGAAAAACGGCACGGCACAGAGAACCAACTTTCCTTGCAGTAGATGAAGCTATTGATTCAATGTATTTGTTCCATCTCAGGTCAGCGGATGGTGTGAGACCAAGCAGTCGCAAAGAGGTGCCCTCATGGAGTTGAGTATCAGACATTCTAATGTGAGGCAGGGAGGGTTCTCTGAGGTGGCTAAATGAGAACAGTTTTTTTTTTAGGCATTAAAGTTAGCCAGCCATTTCTTGCCCCAGTCAACAACAAATTGGAGATCCTTTTCTTCTTCTTCTTCTTCTTCTTTTTCTTCTTCTTTTTCTATTTCTTTTTTTTTCTTCTTTCTTTTCTTCTTCTTTTTCTTCTTTTTTTCTGTCTTTTCTTCTTATTATTCTTCTAATTCTTCTTCTTTGGGGTGAACTTGCTTGGGGTGAACTCGATTAAAAAAATCTTGCTTTATAGCTTCATATTTGAAATATGTCCATTTTCCACGACATTATTAAGAAACCGTCTATTTTGGGATATAATCGCCATTTTTGATAAAGCTTGAATAATTAGTAACATTATACAGCAAAAAAATTCAGTTAATAACAACGTGCCAGACTGTCGGCTTACTCCAGCTATCGTAGAGGCAAATTCATATTACATTCGGTTCGATGGCCAATTTTCTTTTTTAGCAACCGCTTCTATTTCTTGGAGAAACCATTTGCCATTTCTTTTTGAAGAAAGATAAATCCTTAAGGACCTCGATGCAAAAATAGCTTCTACGTCTTGACGCGACACAATTTAACCCGAAGAAAGATTGTAAAAGATAAAACACCACTCCGATTAAAAAAACGAAATTACACCTGATAAAAGGGCCTACGAATTATACGCGAGATGAAGAAAGAAAACCAATGTAGGAAAAATACGAAATTAAAAAAAGTAATGTAGAAGAATAAAATAATAATAAAAAAAGTCTTTAAAGACTTCAAAGCAGAACGTTATTAAAAAAAAAGTAAATAGTTTAGATTGGTTTCTTTTTGGGTAGAAAAATTTGAGTTTTGCTATTTCGACTGATAAAAGAAAGCCGTTATTAAAAAAATGTCTTCTGCCATCTTTGAAAAATGGTGGAAAATATATATTCAGTGGTGCTTATTTTAACGTATCTTTGCAACAGAAATATGATAGAAAAAAATTAATTTTAATTTCGAATATTCAGATTTTAAATCTAAGCTTAGAGAAATAACTCTCGGATAAAATTAATGTAATTCATCCAGCAAGCAAAACAGTAAAAAATCAAATCATCTGTTTTTCTTTCATCTTCTTCTATGCGCCATGTTTCTGCAGGACGTGGACGATCATGGCTTTCCACAATTTCATATCCTTTGTGGCTCTTAGTAAATTTTTGTTTTTTTTGCTATCTCTCCTAAACCCTGTTCTGTCAACCATATACACAAGCTTCTTCTTTTTCTTCTTCTTTTTCGTCTTCTTTTTTAAGTATTTCACCCCAGGCAAGGCGGGATGCCACTAGCACGCATGTGGGTACAGAGAGTGGGTGGGGGAGAGATTAAAGAAAAGAAGGATAGGGAAAAAGTCAAGGCATCTGGAGATGTCGATTGACATTACATTTGAATAGTTGGAGATTATAGCTGTCAGGGAAGCAAGTAAGAGGAAGGGAGTTCCACAGACAGGAAGTGCGATACATGAGGCTATTGAAGTAGAAGAGACGGCTACATTTAACCGTTTTGACAGTGAAAGGGTGGGACTGAGATGCCGAACTAGTGGCACGTTTAAATTCATGCCGTTTGGGATCTAGCGAAAGTAGCTTGTCCGAATAGTTATCGTGAAAGTATTTGGAGAAAAGACAGAGGGAGGCGACGGCACGTCTGTGAGAGAGCGACTGTAAACGAGAATTCAGATTAGAGCTAATCACATTGCATATCTGTCTCTAGATTTTGTCGAGGACCTTAAGATGAACAGCAGGGGCTCCAGACCATGTATGGCAGTAGTATTCCATGAAAGGGCGAATGGTTGATTTATAGTTTTGAAGGATGGACTTGGGCAAGAAAAACCTCCTGGCACGGCACAGAGAACTAACTTTCCTTGCAGTAGATGAAGCTATTGATTCAATGTATTTGTTCCATCTAAAGTCAGCGGATGGTGTGAGACCAAGCAGTCGCAAAGAGGTGCTCTTGTGGAGTTGAGCATCAGACATTCTAATGAGAAGCAGGGAGGGTTCGATGTGGTCGGTAATAGCAGTTTTGTTTTTGAGGCGTTAAAGTTAAGAATCCAACTCTTGCCCCAGTCAACAACAAATTGGAGGTCCTTTTCTTCTTCTTCTTCTCTTTCTTCTTTTTCTTCTTCCTTTTCTTCTTTTTCTTTTTCCTCTTCTTTTTCTTCTTCTTCTTCTTCTTCTTCTTCTTCATCTATTTTTTCTTCTTCTTCTTCCTTTTCTTATTCTTGGTTTGCTTTTTCTTCTTCTTTTTCTTCTTCTTCTATTTCTTCTTCTTTTTCTTCTTCTTCTTCATCTTCTTTTTTCTTCTGTGCCGTGTCCCTTTAGAACATTGTTGATCATGGCTCCCCACAAATCCCTGTGGGTTGTAGCTCTGAGTAAACATTGTCTTTCTGCTATCTCTCGTAATCCCTCTTCTGCCAAACAATTTCTCAAGCTCGTTAGGCACGGGGTTATTATGTGCTGTTTTCTTGTGTTCCTCTTGTCTTAAATATCTCCTGTGGGTGTTGTTCCCTAAGCCATCTTTCCTCATTATGTGCCGTAGAATTTTCAAACGTCTCTTTCTGATTCTAAATATAAGTGTCCTTTTTGTTACCATTTTCTCTAAAACTTCGTCATTGCTCACATGTTCAGTTCATTATATTCTCGGCATCCTTCTGTAGAACACATTTCTATTACTTCGTCTCCTCTTCATCTGTGAGGAGATTGTCCAGTATACATTGCTATATAGGAGGACCGATATTAGATAAAACTTTAGTACTCTTTTTGTGTGTTGTGGTGTAATAGATATCAGCTCAGAGTGAGAGCTTGGAGAGACGAGTTCGAATCCTAGTCGATTTTACGCACAAAAAACCTTGAGAAAATTAAGAACCCATCTCTTCTCTCCCCAGCTATGGGTTAAATAGCAGGACAGGCTGCTGTCTTTTGCTTTAGCCTATCGAAAGATACATGACCGCTCAAGCGTGTTTCACGTAACTGACTGACTCTTTTCTCTAACGAAAATTTCCAGTTTTTTAATACTTTGTTCAACTTTTGGAAGGCATCTTTCCCTATCTGAAGTTTCCTTCCTTCGGATTTCGGTGTCACATTTCCCGCCCTCTGTTAAAAGTCTTCCCAGATATTGAAATTGTTGTACTTATTTGATTTTGGTATATTCAATTTGTTATTTTGCAAGTTGCTCACATATTCGTTGCATGGTATCCCCACCATCCTTCTGTAGAACGACAAAAAATCATGACGATATCTAATTTCATGGAAAACAAATTGATTATTGAATATAAAACAAGATGGGATTCCTTCAATTCCAAATGTTTCTGGTATAAATTTTCGGCCATCTTTATATTTTGAACATTTCCAAGAATTAAAAAAAAAACAGAATGAAATGTCATTTTGGAAAAATAGCCAACCGTGAATAAGAATTTTTTGCTATGAAATTAATTAGAAATAAAACGAGATTGCAACTGACTGATCAAAATTAATACAATACACTGTTGTTTTCTGTTACTAATTAATCTCAAACCTGAAAAATTTTGATAATATAGAAGGAGTCACAATGGTCTCAGTAAAACAATTGTCGTCTTGGTTTTATATTAAATCAATAAATTATATAATTATTGATTGATGTATTTTTTTCACCGTTTATTAATTCTTTAAAGGGTATTTAAATACGAAGCATGCTTTGGTTTGTATGTTTAAAGGCACATCAACTCCTTATGGGTCATTTAATGCTGAAATTTCAATTTTCTTCGGAGCTTTGAAGTAATAATAATATGATATATATTATTCTGTTTTCCCAACGAAATACATAGGTATATGTGCAAAAGTAAAAAATCTTTATTTGATTTGTTTGTTTAACGGCATATCAACACCTTATGGGTCATTTAATATCAAAATTTAATTTTCTTGGGAGCTTTGATTTGATTTGTTTTTTTAAGGCATATCAACACCTTATGGGTCATTTAATACCAAAATTTAATTTTCTTGGGAGCTTTGAAGTAAGAAAAATATGATATACATTATTCTGCTTTCACAAGTGAATACATGGTAGATGATACTCAGCTTTTGTGCATATACCTATTTGTGTTAACATAATTACTAAAGGTGATGATATGTGTATTTTATGTTGTAGTTTTGTTCAAGTTATATTTTGGAATACAGTTGGATTTCTTTAAGAAATTGTAGGATATTATATAGATTAATGCCATGAAAGAGTTTTTTCATGTTGATTGTTTTTGTTTGGGGGCATATCAACACCTCTATGGCTTATTTAATGCTGGAATCTAAATATTTTGTACAAAATTGCATGCCTTCATCTACAGGTTGGTCATTTTACTGTAAAAATGTATTGCTTATTATTTTACTATCACAATATATTTTTGACGTTTTATTTATTTATTTTTTTTTTGAGTTCAGTATTTTCCCATAGCTGGGACCCGAACAGGTGCTACCACTCCGGGTCAGGGTGGACCTACAAACAACAGCAATTAAGAGGTTCCACGCTCTGCAAAACCTCAATTCTTATATCCAAGACTAGCTTTGGATTGTAAGAATAATTCTTATTTTGTGAGAGATTATAGCAATTTCTGCTATTTAACCCAAAGCTGAGGAGAGTGGACGTATTCATACCTTTAAATGTAACGAACCCGAACAGAATTAGAACTCGACTTTCCGATTTCTTATTCCGAGACGTTAACCACAACACCACACTCGATATATCACGTAATAAATTCTAAATATATAAATATTTTCAAAAGAACTGCTGAGAGTACAATGTTTGTGTAAGAGAATTGAACTCCAGAAAAAATGGCGCACAGAAAGGCTGGCCAATTCTGATCTAACAGATTTCATTCCTTTCCTTACAGTGACTAAATAAGTTTATCACTTTAAATTTCATTGTCTCATTTGTTCTTATCAATATTAAGTAAATAAAGATACGGAGAGATTGGGTGGCTCTAGTAGTATACAGAGGCTTTTACTTTTCCTGGGTATGACGATAAACTACACCTGGCAGAAAGACCTTTGATCGGGAGATTAAAGGTTTTGAGGAACGTGGAAACATCTCTTAACGTTCTTCCCTGATCCAGCCTGGACCGGGGTTGTAGCATCTGTTAGGGTCCCAGCTATGGGTAAATTGCGAGCTCTTAAAAAAAAAAAAAAAAAAATTAAAACACGAGGAAAGTATAAATTTTTTTTTTTTTACCAGCAATACATTTTCATAGTAAAATGACCAACAATGCAGCATTAAAAAGTATAAAAATACTTTTTTATAGCAAAATTATCAGAAATATATTTTCATAGCAAATGACAAAAATGCAACATTAAAAACGTATAAAAATTCTTTTTTATAGCAAAATTACCAGCAATACATTTTATCTTCTA
This sequence comes from Acanthosepion pharaonis, assembly GCA_903632075.3. Lineage (NCBI taxonomy): Eukaryota > Metazoa > Mollusca > Cephalopoda > Sepiida > Sepiidae > Acanthosepion > Acanthosepion pharaonis. The sequence continues at coordinate 69,270 of CAHIKZ030002021.1, forward strand.
CGAGTTATATATCTAAAAACATAGTTTAATTCTGAAACTATAAAATTATGTACAAAACACCTCGAGCTGAAGCCATAAAATTGCATTTGAAATATTTAAGGTTTCGACAGAGATTGACATGCTGCTAAACAAAATCAAGCAATAAACCAAAATTACCTCAGAGAAAGTCACACCAATTAAAGCACTTTTTATATTATAGTATATTAACACCGTGTTGATAGCAACGGGGTAAGTGTTTTCCGTTGAAGTGGAAGGCTTATATTGAATCAAATGCGCGTTCTGCTGCTAAGAAAATTGATTCACTGTATCGTGCCAGACAGTTTTCTCGTCAGAATCCATCTTACATATTCATAAGTCTAGCATTTCTCCATTGAGTGGATGCTGCTGTATCATCTGGTCAGGTGCACCTGCCTTGTATTCAGATATTCTTGATAAAATACAAAGGATAATCTGTAATGTTATTGGTCTTAACCTGGCATCTAGGATTCAGTTACCGTAACCACCACCGTAACATACCTTCCCTGTGTATTTCCTCTAAATACTTTCATTAAAATTGTCCAGAAGAGCTTTGTTATTTGGTACCTATACTTTATAATTTGAAATGTAGTACTAGATTGGCAGTTAGGTCTCATCATTTTACAGTTGAAATAGCTAGATGTAACCGTAAGTTCTATGCTAAGTTTCTTTTCTCGCACTTCTCGTTTTTGACTCTCTTCTGGCTTCTTGCTTTCTAGTCAACTTTGATCTTCAAAAATTTAAATGCAATGTCAATTGTTATCTAATGTCTTCTTACTTCCTGTTCTTTTATTGTTCTCTCTTGTGTTTTCTTTTTTTTAATATTCTCCCACACTCAGTAACCCCTTGCGTCTTAGTGGCTTTATTGCCTCGTTAGAGGTGAAATAATGAAAAGAAAGATTCAGAAGGAAAATTGAAAGAAATCTTAGAAAACGTGTTAAAAGAAAGTGATCAAATATAGTCTATGGAGCTAGTTTCCATGGTTTCCATCAAGAGTGCTGTTTCTGATTTTCATCAATGACCCCTCCGATGTCATCTGTTCCCAGCTAGGTATTTATGCAGATGAAAAAAAAAATGTAATCTTGTCTTAGTAAATTACCTGACAGACCCGATAAAGTAAAACTGACAACTGCTTTCAAAAAAAGATCTCCGATCAGTGGTTAACAGGGCAAGAAATGGCTTTTAATTTTTAACGGCTCCAAAACAAAACCGTTTTTATTTAATCACTGCAGAGAATCTTTTCTGCCTTCTATCAGCATAACTGATGCTAAACTTCAGGAAAGCAACACTCTAAATTTTTAACAGAGCGCAACTTCCCGCCATTTCAGCTAACACACTGCAAATTTCCCGCCATTTTTATTTAACGCATCAAAAATGTTTTTCGCATCCTGTAATCGCACAGAATTCTGAAACATTTCATTTCAACATTGAAGCTAGTAGCTAATGCCTTGTGACTTTGATCTTAGGTAGATGAGATCAATCAGGGCCGTAGTGTCAGCTGAGTCCAAATTGAAGGTGACATTGCACATGCGCAAAGAAAAGAAAAATAAATGAAAGAAAGAAAAATCCAAGAGGTTCAAGTATGTTAAGAAATAACAATTTGACTTTATTTTTCTGTTATATACAGGAGTGTGTTTTTCTCCCAGTCCGTTTCCTACGAAATGTGACACTTCTACGTATCAAGCAAGATGGTCCTCTAAGTCAACAGGTTTAGTTTTTAAGTGCTGGCTTAACTTCGTTCGCCAGTATAACTTGCTATTGATAGCATCGGCGAAGTCGGAGGTCATGGAATCTCTCGGTCAGCTTCTGCGAGGCAACACCCTGGTTCAAAACCAGCTCAACTCAACTCAACTTAACTCCAACTTAACTGCAACTTCTGAACGACCCATCGACGGTCGTCTATATGGGCACCGACCAAAACTCGGCGTGTGGGTCCGACGCGGCCCGGGGCTCGGCAATCTCAATTCCAGCAAGAAATCTCCCTGCCGTCAGGACAGGAAAACCGACTATCACCCACCTTTGGAAAATCACCACCCCCATTCATCGTTGTCCGCGAGGGAAGGTTGGAGGAGAGCCCCCCCAGACTCCTTCTCTCCCACCGTCCCACCAACCACTGCCAAAGCCTGCCATTCGGCTCCTTAATCCAAGTTAGCTCTACCATGGAACCCTTGACTTATTAAGAAATCAAATTCTCTATCTCGTCAAATCTCAATTCTCCACTATTCCCCGGGGACTGCCAACAGTTCACAACTGCCACACTGCCACTCGACGTCTCAGCACCTGTCGGTCAAGTAAACGACAACAATCCTCCCACCCACATCGAGACAATGCCAAAGCCCTACAATTGCCACATTGCCTCTCATCGCCTGTATCTAAGAAGAAAAAATTAAACGATATCTTGGAAAGATAATTAACATTGATTCTCACTGCCTGTCTCCAACCGAAATTTTTTACGACCAACACATGTTTTGGCTGATAATTCCATATTTGCTTTTCTTTCTATCTCCCTCAGCGATACATAAATTAACTCGACAGGACCTCACACATATCTCTCTCCGCGGGGTATTTTTGTAAATAAATTAAAATCTTTCTTTTAACGTCGATCAGTCTATCTTTCGTTATAGCTCCTTTTTTCCGCTTTAAGAATGTCTATTTTCTGTTTTAATTTCTATGGTTTCTATGGTTAATTAGCCAATTACCATAGCTAAATAGTGTCACACCGGTTATTTTTTCTTAAATAGTGAATTTTGTCCTTTTGAGCTTCGTGTTCTTGAACAATTTTAACCCTTCTGCCTGAGCTTCCGAGGCAAAATTCACAAATAATTGGTATGTAATGTTTCACGGTAGATATAAAAAATAGTTACAAGTGTTTATACACCGTTCAACCGGTGGCTGGGCATTTAGTAATTTTTATCTACCTCTGTTCAACCGGTGACTGGGCATTAAGTCATTTTTCTCTACCACCGGTAAAACGGTGGTCAAGGCTCAAAGGGTCAATATCAACAGAACTAAATGGTTAGTACTATAAGATAATAAACTATTAAGGAAACGGATTAAAATTGAAAGAAAGAAAGATGAGAAAGGGAGAGAGACATACGTATGTCAATTATTAGGCATAAAAGGTAAAGAGTGTAAGAGATAAAGAGAGAAAGAAAGAGGGAGACTGGGAGATAGTGAAAGAGAGAAGGAGTGAAAGAAGGGAGGAGCGAAAGAAGGAAGGAGTGACAAAGAGAGAAGGAGTGAGAGAGAGAAAGAAAGAGGGAGAGTGAGAGATAGTGAAAGAGGGAAGGAGTGATAAAGAGATGAAGAATGAGTGAGAGAAACAGAAGGAGAGAGAAAGAAAAGAGGAGACTGAGAGATAGTGAAAGAGAGAAGGAATGAAAGAGGGAAGGGGTGACGATGCGGGAAGGAGTGAGAGAGAGAGAAAAAGCAGGAAAGAGAAAGAAAGAAAGAAGGAGACTGAGAGATAGTTAATGAGAGAAGAAGTGAAAGAAGGAAGGAGTGAGAAAGAGAGAAGGAGTGAGAGAGAAAGAGAAGGAGAGATAAAGAAAGAGGGTGACTGAGAGATAGTGAAAGAGAGAAGGAGTGAAAGAGGGAAGGAGTAATAAAGAGAGAAGGAGTGAGTGAGAGAAAGAGAAGGAGTGAGAAAGAAAGAGAGAAGGAGCCAAAGAAGGAAGGAGTGACAAAGAGATAACGAGTGAGAGAGAGAAAGAGAAGGTGAGATAAAGAAAGAGGGAGACTGAGAGATAGTGAAAGAGAGAAGGAGTGAAAGAGGGTAGGAGTGACAAAGAGAGAAGGAGTGAGTGATAGAAAGTGAAGGAGAGATAAAGAAAGAGGGAGACAGAGATAGTGAAAGAGAGAAGGAGTGAAAGAGGGGAGGAGTAACAAAGAGAGAAGGAGTGAGAGAGAAAGTGAAGGAGAGATAAAGAAAGAGGGTGACTAAGAGATAGTGAAAGAGAGAAGGAGTGAAAGAGGGAAGGAGTAATAAAGAGAGAAGGAGGGTGAAAGAGAAAGAGAAGGAGTGGGAGAGATTGGGAAATTTTGCTATATCATTCTCCTTTTACAATCAAATCTTAAATTGTAGAGATGATTTTCGCTTTTGGAATCTTTTCATCATATTGCCAGTAAATATACCCTACTTACTCGGCTCTAAGCTTTTATATGACACTTTGTTATCATTATATTATTATTATTATTATTATTATTATCATGCGTTCTGAATCTAATCATTTGTTACAACAATTATATCACATCATTCGAAGGCAGCCCTATGATTTATTTCTATAGACAAGTATATTAAAAAATACATACTAAATAATGAAATACACACATCTATCTATCTATCTATCTATCTATCTATATATATATATATATATATATATCTATATCTATATATATATATATATAGTGAGAGAGAGAGAGAAAGAGAGAGACAGGGAGAGAGGCAGGGAGAGATATATTTAATATACGCACGTAGGCACTCATACGCACACACACACACATATATATATATACGTCTCCTCATTCGAAGGCAGTTCTATGATTTATTTCTATAGACAAGTATATTAAAAAATACATGCTAAATAATGAAATATACACACAGACGCATATATATATATATATATATATATAGAGAGAGAGAGAGAGATGATATATTTAAATTACGTATGTATGGTCTCACACACATACACCCACATATATATATATATATATATATATATATATATAAAATTTGTGAAATCTAAATTTGGTGAAATAAATTATTGTAATGGTACCTTAAAGTGGTCTGTTTTTCATTAAATATATATATATATATATATATATATATATATATATATATATATATAGAGAGAGAGAGAGAGAGAGAGAGAGAGAGAGAGAGAGAGAAAGGGAGGAATAATGGATAGTGGCTCGTATTGAGGAATCAGAGAACCGAGTTCGAATTCCAGTCGAATCCATTTACATTCACTTACGTGCTAATACCCTTGGGAAAGGTGTGAATCCTCTTCTTCTACCCCCCCCCCCAGCTATGAGTAAATAGCAGGATAGACAGGGTTCTATAGCCTTGCATGGCAACTGGTCTAGGAGAAGGACAACTCTGAATTCAAAACCTGCGGAGGGTCATTTGGGGACCTTGTGGCACGTAGTGCACCAGGTCTTTGTATTCGGCCCTTAAAGTGTGGTTCGTTCTGCACAAAACATTAACCACTATAATAAAATCATATGTGCTAGTGTCTGGCTGTCAGCTCCTAGGAACGACAGTCCATGACAGTCCCCATTTTATTCATAACTACACACGTGTTTGAGATTATTATTATTTTATCAATACACATCCATGCACTACACGGCATGACATGGTGGCAGCGAGACTGGATAATACACTAAACAACCCTACGAAATCACAGCACCAAAATAAAACAGTGAGTACAAACAGCAGTACATTATTTTCTTTAATCGTCCACGCTACACAAATTCTCGCTCGCTCACGCCACGCCGGGCTCACAACATAACAGCTACTAACAGGCAGATATCATGGCTACAGTGTCAATACAATGACTGGGGCTCGCCAAACATCGCCGAATCGTTCAAACTAATTCGGCAACGTATGGAGCTTTACTTCACCGTCAAGGCAACAAAACACGAAGACAAGGTGCCGCTAATTCTCCTCGCAGCCGGCGAAGAAGGCCTACGCCGATACAACAGTTGGTCCATGACAGACGACAACCGCAAGGACCCACAAAAAATATTCTCTGCCTTCATGGAGCAGCTCGAACCGGCAACCAACCACCGCGTCTGTAGACTCGAACTCAGCAAATACCAACAAAAGCCAACTGAAACAACGGACATCTTCGTTAACAGATGTCGACTGCTAGCAAAGAAATGCGACTTCACTGCCGACGAAGTAAACGAACGCCTCGTTGAGTTACTAATTGCCAGCACGCCCATACCCGAACTACAAAAGGAACTATTGAACAAACCAAAGGGTTACAAAATCGAAGAGGCTGTTAAATTAGCCCGTTCACATGAAGCATCAGCAATATATGTCAGCCAACTCCACCAGCTACAGGGATCACCACAGATAGCCACAATAAACCGTGGTACACACCAACAGCAAGGGAGTGACAGAAAATACGGACAGGTTTGCAAAAATTGTGGACGCAACCACCGTTTTGGCAAAGAACACTGCCGTGCCAAGAACGGCACATGCAACACATGTGGCAAAGTAGGCCACTGGGCTACAGTCTGCATCTCAGGGAAACACAAGACCAAGAGACGACAAGGGAAAACCTGGTCTAACGGTCGTAACCAGTCGAGACACCCACAACAGGAGTTTGGCAGGAAAGTCGACAGCGTCGCCAAACATAACGACCAAGCCATGGCCGACATAGACACAGTGATGGAAAACCTCACCTTTAGCTCCATCAAACCAACAGTGGAAAATCATCAAATACGAAAGACACTCGAAATGAGGCATTTGTCGATGTAAACATCACGTTGATGGACCACCCAGGCACTCATACTTTCAACCTGAAGGTAGATACTGGGGCACAAGCAAACACACTGCCTATCCGCATATTCCGCAAGATGTACCCCACCAGTATAGACAAAGCTGGAAATCCAATACCAGGATCACTCACCTCAACACAATACCTACTAACAGCCTACAACAACACAAAGATAAACTGTTATGGCACCACAAATATTAGGTGCAAATACAAGAACTCTCCATGGCTGGATACCCAATTCTACGTGGTTGATGTTCCAGGAGCAGCCATATTGGGCCTGCCAACATCAGTAGCACTTAAAGTAGTGACAATGAACTGTGCTATCTCAGTCCAGCACCTACCCATCAACAGTATAGCTGACCTAATACGCCTCTACCATGACAGATTCGACCGTATTGTTGAATTTCGGAGGACTCACAAGCTTGCTGTTAACCTCAATGTGCCATGTCACATAGACCCACCGAGAAGGAAACCTATAGCCATGCGCGAAAAAATCAAAGCTGAGCTCGACAAGATGGAATCACAAGGAGTCATTCGTCGTATTGAAGAACCTACAAACTGGGTAAGCTCTCTTACATATGTCACCAAACGTGACAACACAATAAGAGTCTGCCTAGACCCACGAGCATTAAACAAAGCTCTCATACGGCCATACCACCAGATTCCGACTGTCGAAGAGCTCAACCATCGTTTTGCAGAAGCAAAATTCTTCTCAAAATTGGATGCTTAGTCTGGATACTGGTCCATAAAGCTTGATCGTGAAAGCCAGCCACTAACAACTTTCCAAACACCATTTGGGAGGTACTGTTTTGAACGACTTCCATTTGGTCTGAGTGTAAGTCAGGATATTTACCAACTTGAGATGGACAGGATACTCGAGAAGTGCACTGGAGCCTGTGGTATAGCTGACGATATCACCATATATGGATCAACAGAACATGAACACGACAAAAACTTAAAGCGTTTTATGGAGGTCGCTACTCAAGAGGGCCTTACCCTCAACTCGGAGAAATGCAAGATTAAACGCCGGGAAATCTCCTTCTTTGGAAACCTGTATACACATACCGGATTGAAACCTGACCCAACAAAAGTACGTGACCTACAGGAGATGTCAGAACCACGTAACAAAACAGAATTGCAACAGTTTTTAGGTGTGATGACATACCTATCTCGCTTCATCAAGGACCTCACCTCCAAAACTACCGTGTTGCGTGACCTGTTACACAAGGTCTCTGATTTTCAATGGGAACCACATCACCAGAAAGTTTTGAAAGATCTAAAGAGCGAAGTATCTGAAACGTCTCTGCTTCACTATTTTGACCCCAAACTCCCAATTTACATGAACTGTGATGCGAGTATACGGGGAATAGGTGCAGCTCTGCTACAACCGGATGCAGATGGCAATCTATTGCCTGTCACATATGCTAGCAAGAGCTTAACACAAACGGAACAAAGATATGCATGTATCGAGCGTGAGCTACTGGCCATGGTATTTAGCACACAGAGATTCCACACATACCTTTATGGCCACAATTTCCAAGTCATCACCGACCATAAACCCCTTACAATGATTATCGACAAACCGCTCACCTCAGCCCCGGCACGCCTGCAGCGGATGCTCATACAACTCCAGGGATACAACTTCAGGATCACCTACAACAAGGGATCTGACAACATCTTGGCTAATGGACTATCACGCCTACCATCACCCGGTAATTTGGACCCTATCGAGCTTGATGTCCGGGTTGATACTGTCCGTTTCTCCACTGATCGCATTGAACAACTGAGAAACTGTACAACAGCGGATCCTTTGCTTAACCAGCTGAGAGAGACCATCATCACTGGATGGCCAGAGACAATCAAGCAGCTGCCCACTGACATCAGAGTGTTCTGGGGTCTAAGAGACCAGCTCTCAATTGATGATGGTCTTATCCTCAAAGGACAACAAATCGTCATTCCCCAGACACTTCAAGAAGACATCCTAAAACAGCTTCATACCGCTCACTTAGGACAAGAGAAAACAAAACTCCTCGCCAATGACACTGTCTACTGGGTAAACATAAACAGAGACATCGAGCAGTTCACAAAGTAATGCAGCATCTGCCAACAGCATCAGCCATCCCAAATGCAAGAGCCCCTTATGCAACATGACATCCCAACAAAGCCATGGGACATAGTTGGCACAGACCTGTTTGATCTCCATGGAAGTCAATGGCTGATCATAGCCGACTATTACTCCAAGTACCCTGTAGTCAAACACCTACCTGCTCACTCACCAAGCAGTGTTATAGTAAACATCACACGCCAAGTCTTTGCAGAGTTTGGGATACCATCAAAGGTAGTCAGTGACAATGGACCACACTTTTCAAGTCACCTCTACCGTGAATTCGCCAAAGAATGGGGTTTCCACCATGAGACCACTTCACCTCGGAGACCACAGGGAAATGGTTTCATAGAACGGCAGATAAGAACTGTCAAGAACATCCTCAAAAAAGCCAAGCAGTCGGGAACAACGCCTGAAATTGTGCTGCTGCACTGGCGCTGTACTCCAATTTCAAGCGTCATACCAAGTCCTGCACAACTACTCATGGGTAGACGAATCCAATCTCCACTGATTACCAAAATCAGAAACGATCACCAAGATCAGGATCAGATATATAGTGCGATTCAACAACGTCAACAAAACCAAAAGAGGTACTTTGACCGACATGCACTCAAGGAGGAACTACCACCCCTGTACCGTGGCCAAAGGGTAAGGGTACAAAACCCTATGTCTGGAAGCTGGGACCCAGCGACTGTAGTATCCCAGGCAGATGGTCACCGCTCATATCTCCTGGAGAATGTCAATGGGTATGTGCTGCGAAGAAACCGGCAACACATAAGGCGTCTGACCCACAACTGTCGCAAGACGTCTCGAAAACGTCAGAAATGTGTGACTTTTGTGGATACACCTGTGTGTGCGATCCCAAACATGCCAAATGACCCCCAAAAGCGTACCCGTAGTGGTAGGATGGTGCGACCGCCATCAAAGATGAACTTATGATGAACACATACTCATAACCCCACAGCAAGCACTTAATGGGGCAGAATAATCCCCTGCTTTGCTGTAGCTGTTCAGGTAGTCTACTCTGAACGAGCCTTTCTGTTTATTTATGTTTGTTTTATTTTTAGAGACCTAGTATTATGATCTTTGTTTTGGAGAAAGGGGATGTAATGATATTGCCTACTCCTTCGTTCCGGGTTCCCGGAACGTCAATCTGTTTTTTTATATATACAAACACGCATGCGCTTTTGATCAATAAATATACGCCTGGTTATTTTCGACTTCTTTTCAATCATATCGAATAAAATTCCACCAACTTCGGTTTTTTTTAATGATATTTTATCTTCGTAAATTCTATTATCAATATTTTATCTTCAATATATTTTTATCATTGTTATAGTTTTTCCTTTATTATTTTACCATTTTTACCTTCATTTTTTTTTCTTATTCGTTTTTTCATCTTGCTTTTTTTAATTATTTAATTCTTCTTCTTCTTCTTCTTCTTCTTATTATTATTATTATTTTATTATTATTATTATTATTATTATTATTATTCTATTATTTTTTTATTTTGTACTTATTTTATTTATTATGTGTAATTCGAAATTAATTATTTTATTTAATATTTTATTTAATTTCTATTTAATATTTATTTAATTTATATTTAATAAATTAATTTCTACTTAATATTTATTTTTAATTAATATTAATTTAATTAATTTATATTTAATATGTATTTTTTAATTAATATTAATTTATATTTAATATTTATTTTTTAATTAAAATTAATTTAATTAATATTAATTTATATTTAATATTTATTTTTAATTAATATTAATTTAATTAATATTAATTTATATTTAATATGTTTTTTAATTAATATTAATTTATATTTAATATTTATTTTTAATTAATATTAATTTAATTAATATTAATTTATATTTTTTATTTATAAATTTATATTTATTACTTATTAATTTATATTGAATAAATTTTATTTAATTCAATTTAATTTTATTTAATAATTTTATTTAATAATTATTTTAGTTAATAATTATTTTATTTATTATATTATATGTATTATTATTTGTATATTACATATTGTTTTAATTTAATTTTTAATTTTAGATGTTACCTTTTTATTTACTCTTTCTTAAAAAATATAAAAAAATCTCAAATTTTAAAATCTTTTTAAGTTACCTTATATAAACTAGATGTTAATATTTTAAAATATAGGTCAAGGTTATTTTAACTGTCTTAATCCAGACACTCCCACTTCTACTATCTTGACATCTTTTTCAACCGGCCAAAATCAATTCTTTTTTAAAGAAAACGTGCCGCTCGGTAGAAACCGAAGCAGTATTTCCTTTGTTGTATTAGGGTAACTATTCTATAAGCGTTATCAATTAGATCACGGAAGTCTGTCATAGCAAAGCGAAGACATGTCGTAGTTAGTGAAGAACGGTTCGAGGAATTCCCAAACTAACGGCATTAGTATGGGGAATTCAAATTTATATTTCATGTCGCAAATAAGGTATTTAAAAAGTTACTAAAACTAAAATATAATGGCGAAATGAATAGCCGGAAGAGCCTGGATATGCAGAACAGACGAACAAGTTTTTATACACTTTATGTCCAGAGAAGAAAAAAAGTTTATACGAACATATTTAAAAAAATATATATATATATATATATATATATATATAACTAAATTAACTGGTTCAAAATATGGTTCCTTGGCTACACAGTAATAACCATGTTTCAAAAACCGAAGCTAAAAACTTTAATTATATAATTAAATTAAAAGCATTAGTTCTGTTTGTTCTTCAAGCGAAGTTTGGAATAACTTATTTTTAAATTTACTGAATTTTAAACGCACATATAATTCATAATTTATTGTTTCCAAGGATACAGAGAAATCCAATCATTCAGACAGGGGCTGTAGCGTGTTCATTTTTATTAACTATTGTTGTATCAATTATGAGTTACGTTCGAAAAAGAGGTTAAGTTTAGGGAGGGTAGTTTTTAGCTTCGGTTTTTGAAACATGGTTATTACTGTGTAGCAAAGAAACCATATTTTAAATCAGTTAATTTATAATATTTAGCTTTGTAAATTTGCATTGAGCACTGTTTTGTAAAAATCAAAATATTAATTAACAACACCGGATTATATATCTTACTATTCTTGTTTTTTTATTATAATATATATATATATATATATATATATATATTAATTGATTTAAATATGTTTTTTTCGATACATTTTAACAGTTTTAACATATATTTCAAAAAATTTGAAAATATTATTTTAATTTTGTAATTAAATTAAAGACATGTCTTTAATTTAATTACAATATTAAAATCGGAAAAAAATTTCCATTTTTTGAAACATGGTTATAAAACTGTGTAGCGAAAAAAAAATATTTTTAAATCAATTAATTTATAATATTAATGCTCTGTAAATTTACATTGAAACTATTTTGTAAAAATAAAATATCTATAAGAACATCGGATTATATATCTTTCTTGTTCTTATATATATATATATATATATATATATATATATATATATATATATATATTTGTTATTTGGTGTGAGTTTAAGAGACAGGTTTCACATTTTTTTGCGATCGTCAGACAAACTTTGACGATCGCAAAAACGTGAAAACTTAATTTATAAACTCACATCAATCCAACTAAATATGTTATTTCTATTTCTGATATTGAGCAATTTCCAATACGTGTAAAAGGTGTGCATATATAATATATAAATAATATATATAAATTGCATATTATCTATTATCTATCTATCTATCTATATAAAAATATAGTTCGTGTGCAATTTTAAAAAATTTATGACTATTTGTATTTGCGATAGAAATAATCTGTAAAAAATGTTATAAAGTTTAATGTACCTAGTTTTAAGTATAGCTAAAATAACTAATGTGATTTCAAGCATTACTGTAAATCAGTTGGCAAATGTTTTCCGTGAACTGCAAAAATCATATTACCCTTTGTATTGTATAAATGATGGAGGAGATGGAAACTTAAATAAAATTTCAATAAAACCTTAAAAATATAAATTTACTTTATCTAATTTTTTAGAAATTATTTCTATCGCAAATACAAATAAAGATATAAATTTTTTGTGAATTCACGTTTAACTTTATGGACAAGATATATATAATATATATATATATATATATATATATATATATATATATATATATATATTTATATTTATATGACACTTTTCACACACACAACACACACACACACACACACATATATATATATATTGTCCATATATATATATATAAATATATATACTTTTTTTAAAATTGGAATTAAGATACATTAGTTAATGTCCATTTTCACCTACGAATTTTAATTTTACAAATTAGCAGGATTTTTCAAACTGTGTATGGTCTTTAAGAATAAACTTTCATACTTAAACACCCTAAGTAACACTAATGCAAATAGGAGTAGTAATAATAAAAAAGAAATAGATAAAGAAATATGATCTTTGGTTCAATAAGTTTCTTCTGTGGGTTATCAAAAAATTAACATTTGTCAAGAGTTCATAAAACTAATAAATAAACATTTCGAAAATAACCACACCCTAAGGAAAGTCTTCAACAGAAGAACAGTCAAACTAAGTTATTCCTGTGCAAATAATATATTGAAAATTATCATTAGACCATAAACAGTTTGAAAAATCCTGCAAATTTTAAAATTAAAATTCGTAGGTGAAAATGATCATTAACTAAAGGTAGCTTAATTCCAATCGTAAAGAAAAAATTTTATCTGTTTAATGAAAATAAAAATTGAGCGCTCTTTTGTGAGTATGTTTTAACATATTTCAATTTCTAAGAAAAAAATTTAATAGGACTATATATATCATTATACCATATATATAAAGTATATATATATATATATATATATATATATATATGTGTGTGTGTGTGTGTTAAATAAAATTAGAAAAAAAAAGGAATATAATTCCATTTTTTGTACGTAACATTTAATTCAAAAAGAGAGCACAATAAAGTAGAGTTTTAAATATTATTTATTTTATTTTTTTAAAACATGGAAAAAATTTGCTTTTTTGCAATTATATTATTAAAACTATGAATGTTCTCCTCAGGCGAAAACACACACACACACACACACACACACACACATTTTACACAAAAATAGTTTTGAAATTTTTGAAACACACACATATATATATATATATGCATATATGTATGTGTGTGTATTTTTTTCATTTAAGATAATAAAAATGAAAATAAAACAATTGCCAAGGAGAAATTAAAATCAAATTTTATTATATTGAGATTTAAAAATAGTGCACTTCGACTTTTTACTTGTTTATATGAAAGTTGCTTCTTTTGCTGACATAAAAGCCGAATTCATCATTTAAATATATTCAATTAGAATTTAAAAATTCATTTTATTTTTTATATTGAAATATTCAATATTGGGCAGGGCAGGAAAGTTACAATTTTCAGTTTCAAATTAAAAAGATTAACGCATTATTTACATGTTATATAATCCCACCTTAATACAACGGATGGAATAGAACAGCTGAAAAAAAAACAAAAAGGGAATAACAAGTTTGCATTGAATCAATCTACTTTTAAAATACCATGTCGAAATTATATAAAAAATAAAAAAAGGTTATAAATATTCGAATAATCCGACAAACTAGTTATATACGAAAAAAATATTTGCTATTTTCTGTTTAAGTCTGGACGTACCTGAAAAATTAATGAACTTCCATGGTGATGGTTTATAAAATTAAATAAATTCGAACCACCGCCAAAAGAAGAATTGCAGCCTATTACTCACCGCAGAGATCCATCCCTGCCCAACCCCCATTAGAATGTCTGACGCTCAACTCCACGAGAGCACCTGCTTGGTCTCTCATTGACTGCTGACCTGAGATGGAACAAATACATTGAGTCAATAGCTTTTGTCCACCGCAAGAAAAGTTGGCTCCCTGTGTCACGCCAGGAAATTTTTCTCGCCGGAGTCGGATCCTTCAAATCTACAAATCAACCATTCGCCCTTGCATGGAGTATTGCTGCCATATATGGTCTGGAGCCCCTTCTGTTTGTCTCAAGGTCCTTGATAAAATCCAGGGACGGATATGCAATGTAATTGGCCCTGATCTGGCATCTCGTCTGTTTTCGTTTCTCTCATAGACGTTTTGTTGCCGCCCTCTGTTTTTTTTACAAAGACTTTCACGGTAACTGTCCGATGAACTGCTTTCGCTGGTTCCCAGACTTCATGAATTTAAGCGTTCAACTGTCGAAACTGTTAAATGTAGCCGTCTCTTCTACTCCAATAGCTTCATATCTCGCACTTTTCACCTGTGGAACTATTCATTTTTTCTGTTTCTGATTTGATAGCTATAATCTCCAACTATTCAAATGTAATGTCAATCGACGTCTCCAGATGCCCTGATCTAAAAATCATCCTTCTCTTCATCCTTTCCTCTATCACTCCTATTTGCTCTCGCTCCAACTTTCTGTAACCCCTTAATGAAGAGCAATTCTTAAATATATTTTTGAGGGAAAATTTTGAACTTGGTGATGCTGGTGGGAAAATTCTGAACTTGGTGATTTCGAAGGAAAATTTTGAATTTGATTTTTTTGCTTGAAAAAAAATTCTGAAGACTTGATACTGGCGGGAAATCTTTGAATAAAATTGAAAAAATTTTCTTAACTTTTCATACATTTTAGTTAACATTTTAATTACCAACATCAGTTCGAGTTTTAAGGTTCAAATATATTTTGAATAAAAAATCGTCTTGGAAGGAAAAAAAAAAAAGAAAAAAAAAAAATAAAAAAAGTTTGTTTTTTGTCATTCTAGAAGATAACAACATTTCTATGACATATCTTAACATAATTAAGACTAAAAAAAACACATGGAACTCATGAATATAATACATATAATGAATTGAATTTTTTAAATTGCTTGTATATTTATTGCCAAACACTTCATTGGTAAATGAGATAAGAATGTAAGATATTGTCTTTTTTAGTTTACTTGCTTCTTTTATTTCAGGTACACATCAAAATATCATCTCCCAGTAACATCTTAGTCTTTTTTGGGCAGATTTGCTCAGGGCGACTTTGTCAAGGAACAGAGTTGCAATTCGGAAAATTATATTATGAGAGGTGCCTGGCCCTGGGGAATAAATATGCCCGTGAATTCAGCTTGTTCATTGCACTAGAGAGAAGGATCGGTGCACACATGACAAGGCCAGCGCAACCGACGGTTGCGGGGGCTGAGGACAATTTTGTTCCTTGGACGGGTGAACGGGCAATTTGGGCAAATACATTAAACCAACCTTCTATCACAACCTGAGACTCTTTATTGATTAAATATTACACTTGTTTTTTTTTTTTAAAAGCTCCTAATTCGCCAACTTATAGTTTAACATTTATCCATTAATCTCTCTATATTGGAAAATATCAGTCCATTTTTTATGGCAGAGATTTCTGGACAAAGAATTCTAACAAATACAAATAAAGAGATTTTTAAGGCAATAGAGAGGTGGATCTACAGGAGGATGATGAGAATACAAAGAAAAATTATTGTATGTCGGGTCTGTCGGAACTCGAGGACTTACTCTATGAATCTGTCACTGTCCTACGCAGAGAAATATTAGCATATGAATGCAACAAGCAGTGTGAATACGCAAAAATAGAGTGAGTATTACATAAAATATTTCTGAAGAGAAAACGTACAGTTCGGTGGTGTCATCTATGTACTTGGTATGACCGTGTGGTTTCCTCTCTTGTGTTAACTGCTGTGGGCAGTCATCTCTTGCTTCTCCACGGTCTACATAGCAACTGGGCTTCGTCACCCCACAAACTGACGTCACTCATTGGCTGTCACGAGAATTAATCTTTCTTGAAGAGAGATAATCGCCCTTTGTATTGCTACAGGAGGTTGGCTTAACTGGTTCAAAATTTGACCACGGTATTACTTTAATATTTTCATAATGATGTCTTTTTTTAATCAATTCACCCCAAGCAAGGCGATAATGGGAACGAAAGAGAGTGAAAAGATTTTAGAATATGTACCGCCATAAAAATTGTGATACCTAAGGTTTAAATTAATTTAAAAAAATGAAAAATCTTTCTTGAAGCTTTCATTTTGGCTTTAATTGAAAGCTAAAGGATTAAATTTACTATTTCCATTAAGCAAAATAGTCTGAAGCATTTCAAACAGAAATTATATTGATTGGAATGGAATTTAATGCTTTTGTTCAGTAACATTTTTTTTTTTTTTTTTGCCTATTTTTGAGATATTTGTAAACAAGTTATTTCTCGGTTTTAAAAATCTTGCAAAAATAAAATATACTTTTCTGAAAATTTATTTGAGAAATAGTAGCTGATTTAAACTATAATTAATCTGATTTGAAACAAATTCTGCTAAAAGCATCGAAATAAAAAAATATAACAAAAACAAAGAGATCGAAAGCTAAGCAAAGAACGATTTACCGATGAAAAATACGAAATGAATAAATCTTTATTTATATGTTTTTTTTTTGCGTGCATTGGTCAGCTTCCGAACTGTCTTTTCTGTTCAGTAACATCGTCAAAATTGTCCATTTTTGAGATATTTGTAAACACAAGTTAGTTCTCGGTTTTAAACATTTTGCAAAGATAAAATATACTTTTCTGAAAATTTAATTGAGAAATAGTAGGTGATTTAAAGTATAATTAATCTGATTTGAAACAAATACTATTTAGTTTAAGTTTAAAAATATCGCACAAAACATTTTTTTTAACTAGACTAGCTGTGTTTTTATCCGAGAGTAGTTAATAGCCTGTTAACAGCGTGAGGACATATCTAATGTTGCTCTATGGAAACTTTATCTGTAAAACATAATTTAAGAAAACGACGCGGCCGCCATGTTTTATATAATTTTTAAATACTCAGTAATCTTCAAAGTTTAGGAAAATATTCTCGATAATCTAATGTTTTACTGAATTTTAGAAATTTCGGCTAATTTTGATATAGTCATTGTTCTTGTTTTCTGATAATGTCGTGTATAGACACCCGTACTTATAAAAATCCACAGGTTTATACGCTTATATAAAAATCAAAATTATTTAAAAAATATTGGTGTGTGATGTTTTGTATTAAGCTTTTCCATTCATCATTAGTAATTATAGTTTTACTTACTAATATTATTTAAACGGCAGAAATTAATACAGAATTTTAAATGATTAAAAACTTAAATTTCTGTAATTAAAATTAAAAAAATTAATATAATTCTTTATTCATTATTCATCGAAATATATTTTTCTTAAGAAAATACTGTCCTTAATATATCTTATTATTGAAACTTGACTAATGCATGGAATAATAATACAACACAAAATGTACTTAGAACAAAATGTATTGAAACAAGAAAGTGTATACAATATTTACATATAGTCTTTTGTATATTCTTGGGAAGACCGTTCCTGGAGAATGTGTTGACTTAGTCGTAGTTGGGCAGAGTCTCTGGATTGAATCTCTTGATTCCTTCCCTCGTCTTCCCGGTACCAACCATATTTATATGGTCGGTACTCCACTATGCAAATTAGGTGGATCCTACTACAACACTTATGCATATAGACAATTAAAATATTTTCAAATTAAATAATGTCATAATTTTATTGTATTTTTTTATTTTGCGATTCAGAGCAAATATTCGTTAAATAGTGTTTCTGTTTGCCAAAAAGAAGTTGATGATTTAAATTCTCCAATGATTCCTGCTTTTAAATAATACAAATACGAAGAGGCTGAAATTTTAATTTCTGAAAAATTAATTAATTATGTGTGGAGGGGGGGGTAACAGATGGAAAATATTTTTACCAAGATTTTCTACAAAAAAAAAAAAAGAAAAAATTCAGAATAATCTAATTTGTGAATAAGTCCTGAAAGTCTCATTAAAATCCGACCATTATTCGATTTTTGCAAGAATTTCCAAAACAATGTTTTTTTTTTTACCGTACAAAAACGCTAAATTTTCTATACTAATATTAAGCCCAGCACTGACACAAGAAAAACAAAATTTTTAACCAAAATTCCGAACGTGCTAGAAAGGATTAAAAAAAATGTAATAAAATAATAAAAAAGAATTTGGTCTTTCCTCTTCATTTTGATGATGAAACTGTTTTTATCAAGTTTGAGGGCTTTTTTTTTAGTGAAAAAGTGGAGCTGTTTTAGAAGGAACTGGAAAACGATCTTAAACAGGAAAGAAGAAGTAAACCTCGACTCCTGTTTAAAAGAACAGGGACGATAATTAGATACAAAATAATTTTAATCAAATAAATGTTTTGTTTTTTTTAGTTTTGCTGATAGAGGATTTACTTCTTTGAGAAACCTTTGGTTAATCGGCGTTAATTACGATTCTTACAGGACACCTTGTTATGTTTACGAGATAGTCATTGAAAGGCATTTTAGAAGCACAAATTTAATAAAATTGCAAAGGAAGGAAATCAAAAATTAAAATACAATAAATATAATTTAATTAAAAATAAAAGTCTATTTCATTCATTCATTCTTTCTTTCTTTCTTTCTTTCTATCTATTTATTTATCTATGTCAATCTGTTCCTATCTATCTATCTGCCTCAGTTTGTTCCTATCTATCTATCTATCTATCTATCTATCTATCTATCTATCTATTTCAGTCTGTTCCTATCTATCTATCTATCTATCTATCTATCTATCTCAATCTGTTTCTATCTATCTATCTATCTATCTATCTATCATCTATCTATCTATCTATCTATCTATCTCAGTTTATCTATTTATCTATCTAATTTATCTATGTATATCTATCTATCTATCTAAATTATCTGTTTCAAGGGAAGAAAGGAATTTTATTAAGAGAGAAATGACATCGATGGCCGGATCCGAATAAGGTGCCGGCAATCTCTGCTTATTAAAAATCTTTATGCGGAGCTGACCCGTTTATTATCCATTGATTGTCGTCCTTATTGTTCAAAGCAAATTTCCAATCTGACGAAATGTATAGGTAAAAAAAACAAAACAAAAAAAACTAAAAAATACACACACAACTGCAAAACTAAAGAATAATGGAGGAGAGAAATTATACCTTTTGGTTTTTCCAGTCTATAATATATTCTTCTCTGCAAATGAATTATTCTGTAGAGACGTGGCAGATAAGATTCACAGAGACAATGTTTTTTTTTGATTGGTTCCATACAGCCGTGGCATGTTTTATGCTAATTGCATAGTAATCTCAGTGAAGAAAGAATTATATATGAAAGTCGGCACTGATTTCGTAATTTGAGATTTCTATCACACAAGAAGAAATATATAATTAAAATTAAAAAAATTGATCACACTTTACGCTTATAATTTGCTGTCTTTTGATCATAAAATTAACTCGTCGATTTTAAGTAGAAAATTACTAGTTTCCGAAGATTTCTGTCTTTAATGGCATTATGCTTTCGTTCTAGATTCGTTTAATCGGAATGATTTCGTTGTCTTTGTATTTTAGCAGAGCGTTTTGCACCATCAGCTCTCATTTTTTCTTTGGTTTATTGTGTACAAAACAGGATAAGTCTCGAATTTCATTTTCTTTATTCTCTGTGCTGACTAGCTGAAGAAACTTTTTACGGGCAGAGATAAGTGTTTTATATTAGAAGTTCTCTTATCTCCATAAAAAGTTTCTCTGTAAATACTTTCAAGACATCTATTTTATAAAGTTCTTTTGGCCACTGTGCTAAATTCACTTTCCTACACTGGAAATAGCTGCAAAAAATGACAACTAGAGAAGTAGAATAATTTTCTAATGGTTCTATCAATAATAATAACTAGCCAAATTCCAGTCTTACAAATATTTCCTTTTATTAATAAGTAAAAAAAAAAAAAATAAGCAGACGATTTTATTTAATTTATGTTATCTGGATTTTTGGCGATTGCTTTGGCACATTTATTGCGTTCGCCATTAATTCTTAGCCTTTTGGCTGGGATCAAAGTGTATTATCTGCCCTTGTGCGGATAAACTACATTTTATCTCTCAGTTGTGTCTTTGTCTTCGGACAGAGTGCAACTGAAAATATTATTGTGAGGTGTCCAGTCTCGGGTAAGAGCTGTCCACTCCAGTAACATTTGACTGAATTTCTCCACTTCTATATTCCCTTCTTTCATTTTCTCACTGAAACCAAGTAGAGTCTGTTCCTTTCTTTCTAAGCGGCCAAAATCGAATAGTCGATTATTTATGAGGTATTGGCAGGGCGTAAGGGTCGTGCGAAATAACGAAGGTGGGTGGGGGGCAGACACAATTCTAAAAGGGTAATAATAATAATAAAAAAATGCTATTTTTCAGTTGTTTAAATAATTCAGAGCAGTTTTAAGAAAACTAACTAAACAAGATATTTCGATTTATTTGGATAATTCCGTAAAAACATTTCGGCTCCGTTCGACTAATTAGTATTAAATTTAAATGTCAGACAACAACAATGGACACTACGAACGCCGCAGGAGATAAGATCGTAACTAACTTTAGTGTGACTAAAATTATAGAATTCTGTAAAATAATTAATATTACAAAATTATATACTTTATATTTCTTTCTATTTATTTTAAGGTTTTCTTTAAATACAAACAACAATGTTTTTCCTGCTAACAACTTTGACAAGGCTGATATAAATTCTTTCTATACAAATAAAAAAAAATTAACGATAGAAACATTGTTTATATATGGTAGCTTATTTTAAAATTTGAATTAAAATTAATATGGAGAAAATATTCTTTCTTTTTATGTGCCGTGTCCTTTCGATCATGGACGTAAGCGATCATGGCTCTTATTAATTTTCCTTATCCCTTGTAGCTCTCAATAAATTTTGCCTCTTTGCTACTTCCACCAAGCCATGTTCTGCGGCCAACTTGCTTAAGCCCTCTAGGTATGTCATGCGTTGCTTTCTCTTGTTTCTCTCTCTCTCTATTCTACCCGTGAGTATCAGATTCTCCAGGCCCTCCTTTCTCATTATGTATCCTAGAAATTTTAGCTGCCTCTTCCTGATGTTAAATATAAGCTTCCTCTTTGTTTGCATCCTCTCCAAAACCTCATCGTTGCTCACACGCTTGGTTCATGATATCCTTAGCATCCTTCTGTAGAGCCGTATCTCCGTCGGATCTCAGCATCGCACTTGCCGTCAAAACACTTCTGTCTTCTTGTACTTTTAAGATTGATATACAAATTCAATGTTAGCGCTTAGGTTGTAAGCGTAATTTGTTCGTAATTAATACAAAAGGCTGTCGTCCTGGGTCTGACGATAAACTGCATCCGCGTCCTGGGTAAGACGATAAACTACATTCGACAGCAAGGCCTCTAATCAGGAGGTTTTGGGGATTACTGGTGTTCCAGGTCCACTCTGACTCGAGTTGGTAGCACCTGTTAGGATCCCAGCTATGGGTAAATAGTTAGCCCCCAAACTGGGGTCAAAACATTATGAAAGTGTAAAAATAGGATTTAATACCAGAAATACTTTGTAAAAAATTATTAGCAGTAATAAATTTTTGAAGAAAAATTGTTACCAGCAATACTTTTGTAACTTAGGGAAGGTTATTGAATAGAATAATCATACGGAGGTTGGTAGTGAACGATAATAATTAGAACAAGAACAACACATATAAGATTCGCCAGCGGCACATAGAAGTAGTAGTCAACTGCTAGAAGTGAGTCAAGTGAATTCAATAATGAATCTTCAAATGCAGGATATCTACCAACCACCCCACGCAGATGTGGCACAAGGCCGAATTTAATGTAGGGTATCGGAGCCCATAGGCTCGGCTAAAAATCCCCTGTAGACCCCGTATAAAACGGGGTCAGGTAGCTGTTTCCTGAGACGAGATTCTGCCCTTCTGGGGATCCTCTTTGTCCGGAGTCAGAGAGTTTGACCAGCACAGCTGGAAACGAAACTCCAACTGTAGACTAACACAGAGCAGTTAGTACTGTATTTATGTGAATGGAGACATACCCATTATCGTCCGTAGGCATGCTACAACAAATATATTTTCGAAAAAAATATTACCAGCAATACATTTTTGAAACAAAAATATTACCAGCTATGCATTGAAAAAAAATTATCAGCAATCCATTTGTGAAAAAAAAAAAAAATTATCAGCAATAAAATCTTGTCGGCATTAAATAACACATTGAGGTTGATATACCGTAAAACAAAACAAACGAAACAAAAGGCTTATAGTGAAATGCTTGCTTAACAAAGCGAACTATTTAATTTTAAACGGAGAGAAAATTTAACCAAACGCTAAAAAATTACAAAAATTTATCTACTATAGGGAGACTTTTCCCAATTTACAAAAGACAATTCAGTTGCCAACCAATGCACACAGAAACCCAGCTATAAGTAAAGATTTATTCATTTCGTATTTTTCATCGGTAAATTTTTCGTTGCTTAGTTTTCGATCTCTTTGTTTTTTGTTATATATTTTTTTTTATTTCGATCCCTTTAGCATAATTTCTTTTTTTTTCTGCGATATTTTAAAACTTAAACTAAACAGTATTTGTTTCAAATCAGATTAATTATTCCTTAAATCACTTGCTATTTCTCAAATAAATGTTCAGAAAAGCATATTTTATTTTTGCAAGATTTTTAAAACCGAGAACTAACTTGTGTTTACAAATATATCAAAAATGGATTTATTCATTTCGTATTTTTCATCGGTAAATTTTAAACTTAGCTTTCGATCTCTTTGCTTTTTGTTTTATTTCCTCGCTGCTTGACGTTGAACACAGGTGTCGCCGCTCCAAACGTGACGTCCGCCTGTCGCGTCGCCTGTCGTCAGTCGTGTTGTCTCGTCCTGTGACGACCAACTGGCTTGGTATCGGTCGCGGCACCCAAATGTGACGTTCTAACCTTTTGGTGATTCGGATGGGAATCTGGTTAGATTCGATATCAGCCTCGTCGTTCCCAACTCGCTTCCAACGCCTGGTTACCAAAGTAACTGCGTTGATCTCCAGTCTGCCTACCCACGTTGTGAATTGATCTTAGGCAGACGAAATCAATCAGTCGTTGGGGCCGTAATGCAAATTGGGTTCAACGGGGTGGTATCGCACAAATACGTATAAAAAAAATAAAATGATAACTCAAAAGTTCAAGGTATCAAAAAAAAAGGATAACAAACTTTATGTCTAGTTGTTGGATACATAGGACTGCGTCTATCTCCCGACCCGTTCTATGGATTGTGACACGTTGTTTTCCGTTAGGCGAGTTTTAACACTTCAAGTTGTTTGCTCTTTAAGAAATTGGTTTTTTGGTGTGTCTTCGGGCGAAAAAAAAAAAAAAAACTTATTTTGGTGGTCTGGATCTAAGTCGCTCTTCAAAATAATTGTTCTTGGATTGAAGATGAGTCCGGAAATTGCGCGAATCTTGGTCAGCCGATGCGAGGCTTGCTTCAACTGAGCACTGGAGACTGACTCTGGGAACTGTCTCTCTGAACTCAACTCTGGAACTGAACTGGAACTCTCTGCTGGAACTGATTTTCTGCTCGCTGCGACTTTGCTTATATGGACGCCGACCAAAACCGGGGTGGGTTTGTCGGCGTCGGAGGTTCCTCGATAATTCTAAATACATATCCACTTCTTTTATTTTTGGTTAGGAATTTTCCACTTTTTTCCATTTTTGGGAGCCTTCTCTTACTCCCCACCTTCTCACCATACTTCAGAGGGGCGTGAACTGTCCTCCCCACTTCTTCGTAGCAACCTCTCATACCCATCCTCTAAATGGGCGGCGACAGCTTCCTCCTTGCGTCACGTGATCACCACTCGGCCAATGATATCCAGCCGGGCGTGTGCGATCCCGTGGGCTTTGTTTCAGGAAAAAAAAATATCTTCAAAAAAAAAATTTTTCTTTTTCTTTTCTTTTTTTTTTAATCGCAGTTCTCATTTTCTCTGGCCGCAAATAGAACAATGCGATCGGTGGTGGTCATAACTCTTGTTCTCACCTGGACTTCGTCAGTCAGATTATCGCTAATTATCAGAATGGGTGGTCTATTTGACACAACACAATCGTCCGTCGCCTCAAAAAAAAAAAAAAAAAAAAAAAAACATTTCCATGGTTCCAGTCATTCTTTGGTGCACATTTCTGATAACATAGTTTTATTATCGCAGCTAAAGATGTCTTGTCAAAAAAAAAACGGTCAGTCGCCACCTTCGTGTGCGGCTTTGACACAATTAATTTTTCATATCTATCCAAAGCCCTGTAGTTCACCTGTTTTTTGTCAATTATCAAAATAACATTTTCAATTGGATTTTTCTTTGGCTAGTCGGTCTGTGGTTTGCTTAATCAGATGTTTTCCCGCATTAGCGGTTTGTTTATGTATCCCCGATAACACAAGCTCGTCGCCAGAACACCCGATTCCTTTATCCACTCAGAATTTCCCTGCCATTGTAATGACACTTTTCCGCCATTTGTTACTTATCAAAATATCCTTATCCTTTATCCATTGTCTCGCCTGGTCGGGGTGTCTTTTTACTTATCATCCACGCCTTTTGGGTCTCAGCTCTTTTTCCTTTTTTTCCTTCCTTTTTTCCTTTCTTTCAGATAAAGAAACGACTAACATTACCATAATACGTAGCAATTATACAATAACAACACCTTTTAAAACAAATTAAAGTGCTAGCAATCAATTGTAAGAAGAGAGTATGTGTGACGCCCAGCCGCCGGCCTGTGGTCAACTCCCAGTCGCGGTGAGAAACTGTAAAAGAAAAGAACGACCCAAGATGCAAACTAATGAATTTGAGACGCTAAAATCAACGAAGTACAAACATTTAGTTATCAAGGAAGTGGTTTAACAGAGGATGGAAAATGTGACACCGAAATCCGACGGGGCATTGGGATAGCGAAAGATGCCTTCCAAAAGCTAAGCAAAGTATCAAGAAACAGGAAAATTTCATTAACAACAAAGAAAAGACTACTGAAATGTTATGTATCATCAACCCCATGTTGCGAACTACAAATGAGAGACACAAAAATCAAGCAAGTACAAAAACTTAAATATCTAGGAAGCGTTTTAATAGAAGACGAAAATGTGACACTGAAATCCGGGGGGGGGCATTGGGATAGAGAAATATGCCTTCCAAAAGCTAAGCAAAGTAATAAGAAAAGGGAAATTATCGTTAGAAACAAAGAAAACTGTGATGAAATGTTATGCAATATCAATCCTCCTTTACAACTGTGAATGCTGGACAATCTCCTCGTGGATGAAGAAGAGACTTGAAGGAACAGAAATGTGGTTCTACAGAAGGATACTGAGGATACCATGGACCGAACACGTGAGCAACGCCAACATTTCTGGGGCACAGAATGAGGAAAATGGAAAATTTGATATTCACTGGACAGATTAAAGGCAAAAGGGACAGAGGAAATCTGGCTAGTTTGAGTGAATGGATGGGGGAGCGTGCTTTGGGAGAGCGGGCAAAAATGTAAAAGTTACAAAGGACAGGAAGTTGTGAAGAGCCATGATCGCGAACGTTCTGAAAGGAAACGGTACATAGAAGATGATTATATGCTCCATCCGGCCATACCGGGTGAAAATTATTCCCCACTCACTGCCATAGAAAAAGATTGATATTTCATAACACTCCATTACTTCTTTGTTTGTTTCTGACGAAGTTTCCCGCCTAGGAGGGGCATCTAATTTTATCCCAATGCGTCTTCGGATTTCGGAGTCACATTTTTCGGGGTTGGTCAAAAAACTTTATTTTATATTTAAATTTAGAGTACTTGGTTGTTTTTCGTTATCTCGCACATCCAATTGATTTTTCGTGGCTGCAATCTACCGCAATTTGTCATGCTTACGACCAGGTCTGTTATAATCATTTACAAGCCTGCCTGACCCTCTTGTCCTGTGCTGGTACAATTGTGCTGTCAGATGCAAAGAAATAAATATGGCGCTTCCCTGGAGAAATTTTACGGGTAGAGGAAGTGCTTCGGTATTTTGACATTCCATTAGTGAATTAACTTCAAAAGAAAAAAAATAATTCGCAGTATTTACTTAAAAACCATCTTCAAACAGACAGAAACGTGCGCACTAATATATATATATATATATATATATATATATATATATATATATATATATCCAGTCACGTGACCATTTATATATTAAGCAAGATTTAAAATAGAATGCAGTATATATATATTCCATTTTACTATCTATCTATCTATCTATCTATCTATCTATCTATCTATCTCATTCTGTTCATATCTTTCTTATTCTGTTCATATCTATCTATCTATCTATCTATCTATCTATCTATCTATCCCATTCTACATTATCTATCTAGCTAAGTAGCTATCTACATGTGGAGATAGTGAAAAGTTATTCGTCCGATCAAGAAACCCTCCCTCACCAGAATAAGTCTGATGTCTGGTCAAATTTTGGTAAGCTGACCGATCCGCTGTTTTTTATTGCATGTTGCGCATCTATCATCGCCCCTCCACATATCTATCTATCTATCTATCTATCTATCTATCTATCTATCTATCTATCTATCTATGTAGACGTATATAAGTATATATGTCGACAACTACCTTTTGCCTTTTTCAATGCTAACGAGCTTATTGAAAAGAATTGATGCAAATATTGAATTAAATTTGTCGACAAAATGACATGGCGTAAAAACAAACAAACCTAAAAACCAGAAATGAGATAAACTGGAAAAGTCATGATGCGGACGAAGGAAAAATCCTGAAAATTTGTTCCATTAAGAGAATATAAAAAATTCTGGAAGATGAACAAAATTGTCATTATGGAAATAACCTATATACTTTCGTGCATTTAAAACCATAGCCTGCGTTCGAGTTCGAGTAAAGCTCGGTTTTTGAATTTGATATCACTTCACTATTTTCTTGACGCAAACATGGCATCATAATTTTTTTACTTGTAAAATATTCTTCATTCTGCATCTTATATAATAATTCGTCCACTTATAAAATATTCTTGGTTCTGTATCGCATATCATAATTCGTCTACTTGTAAAATAGTCTTCAGTCTGTATTGGATACCATAATTCATCGTCTTGTAAAATATTCTTCATTCTGTATCGCATTTCAGAATTCATCGACTTGTAAAATATTCTTCATTCCGTATCATATATCATAATTCATCGTCTTGTAAAATATTTTTGGTTCTGTATCGTATATCATAATTCATTTGCTTTCGGTATTCCAATGAAATTGAACATAGAATAGAAAGCGCCAGAAGTAGTTTTGCCCAATACCGCAAATTGCTACAAAACCAAAACATCTTGAAAACTCGAGTCATGTATTTAAATGGCCTCATCAGATGTAGACTTTCATGTGGATGTCATGTATATCATCAAAACACGCTTAGAAATATGTAAAAACCTGAAAATTCGGGTCATGTTTTTAAATGGTCTCGTCAGATGTAGACTTTCATGTGGATGTCATGTATAGCATCAAAAGACGTTTAAAAATATGTAAACTGTCAGCTATATATAACTGTTTTCTAAGATCAAGATTGAAAAAAGGCTTTTGAGCGAGTGAAACCTGAGGGTCTTGGCAAAGAGCATCCTTCTTTGAACCTCATGAACTGGTGATACAGAATCACTAACAAAGAATTGTACCAAATAATACAAATCACATCACTTGAAGAATACCAACAGTAGCAACAACTAAAATGGATAGCACATGTAACTTAAAGCGAAAATAATGACATAATCAAGACGTTGATACACTACTTACTATTGTCCTCATCTTTGTTGCCATATTGATTATAACGTTTCGGCCGTTGTACGCTTCGGCCTTCTTCAGGTGGTTGGAATCTGGAACTGAACCCTTTATTTCGCTCACTGGGGTAGACTGTTCTAGTTCCACGTGCCGTGTTTAACCTGGTATTGAAGTCACACACTTTGGGTGTTTAGGCAATGGAGAACTTTCAGAGGGAAAATTAACTGGAGATAACTGACAACTGACATCCATTAAACATAGCATGTGGAATTATTTTAAGGGAAAGATTTTACAAATTTCAACTGAAAGCAGTACTGGCTGCTCCGTCAATGAATGCCAAATGTTTCCTTATAGGGGAACGGCTGATATTACAATTACCATTACTTTCATTACCAATGGGCATTCGGATTTCTGTGCCACATTTATTGTCCTCCATTAAAACACTTCCCAGATATTTATGACACGGCGTTGCTAGCAGATATAGAAAAGACGCTGCAGGATAGTAATAAAGGAAGGTGGGAAGAAAGGACTAAGCATCAATTGCAAGAAAGCACTATGGTTGCCAGCAAGAGGAACAGTTCCAAATGCGAAAATTTAAATAACTGGAAAATAATTACTAGGAATTGTTGCACTTTATAGGAAATGAATAAAACGCTTTTGAAATGTTAAATAACTAATTTATTTAGTTGAAATAGGCAGCATGTTGATAAATGATGGTTCTCCAATTTACCTCTAAATTCTTGATTCGATCTTTTAAAAACATCTCATCCTTTGATGTGATAATGTTATAGAGTAGTTTTCACAGTGGGGGCTTGTATTTCACTAAGTCGGCCCTAAAAAGGTTCGACGTACAAAACGTTAGGAACTTGTTATAATAGTTAATGACGCAGCAATCTAGTTGTGGTGGTTGATACTTTAATGTCCGACATCAACTGACTCACCAACTCACTGAGCTCCCTGGCGACTGCTACTACTACTACTTATTATATGTGGGAGAGTCTATTAATAATAGAATAGGTATGTTCTAGTATAACAGATAAACACTTCAAATGCTTCGATTACATCTTCCTTATTGGAGAATGTTGTAGTGAGTATGAAAAACTCATCATATTTAATTAAATGATAATTAGTAGGAGGGATATCAGGTGACTATCGAGGATGAGGCAACATTTCATAATTCAGGTGAGGCAGTTTTTAGACAGTTGACTGAGAAGCGAGCGACTGTGCGTTGTCGTGCATCAAAATTGGGCCATTCCTATTTACAAGTCGAGGATGTTACTTTTTCAATTTTTCGTGCATAAACACAATTTATAAACACAATTGATCTTCGTCAACGACCCCTCCGATGTCATCTGTTCCCACCTAGGTATTTATGCTGATGACAAAACCATTTAATCCTGTTTTCGTAATCCCGACAAAGTAAAACTGACAAATGCTCTCAAAAAAGATCTCCGATCAGTGGTTAGCAGGGCAAGAAATGGCTTTTAATTTTTAACGCCTCCAAAGCAAAACGGTTTTTATTTAATCACAGCAGAGAATCTTTTCTGCCTGCCAACAGCATGACTGATGCTAAATACTTTCATCGTAATTCTTCTGAAGAGATTTGTTCTTTGAAATATATTGAATTAAAGTGCAGTACTAGATTGGCAGTTAGGTCTCATCATGTTACAGTGGAAATGGCTAGATGTAACCGTAAGTTCTGTGATAACAGTGTCTTCATTCTAACTTCTCGCTAGTGGAACTCTCTAGCTTCTTGTTTTACAGTCAACTTTGATCTTCAAAAATTTAAATGCAATGTCAATCGCTATTGTCTGCTTTCTTAATTCTTGTTCTTTTATTGTCCTCTCTCCTTAATAATGTTTTTCTTTTTAATTCATATTTTCTAACACCCAGTAACCTTTGCATGTTAGTAGCTTTATTGCCTTGCATATGGTGAAATGATTTTAAAAAATACAGAAAGAAATCACAAATTTTGGGCTTATGGCATAAATACATTCTGAAAATTTTACCACCATTAGTTTTTTAACAGAAAAATTGTATAAATTTATCAAGAACATATGCATTATTTTGACCAATAATAAAATTTGATTGACAAGCTTCATCTTTATTCCTTCTTGAAAGAACATGTGATTGTGGGTGAAAAATAATTCTGAGAGAGCATTGGATGTGAGTGAAAAGGATTCTGAGAGAAACTGGGATTATGGGTAAAAAATGATTCCGACGGAGCCTTGGATTGTGGGTGAAAAATGATTCTGAGAGAGCCTTGGATTGTAGGTGAAAAACAATTCTGAGAGAGCCTTGGATGTGGGTGAAAATGATTCTGAAAGAACCTATGTTTGGGGGTGAAAATAATTCTGAGAAAGTCTTGGATTGTGGGTGAAAAATAATTCTGAGAGGACCTGGGTTTGTCGGTGAAAAATGATTCTGAGGGGACCTGGGATTGAAAAAAATAATTCTGAGAGAGCCTTGGATTGTGGGTGAAAAACAATTCTGAGAGAGCCTTGGATTGTGGGTGAAAATGATTCTGAGAGAACCTTTGATTGTGGGTGAAAAATGATTCTGAGAGAGCCTTGGATGTGGGTGAAAATGATTCTGAGAGAACCTAGGATTGGGGTTGAAATTAATTCTGACTGAGCCTTGGATTGTGGGTGAAAAATAGTTCTGAGAGAACCTGAGGTTGTGGGTGAAAATGATTCTTAGGCGACCTGGGATTGTGGGTGAAAAATAATTCTGAGAGAGCCTTGGATTGTGGGTGAAAAATAATTCTGAGAGAACCTGGGAATTTGTGCGAAAAATAATTCTGAAAGAACGTGGGATTGTGGGTGAAAATGATTCTGGAAAAATCTGGGATTGGGGGTGAAAAATAATTCTGAGAGAACTTGAGATTTTGGGTGAAAAAGTAATTCTGAAAGAATCTGGGATTGTGGGTGATAAATAATTCTGAGAACCTTGGACTGTGGGTGAAAAATAATTCTGAGAGCACCTGGGATTGTTGGTGAAATTGATTCTTGAAGAATCTGGGATTGTGGGTGATAAATAATTCTGAAAGAACCTTAAAAGTATTTTTTTATCATATTCTGACATTCAGTAACCGTTTGCGTCTTAGTGGCTTTGTTGCCTTGCTTGGAATGTAATCACAACTTTTCGACCATTGTCCCCTTTAGCCTTTTTTCGATTTCTTTTGATCCGAATAACTCAATGAAGTTCGAAGGGAAATTTTATATAATCTACAGGAGCAGATTGTTCTTCGCTGGCCGTCATATCTTGGAATATATCGCCTTGTTATTTAATGCTGTCTTTGAGGCGTATTTAAGGTTAAACACTGGCGACAAGAAGGTCATCAAGATAGAATGGCGAGGTGACTTTGCGAAAACTGGAAATGAGGATTTAAAAACGAAGAAGACGCCAGTGAATTTGGCAACAGGAAGAAATGAATTCGCGCAAAAGAATGCACACGAATTGTTGAGACTGGTCAAGGTGGCCCACGTGATATTCGATCTTAATATACCAAGCACGATCGCCAAGAATTTACCAAGGTGCTTCATAAAGAAATGCAAATAGTCTGGAAATATTTAAGTAAATTTTCTCTTTATAACAAACAGTATTCAGGACGGAAAATGTTGTTAGTACTTTTTATTATAAACATCATTTACTTAAATATTTGTATCTATAAAAAGAACGTATAAATAATAAATATATTAAAATAATTGTCGGACTTAGTCTATTTCTAAATATATGATGATATTTGTTTACGTTAAGATGCGCTTCGGGCAGATATGAACGTTCGAGAGAAATCATGGGAAATTTGTAGTTTAAAAACAGTAATTCTACTTGCTAACCAGATGCTATATATGTAGCTAACTTACACACACACACACACACATATATATATATATTAAGACATTTTTATCTGCCCAAAACGTATATAAACATAAAAATGTCTTAAAATAATTGTCGGATTTTGTCCATTTTATAATGTGTGACGCCATTTATTTACATCTGGATGCGCTTTGAGTAGATACGAATGTACGTGAGAGATTCATGGAAGATTGAAGTTTAGAGGCAGTAAATTCGACCTTGCTAACCGGATGCTCCTCTATGGCCAAATAGGTTAAAGGCACGTCATGCTATATGATGGTTCCGTATAGGATACAGGTTCGATTCCTGTCGGAGGACGAATATTTTCTGTGAAAATTTCTCGGACATTCAGGCCGGTAAATGTTGTTTAATACTGTTTATTATAATCAGAGCATTTACTTAAATATTTGTATCTATAAAAAAGAATGTATAAACATAAAAATGTCTTAAAATAATTGTCGGACTTTCATAATATATATATATATCAAAGGGGGAAAAAAAACTAAACACATAAATATCATTCAATACAGTGATGCTGTTCCAGTTTTATGGCCCATTCCAAACAATGGCACACTAAATTAACGAACAGCGATTCAAAACCTTTTGAAAATGTTCAAAGCATGTTTACAGGTTTTTAAATCAAAGCCAGCATACTGGCATCTGGGGCAAATTCTGATGCTGGCCAATCGTTGGTAGAACATCGCCGAGAATAAAGAACAAATGTTGGTGTTACTCCATAAAATTTTGTTGCTTTCTTTCCATTTCCTAAATGAGTCAGGATTTCCTGTCCAACCGAATACATATATCCAAGCACATATTGTTCAATATAAGAGACAACGAATGTCTATTATGTTTGATCAGGAGCCGTTCTAAACTTCATATATGGGCTTTAATTTCGGGTGAAAATAAAGACAAAATTTGTCCGACATTTGGATATATATTTTTATTATGCTGTTCCTTGATTGGTATGCAACAATAACGATAATCGTCGCTTAGCAATCTTCTATATGAACATAAGAAAATATCATCTTTGATGGTGAATATCTTGGTTTAAATGTCCCCATAACCACTCTGAAGATGGCTCATGTGAGCCGAAAGTTCACATCAAGGAACTGCTTAATAAAAAATATCCAAATATTAAACAATTTTTGTCTTTATTTTCACTCGAAATTAAAGCAAACTATACTGTTATAACCTAGGAAGGGTTACTGGATGAATAATAACCATAACGGACGTTGGAAATGAAATCAGCAAAACACAATACTCGCCAGCGGCGTGAAGTAGGTAAACCACTGCTAGTGGTGGGCTATTTAGACAGCATATCCCCCTCTTCCACTTACAATAGCGTCCAATGTATTTATGACGACTGGGATATACCCATTAATGTTCATAGGTACGTTATATAACATATACGAAGTTTAGAACGGCTCCTGATCAAACATAACAGACATTCATTGTCTGTTATATTTAACAATATATGTCTGAATAATGATCTGCTGCCCCAGTACACACACACACACACACACACACACACACACACACACACACACACACACACACACACACACATAATTTTCTGAAGAAATTGCTTCTAGGCACGAAATGCGCTACGTAGGAATTTTTCCATATCGTCCATCTGTTACCGACTATTCTACCATATAGATACGTGTATCACACACGCACACATACACACACACACACACACACACACACACACATATATATATATATATTATAAATAAACTGATTTAAAATATGGTTTTTCGCTACACAGTAATATCCATGTTTCAAAAATGGAAGCTAAAATTTTTTAATTTAATTATATAATTAGATCAAAAGCATTAGTTCCGTTTCATCTTCAAGCGAATATTGGAGTAACTTATTTTTAAATTTACTTAGTTTTAAACACACATAAATTCATAATTTCCTTTTTTCAAGGATACAGAGAAATAATATAATATTTAATTAATTTAATAATTTAATAAAATTAAACTCCTACCCTCCCTAAACTTAACCTCTTTTTCGAACGTAACTCATAATTGATACAACAATAGTTAATAAAAATGAACACGCTACAGCCCTGTCTGAATGATTGGATTTCTCTGTATCCTTGAAAAAAGGAAATTATGAATTTATGTGTTTAAAACTCAGTAAATATAGAAATAAGTTATGCCAATATTCGCTTGAAGATGAAACGGAACTAATGCTTTTAATTTAAATTAAAAGCATTAGTTCTATAATTAGTTATATAATTAAATTTGAATTTTTTAGCTTCCATTTTTGAAACATGGTTGTTACTGTGTAGCGAAAAACCATATTTTAAATCAGCTAATTTATAATATTTATGCTCTGTAAATTTACATTGAGCACTGTTTTGTAAAAATAAAAATAACAAGAACACCGGATTATATATCTTACTGTTCTTATATATATATATATAATTTTCTGAAGAAGTTGCTTCTAGGGACGAAATGCGTTACGTAGGATTTTTTCCATATCGTCAATCTGTTACCTACTCTTCTACTATATAGATACGTGTATCACACACAGAGACACACACACAAACACACATACAAAACATATACATGTGTTTGTGTGTGTTGTCTGCGTGTCTAATGTCTTTGTCTTCTAGACATTAGGCAGGAAACTGTTGAAACGAGACAATATAAGCGTAAATGAGAAATAACCTGTTTAGTTTTCTACCTGATGTCGTCCTTACGCTAAATCAAAAATGACTTTTTTTGTATATGTCAGTCAATAAGACAATGGCTTCGGTGAAAACAATGACATTTGACATTTCACAATAGAATAGAAGATGGTCGCTCATCAATTATTTGTTTGCGGATTTCATTTTCATTGTCATTCCGACTTTCGGGATGATATTTTAAAATTCTGGAATCTCACAGACTTTCTGGTTTTTTTCTTTTCTTTTCTTTCTTCCATTGTTTTTTTTTCTGTCTTTTCTTAATAACTTTTTTATTTATTTGACCGGACATTATTTTCTCTCTCTCTCTCTCTCTCTCTCTTTTTCATTTTAGAATTCCCTTTCTTTATTTTTTATGTGTTAATTGCATTATTCTCTCTTTCTTTTCAGATCATCCTTTCTCGTTTATTTCTTCTTTCCTTTCCCTTCTATTTTCTTTTTTTTTTTTCTTTCTTTCTTTCTTTCTTTCTTTTCTTCTTTCTTGTTTTTTTTTTTTTCTACTATTTTTTTTTCTTTTTCTTTTAATTATTTCTTTCTTTCTTCTGGGGTTTTTTTTCTTTTTCTTTGTTGATTTTTTTTTATTTTCCTTTTCTTTTATTTCACTTTTTTCTTCATTTTCTAAATTTTTTTCTTTTTTTTACTGTTTCTTTCTTTCTTTCTTTTTTCTTTCTTTTTCTTTTCTTTCTTTCTTTTCTTTCTTCTACTGTTGCCTTGATTTTTTCTTAATTTAGACCTTTCTTTCTTTTCTTTTACATTTAAAATTTCTTTCTTTTTCTTCAACTATTGCCTTTCTTTTCTTTCTTTCTTTTTTTTTTTTTTTTCTTTCTTTATAGTTTCTCTGTTTCTTTTCTTTCTTTTTTTTTCTTTACTGTTGCCTTTCTTTAATTTCTTTCTTTCTTTCTTTCTTTCTTTCTTTCTTTCTTTCTTTCTTTCTTTCTTTCTCTTTTCTTTCTTTCAACCACTTTCTTTCTTTCTTTCTTTCTTTCTTTCTTTCTTTGCATTTAAATTTTCTCTTTCTTCCACTCTTTCTTTCTTTGTTTTCTTTCTTTCTTTCTTTTTCTTTTTTTCTTTTATGAATTTTATTTCATTTCTTTTTTCTTTCTTTTTTTTTCTTTTTTGAAGTTTTTTCTTTCTTTTCTTTATTTTTTCTTTTTATTTTCCTTTACTTTTCTTTTTTTTCTTTCTTTCTTTTTCTTTTATTTCAAACATTTTTTTTTGATTCCATTTTTCTTTCTTTAGATTTTGTTTCCTTTCTTTCTTTTTTTTCTTTCTTTTTTTTAAGAGTTTCTACCTTTTTTCTAAAATTTCTTTCTTTTCTTAAATTCATTTCTGTTTTTTTCTTTATTTTCTTTTAAATTTCAACAGATATTTTCTTTCATTTCTTTTTTTCTTTCTTTATTTTAAAATATATATTCTTTTTTCTTTATATATATTTCTTTCTATCTACATTTCTTTCTTCATCTTTCATAAAATTTTTTTTCTATTTTGGAATTTTTGTTTTTTATTTCTTTATTTTCTTTCTTTTTTTAAATTAAAATTTCTTTCTATAATAAGAGACTTTTTTTCTTTCAAAATTTCTTTTCTTTTCTTTCTGAGAAATAACTTATCTTAGTTTTTCTTTTTTTTTTTTTTAAAAAATTTCTTTCTTTCTTTCTTTTTTAAATTTATTTCTTTATATTCTTATATGATTTTTATTTTTTTCTTTCTTTCTTTCTTTTCTTTTTTGAATCTTTCTTTCTTTCTTTCTTTTTTAATTTTCTTTCTTTCTTAATTTTTTTTTATTTTTCCAGGATTTGAATGTTGCCTGTTGGAATTTCTTTCTTTCTAAAAATTTTTTTTTTCTTCAATAATTTAGCATTCTTTATTAACTTTTCTTTCTTTCTTTTTCTTTTTCTTTTTTTTTCTGTTTTTCTTTATTTCTTTCTTTCTAAATATTTCTTTACTTTTTAATTTTTTCTTTTTTTCTTTCTTTCTTCTACTGTTTGGAAATTTTTTTTTTCTTTCTTTATATAATTTTCCTTTCTTTCTTTCTTTCTTTTCTTTAATTTTCTTTCTTTTTTTTCTTTCTTTCTTTTATTTTTTTCTTAATTTTCTTTTTGTTTCACTATTTTTTTCTTTTTCTTTTTTCTTTTTTTTAAAACTCATTTCTTTTTTTTAAACTTTTTTTCCATCTTTAAATTAAAGAATGGTTTTCTTTTTAAATTTCTTTTTTTTCTTTCTTTTAAATCTTTCTTCATCATTTAAATTTTTCTTTTTTTTTTTTTTCTTTTTTTTTGTTTGACCATAAATTTGTTTTTTTCTTTTTTTTCGCTCTTCTTCCTTTTCTTTGTTTTTTTTTTTTTTTCTCAAAACAATTTTAATTTCATTTTTTGTATTTCATAAATTTTCATCTTTTTCATATTTTATTTCTCTTCATTTCATTTTAAAATTCTCTATCTTTTCTTCCAGTTTTTTTTCCTGCTCGATCTCTTTCTTTTCTAACTTTTTTTTTCCTTTTTCTTTCCATTTCTCAATCTTCCTTCATATGTTCCTTTCTAAAATTAAAATTGCATTGCAATTTTTTATTTTCAACTCGGAGATTCGAATGACTCGTAGAATTCTGGAAATAATCATTTTGCTGCCATTTTTTTTTATTAGTATTTTTTAGCGCCAGGGCAAGTATTTTATGATTTTTCAACGCCTTTTCCGAATTTTCTGGTCTTGGTAATATTTTCCCTTCCCCACCGTTTGGTACTGTATTGATTCTGGCCGTTGGCGGAAGAACTCTTTCGTGAGAAATCATTTTGCTGGTGGCTTAAGATGCCGATCAGCATCTCAAGTGAATAGGTCGATTTACAGTAAACAAGTTAGCAGACGGTTGCAAAAGGTATTTTATTGCAAATGTCATTGTCAGTTCATTGAGGAGAAGAAGTAGAAAAAAAACGAAGAAAAGCAACCCGAAATAAACCGAGAACAGACGAAGAAGGAAAGTCGAGAAAAAATGCCAAGGAGAGCAGAAAAACTGATCCAGTGAGCCAACATTAGTTTTTTTTATCGGGTTGAGAACGTTTCAGCATATCTGATACAAAAAAAAAAAAAAGTTTTTTGAAGGTATTAAAAAACAATCAATATGATTGTCTATCGTCCTGTTTCCTTTTTGAACAAGAGTAGAGGTTTATCTATTATATCCTTTCTAGGACAAGATTTCCGGTTCCTTCAACTCAAGGGTACAGGTTAAAATTTATTGTTTTGTTCACACTTCGGATAAATTTTTTTAACTTTAGAGGTTTTTCATCGTCTCGTGTTTAGGATTGGGTTTCGGTTCCTTTAAAAAGTCTTTTTTTCAAAGACCGTCATGAATTCATGAATTTAAAATTTAATTTAATTTAATGTCCCTGCATTTCAGCGTCTTTTTCCATTGTATATTCAACCGTTTAGATGTTTATTTGCATTAAAATCCCCTCCCTTATAGCCATAGAAAAAGATTCTTTATTCTGATGAAGTTCTTTTGAAGGACGAAACGTGTCAAATCGGATGCTTTCCATTTCGTCATTCAATTACAGATATAATTAAAAATTACTGTTTATGACGTTTTTTGTTATGTGTGTGCGTACGAGAGACTTCTGTTTAGGACTTTGCGAGTGTAGAAATTGTTCAACTGATTGTTCGTTTCGAAAGCGTACGACTAAAATCTGTTAAGCATTTTTCATGGGTGTAATGGTTGTTTTAAATGTCATGTAGGTTGCTGAATGGTAAACATATTTTAAATACCTGAATACTGCAAATAGATGATGTCAACGAATTTAAAATTTAGTCGACGTGAAAAACGTAAAAATTAGTAGGTAAGTATAAGTATCGAATTCATGATCGAGCTCAAGTCAGCCTAGGGCTGATTTGGAACAACCAAAAGAAAGTTTCTAGTTACTTTATCGTTGGAAGGTTTACATATGGCTATGGAATATCCGTTTTCTTTTCAGTCAGAACAAGCATCGTATTCTTCGTCGAGCACAAGTCAACCTTGTGCAGAGTTGGAACAATCAAAGAAAAGTTTCTACTTACTTTATCGTTGGAAGGTTTATACATCCTTATGGAATATTCGTTTTCTTTTCAGTCAGAACAAGCATCGTATTCTTGGTCGATCGCAAGTCAGCCATGTGCAGAGTTGGAACAACCAAAGAAAAGTTTCTACTTACTTTATCGTTGGAAGGGTTATACATGGTTATGGAATGTCAGGTTTCTTGTCAGTCAGAAGAAGAATTGTCGAGCTCGTCAACCTTGAAAGAGAACACTTGACCTAATTCGTAGGTTGAGGTTTTGAAAGACACTTGTCATTTTTATTTATTAAGCAGTGTGTATTACGGCTATTCGCCTGTCTTCATTCAAGAAATCTTAATAAAAAAAAATGCGTTACCAGACATTTTGTTAAAGATTTCTGTAAGAATGTACAGAAGGCTGATAATTGTAATAAACACCATTTAATAAATACAAATCAGACATCTATTTCAAATAACAAATTACCAAGGAAAATAACTTTATAAATAAGAAAAAAACATCTAATATGTGCATGTGTGCGTTCATGTATGTGTGTGTCCTCCCGTAGCCTCTACCATTCTTCCGTCTTGTCAATAGTTATTATTTATTTACAGAATTTTCTTTTTTTCTTTTTATTTCTTTATTTTCTCAGATTTTTTTTTTTTTTAGCTTTAATTTGCTTGTCTTTATTGATGTTAATAGTTATTCTTTTTCTTCATTAATTCCTTCTTTCTTTTTTTTTCTTTTTTTTCTTTCTTTTTTCTTTCTTCTATTTTTTCTTTCTATATATTTTTTTTTTAACCTCAACCGTTTTTTTTATTCTTGTTAAATAGTTATTCTTTCTTTCTTTTCTTTTCTTTCTTTCTTCCTTTTCTTCTTTCTTTCTTTCTAAAAAATATATTTCCCTCTAATATATATTCCCAGCTATTTACAATTACCCCCTCTCTCACTGCATTTTCAATTAACTACAATAGATTTTCTTGTTCTCTTTTCTATTTCACACTGATATATTTTAACAATCAAACCAATAATTTTCCCTCCATCGCATTCTAATGTATTTCTATGTAATAAATTCATCCATTTTCATCTGACAGATTGCATTGCTGTCATCGATTTCTAACTACATATTACCCATTTCCCCGGCAAAGCTACTGTAGCAATTTGCATTCGTTCGATCAGCGACGCAATCCCGCCGAGTGAGAAGAAATACAGAACAAGACTGTCATTCAACGGTCTTTTCACTGCATCAAGTTCGATTTATAAAATATTATTCATCAATGAATTATAGGCATGGATAAAAAAAAAAGATTAAGTTGAAGAATAAATATTTGTTTTGTGATCATACGAATAAATTTTACTATATTTCTGGCTATATATCATTCATCACGAGAAACGCCAGCTTAGGGAATTGTACGAATGATTCATTATTTAAGCATACACATTTCTTTTTTTCATTTCTGCATCTGATGAAGCCTAGAAAGTCGAAACGCGTAATCAAATCAAGTTTCAATGAAACGGTTTCCCATTTGTCAAATTTCTTCATATATATATATATATATATATATATATATATATATATATATATATATATATATATGAAGAAAAATATACGGAAAAATAAACAAAAATCCTAATATGCAATTATGCTGTTTTAATGTTAATATAATGTCAACGTCGGACGTTTCGGTCTAGTAGACCATCTTCAGGATATATTCATAAAACATAATTAACATTAGACTATATTCAATTCAACATGAAAAGACGATGGACATAAGAGTAATCAAAACAGATAACTGAAATTTTTCAAGATCATCGTTCCGTTTCAATATGATCACGTCGGCGTCACGTGGGCAATGTTGTCAATATATATATATGTATGTATGTATCTTTTAGGCATGTCTGATTAAATAAATTACAAATATTATGTCTGTTTTATTTTTAGTATATTAACACTATCAAGTCGTTTGTACAAAAAAAAAAAAAATTAACATTCAGATGAACGCAACAATTTTGTGTTAGAAAAACCAACACCATGATGATGACATTGTGCTAATGTCGAAAGTACTCGGAATAAAGGAATATGTATAACATAGTAATTTTCTCTCTTTCTTTAATAAGGATACCAAGTAGCTTGTCCGTAAATATGAGAGGATCCTATAGAAAATATATAGATAAAACTTGACTAAATTATTCAATGAGACATGTCTTTATATATATATATATTTTTAATACATCGTATAGACAGATAATTGTTTGACATTAAATGTTCTTGGTCCGACTCAAAAAGACTTTAAAAAAATAGAACTAAGTCCCTTTGAAGAGAATAAGGGTGAAGGCGCACAAATTTAAAAGAAAAACCGGTACGAGTCACTGCGTGCCGAATGTATGAAAAAATGGTCGGACGTGTAACGTGATGCCTATTGAGATTGGGTGTCGTGGGTTTCTGGGACATTCGGTCATTTCCTTAAAAAAAAAAATAGGCATCACTGGCCGTTGGTTGAAAAGCGTTTCGCATCACATTAAAAAAACTGTTCAACACGCGTCAAGTTGGATTTGGTCGAGATCAAAACAAGCAAATAAAATGCGCGCAACATCACGGCCTAACATGCGCAAGTGAGATATTTGCGTGGTCGTCTAATATGATTTTTACGAGCGCGTCAATAACGGTTCAGGAAACTTTCATTACGGATAGAATTTACAAAAAGGAACGATCAATTAGCTTATCTTCATACCCTGCCTGGTGGCAAACGCTGCTGGTGGCGCCAGGGGTGGCGGTCCCGCCATAGCCACCGAAACCGTGATATAACCCCTATCGGCGGCTGATGAAGACAGGGTACCGCACGTGCTAACACACATTGTATGTTAAAAAGAAAGAAAAAAAAATATATATAAGTAAAACCAATTTGATACTGTACTTAAATTCATAAAGTCTAGGTAGAGGAAAGTTCCTCAGAACAATTACTATGAAAATATTTATAGAAAAGGCAGATTGTGGAAAGGGACTGAAGACGCGATGCCATGTTAGGACCAATAACATTGCAGATTCTTCTTTGGGTTTTATCAAGAATCACAAAATATATAGCAGGAGAACCAGACCATATGTGACAGCAATATTCAAAGCAAGAACGATGGGTAGACTTATAAATATGTACGACTAGCAGCATGGCTCGGCGTTCCTCCAACAACGAACACACCCTGAACTTTCACCTATCATGACGGATCTCTATCTATAAAAGGCAGGATGTGTGTGTAACGAATGCACGGCCGCCATTTTCGACGGATTTGCACCAAAATTTACATGCACATGCTCCAAGTTAGCGGGAAGGCCAAGACCGACTTTGCATTTCCCAACTCCCATCGATAGTGGAAATAATCGATTTTTTTCATGCTTCTACGGCAGTTTTCATGTAGTTTGCGGCCATTTTCTACTGGTCAGAGTGAGAGCTTATAGTTGGCTGCCACGAATACGCAGGAAGATTCTATTGGCCAGCATGAGAGCCAACAGCTAACTGACGCGAATGTTAACTAGCATTAAAAAAACGATAGCTGAATTCGTCACAAGTGGGAAAAATTTAAATCTGCATAGCACTTTACTCCACTTGTCTCATTCGCTCGCTTAAACTCAACGTTGATTCTGATTCCACAGAACTGGGCTGGGTGTGAAAAAGTATTTGTTGTTAACATTCTTTTTTCATTCGGTTTTTCCTGTTACGAGTCCTTTTTTAAAGCTGATCGTTTTGTGTTCATTTTGTTTAGTTTTTTTTCATAACAGATTTAATGTTTAGTATAGAGCTTAAAAAAAAATTCGCAGTGTGAGATAGGCAAGAAGTAAGGCATGTAGCAACATCAGCACGGCAAAGGGCAGGCAACGGGCAAAAATATTTTAAGTCAAGTGATAGCGATTGCTGTATGAGTTGTACGATTTTTGAATCAAGCACGGGCAACGCCGGGCCATGCTGCTAGTAATAAATGAATAAAAAATAAGCTCAATCTGAGACGTTATAAGTAGAATATATATATTTAGATAAAAAAGAGGACCGAACCCAATTTTTTTGCAGGAAATACGGGATAAATATCTTTCCTGTTCAAAAGACTTGGGATTGTGTCAAATCGGACGATAGTTATTTTGTGATTATTTAGCGCCAGTCGACCAGATCCAGCGTGGGACAATCCTTTAGAAGTGCAACAGGGTTAATTCCCTTGGAGC
Organism: Acanthosepion pharaonis; assembly: GCA_903632075.3. Lineage (NCBI taxonomy): Eukaryota > Metazoa > Mollusca > Cephalopoda > Sepiida > Sepiidae > Acanthosepion > Acanthosepion pharaonis. The sequence goes on from CAHIKZ030002021.1 coordinate 112,376, forward strand.
TATTTTTAATCATCGATCCGTGAAAGCGGTTTACCCTATCTGAAGAGTTTAGACATTTGAATGTATAACCAGAATTTTTACGCTATTTTTTCTTACTTTGTCGCCCACACGCAAACTACAACGAACAATAGTTCAAGTCACTCATTAGGATCAATATCTGACCAGTTTAAATACTACTTCAGCTACCAATCTTCCGACAACATTGATAAGGGCTTAATTCTTTCCAGCCACCTCGACTAAGAGAATATCCCTCATTTATGGACGTTTAGATCCAAATAAAAAAAAAAAATTTTTAATAAAAGTTAAATCTTAATTAACATGCAACATGTAAAAAAATATACACAAATGCTGTTTTTGAGTTAATTAAATATGATAAATATTTTACATACATTTATATATATATATATATATAAATATATATATATATATATATATATATATATATATATATTTTTGATGACAACTCTATTCACTGATCAAGGATAAAGGAGACATTAAGAAAATAACGTATTTGTAAACCAAACTTGACCCTTCAAAACACAATTTTCCAACATGACACTGTAGAATTATTCTTTTTATCTTATTTTTCACAGAACTGAACACTTAATTCGTTTTTAAGCCGGGCCTTTTGCTGCAATAAAAATGCAGCGGGTTCGAAACGACATAAAAAAAAGCCTATCAAACCTTTCAAAGTTAAATTCCTTGAATATACAGGATGTAAAAATTGAAAAAAAAAATATTGTCAAAAAATGGAATTAATGCAAATGTTACAATATGAATGAATATGATTAATAAATCTATATATATATATTATATATGAAATACCATCGAAATAAAAAAAGAAAGGGACAGTCAAGGGTCAGGAATCGGTACAAGCATTACTGAGAGAAAGAGATTATTATATGAAATATGCATAAACATTTAGTACAGAAATGCATTGCTAATGAAAAGGAAAGAGGTTGTCTATGGCCAGGAATTAATACAAGCATTACTGAGTAAAATGGGTTATTATATGAAAAAAAAAAGTTTACTATATTAAATGGGTTATTATATGAAAAATGTTTACTATAGAAATGCATTGCAAATGAGGAAGATAGGGATTGTCTGTGGTCATGAATTAATACAAGCGTTAGAGACAGAAAAGGACTATTGTATGGATATTCGGGTTGTAACGTTTGCATTAAATTTTATTCTGAAGTTATGCATTAATATTCCCATATGTAATGACCGCATTTGCATTTTTTTATGACATTAATGTTTCTGTTATAAAAATAAAATCCTTTCTTCTCTCTGTCAGGCAGGAATTTTGACATTTTAATATTCTTGCCGAATTGTACAAGCTATTTAATTACACAATCGCTGCAGGAGAATTAAAGCCAATAGAATCAACCATTTTCTTCAATTATTTCATTGTATTGATTTTATGGCAAAACTGAAGTTTTTATGATATGCTTAAAATAATTATGGAGGTACATTTTTAGGGACACATACAATTTTTTGTATATATAAACATTCATCAATGTTCTATATAAAAATTTACATTATCATTTAATCGAAAAATTTTAAAAATCAGTTTAGAAGTGGGGCCCTCTTCATAATATATATGAACGCACAACCTTTAAAAATTTAAAATCAAACTCAGCGTTGCTTTAGCGCGCTCCAAAAAACAATAACTCATTTTCAATAGCATTTTTTCGGATACAAAATAATACATATATTTATCGTTTTGTTTAAGAAAAACTAACAGAAAAAAAAAATAAGGAATATTATTCTATACTAAAAATTATATATGTATGTTTACGTATAATATGTATGTACGTTTATTTTTATATGTATGTGGTTAAATTTTTGTATATTTTTTTATATGTATGTATTTATATATGTGTATTTGTTATTGCATTATAGGTATATTTTGTATATATATTTATTATAAATATTATATATGTATATATATATATATATATATTTTTATATATATATATATATATATATATATATATTTATATTTCTTTATATATGAGATTGTTTTATTTGTATCTTGTAGGCATGGAAACTTTTTATGTCATTACTGCCATTAAGTTAGGTATTATGTATATATATATATGTTCATGTGTGTATTTGTGTATATATGTGTTTATATATGTGAGTATGTAAATAAATAAATGTGTGTATATATATGTATGTGTATGTGTACTTATTATCATGGATATGTATATATGTGTATATTTTTTATTTTTATATATTTATATATATTATTTTTATGTATATATATATATATATATATATATATATATATATATATGTATATAAATATGTGTATATATGTGTAAGTTTGGGTTTATATTTATGCGTATATATATATATGTATATGTGTATATACGTATGACATGTATTCTTATTTCTGTAGGTTTTCTTTTTATCCTGTTTTCCTTTGCCTAATACATAATAAAACTATTATCAACTTATATGATTAAAATATATGTATATATATTGATATTTGTGGTTTTGGAATTTTCCTTTTAATATATTAAATAATATTATTTTCAACCATTTCTATCTTTGTATATTTGTTATATTTTAATAAGTGGCTAGCATTTCTTTAATGATTCTTTCAGTCTTAAAGAT
>CAHIKZ030002021.1:117500-187500 GCA_903632075.3 Acanthosepion pharaonis
AAAAATGATGTATTCTGTGCTTTTTCGACCGAGAAAAAGATCAGCTATTGCAAATTATATGAAATTACTTTAGGCAAACTTTCTTTCTCGACAACACGCTTTTTCAACTATGCAAATAGGCAAAAAAAAAAAATAGAAAAGATGTTTGAGCAATTAAAGTTGTGGGCATTTAGCATAGTCACGTCTAAAAACCATTCGCCATCTTGTCGCAAGAACAATCAAATTGATTCAATTTATAATCTCAAATGGGTAAAATTGCATCACATTTGAACCGAGCTTTGAACGTAAGTTTCAACGACGTTGCTTATTTGGTAAGATAAGTTGGCATAGTGGTTAACAAACGCAATCACAGCCTGCCTTGATCCAATTCAGTTTGACGCCGCTTGTTTCATCTCTTTCTTAACGCCATTGCCAAATCATTTCGGCTGATCCATTCTTAGGCCTTCGCCAGGTTTTAAAGAAGAAAAAAATATTCCATGCGAAGGATGAAGAATCGACCGGACGAAATATTGTAGTGGCAATAAAGCAAGTTACTTTATTGTCATTCCCATGAGGAATTTTCAGGTGAACTCTTTGATTCTATTTATTCAGACATTTACAGCCTATATATGCTAACAGGGAATTGATTCACCTACATTTCCTCCGTAATCCAAATGCAAATGTAATGTATTTTTTTGTTGTTGTTACAAGAACTGCTACTTTGCTTTTTTCTCCATGTCACCCAAGCAATTATGTACAACTAAGATGCAAGGTTTGCAGTGACTGAAAGAATCTGAGAAAAATCATTATGACGGAGAGATGACACTACAAGAACAGGATTCAAGGAGACAGAACACTTAATTTGAATTTAAATTCAAATTAAATTAAAGATTAAAGTTTACCGGAAAGCAAGAATTCAAATTCAAATTAAAGATCAAAGTTTACCGGAAAGCAAGAAAGCGAGAGAGTGTTCCACGAGCGAGAAAAAAAAACAAAAACAAAAACAAAAAAAAATATTAGCATAGAACATTGGTTATATCTACAGTAAAGAGATGAGACCTATCTTCCATCGTCCTGGGTAAGACGTTAAACTACATCCAGCAGCAAGGCCTCTGATCAGGAGGTTTTGAGGAGCGTGGAACCACCTCTTAATTGCTAGTGTTCCCAGGTCCACCCTGACCTGGGGTGGTAGCACCTGTTAGAGTCCCAGCTATAGGCAAATAGTTAACAATTACCCGCAATACTTTTTTGAAAAAATTATTACCAGCAATACAATTTTGAAGGAAATATAGTACCAGAAACAGATTTTTGACAAAACAAAATATTACCAGCAATAAAAATTTTTGTCGGCATTAAATAACCCATTGAGGTTGATATGCCGTAAAACAAAATAAACCAAACCAATCTAAACCAAAGAATGCATATTCTATTCATACAAATCTATCCTAAAAATGTAGTCGACATTAAGTAACCCATTTAGGTGTTGATATGCCGTAAAACAAAATAAACCAAACTAAACCAAACCTAACTTCCAATCTAGTCGAAGCAGCAAAGAGGAAATTTCATTAGAACAATTGCCATGCAAATTTTTTTAGAAACGCCACAGGGAAGATACGTTAGGATGGTGGGAGTCTAAGTGAAGCCGAGATGCCAGATCAGGACCTATAACGTTATCAGCATATCACCAGCATAGCCCCGCATAACAGCAAGAAAAAAAAGTGTCATCTAACAACAGAAAGCACAATAAATCCGATCACACTTTAATCCATCAGGCCAAACGGTTGTGATAAAAACAAAATTGGTGAGGACATTCTTCTTCTACGTATCGTGTCCATTCAGGATGTTGGCGGTCATGGCTCTCCACAATTTCCTGTCCTTTGTAGCTCTTAATAAATGGTCTCTTTTTGTTATCTCTCGTAAACCATGTTATTCCATATATTTACACAAACCCGTTCTTCTTCTATGTGCCGTGTCCCTTCAGGACGTTGGCGATCATTTCTATCCACAATTTCCTGCCCTTTGTAGATTTTAATAAATGATCTCTTTTTGTCACCATTCCTAAACCTTGCTCCGTCATCCATTTACTGAAGCTCGCTAAAAAGGTTATACAATGTTTTGTATTGTTTTCATTTTTTTTTTGAATTGTGTTTTCTGTCCCTCTTTCTTTCAATCTGCCATGTGAATATCAAATTCTCCAAGCCCTCTTTCCATATTATGTGTCCGTGAAATTTCAACTCTCTATTCTATATACTTTATAGCAAAGACTTGGTTTTAATTTCTCTCTGAATTTCTGGGGTGAGGAATTATTATTTTGTTGTACAGTGTAACCCGGATATAAGAGAGTTGTCGGGACCGGAGAAGAAGTCTCTTATATCCGGGTTTGGTCTATTATATATACATTAACACAGGCTCTAATTTGGGACCAGAGAAAATCTCTCTTATATCCGGGTTTCTCTTATATCCGGGTCTCTTATATCCGGGTTACACTGTACATTCTCCTTCGTCTGGAGTTGGCCTTGGTTGACGATGTCAGTTCCACAGCAAAGCTGCATTCTTCTCTCCCGGTGAAATGTCTTTCGAGTCAAGAGACAAAAGACATCAACAAAGGGATTTTAATCTTAAGTATTTTATTCAACACGTCGACATGTAAATTTCTAACTAGACAACGGGTTCGTTCTCTCGCCCCACTGGGGAGCAAGGTCCCAGACACGGAAGTACCACGTCTACATTGTATGACGCGTAGGACTTAACTCTTCGAAAAAAACATTCTCGATCTAACATTCCCACGCTAGTTTTAGCCAATCAAAATCGACTTCCTTTGTTTTCCTGTAACTGACCTCAAAGATCAAAATGAGGAAGTCAGAGCAGAAATACAATTCTCTAAAAAATAATATTCTGCTAAAATATTATTTAACAATTATTTACATTATTTATATTTGAACTATTATCCTCATCTTCGTTGTTCTAATGAGAACGTTCCGGCCACTGTGCCCCCCGGCCTTCCTCGGGTGTATATCGATTGGCTAACTTACAGGGAATTCTAAACTGAACCCTTTATTTAATCTACGGGGTTAGACTTTCCTCGTTCCTATGCTCATGTCTAGGGATCTCTCATCTAGTTTTTATTGTTATTTAGAGCTGTTCAGTTACCGCACACCTGTTTCTACTTAATGCAAATACACACTACCCGACTTAAGGATTGAACTCACAACCACTATGTCACTAAATTCATAAACCAACATTTTTATCCACTAAGAAAAATACCAAATAACATAAGAATTAGACGATATCCCTGAGCAGAGGGACGAGAATGGTCTAACCCTGTAGATTAAATAAAGGGTTAATTTCGGAATTCCCTGTCGGTTACTCAGATCGATAGACACCTGAGGAAGGTCTGAGGGGAAAACGGTTGAAACGTTTGGATAAAAACAATAAAGATGAGGACAATAAATCGAATATAAATAGTGAAATAGTTGGGTATAAACTTCAAGACTTTTGACGCACACTAATAGTTGGAATGGTGGTACAAAATGTTGCTTAAAGAAAGTTTTAATGAGATGGTAATCTAATGTCTCTCGAATTTTTCTCATGATTAAGCGAGTTATTCGTGGTGAAATTGACTATTTTCGGTTTTGCCTCGTTTTTCTTTTAAATATTCATTAACCTAAAAAAAAAAATGAATTAAATATGTTTAAATTTTTTTTTTGCCGATTACAAAATCCTCTAAAATGGATTTGCGAAGACTTGTCCTTTGGTGTACTCATGTAAACATGAATAATTTACAGATACACAACGAAAACAAATACATGCCTCGATTTTCAAACAAGAGGCTTTATTAAAAAAAATTATAATGACATGACAAAATTTGAAAAAATAATCCTTTATTTCCAGTGTCTTTTTCGGGGATATCTCCTTATTAATTCTATAGCCCTTTTCCCAAAGATAAAACGTCGTAATTCTATTGCAGTGTCCATGGCAAATGTTCCGACGACCGCCATTTTTTACTACAATCAAACATTTTTTTATAATCATTTCACCCCAACAAAGTAATAAAGTCACTAAAACAGAGTGTTAGAGAATATGAAAAACACTACTCTTAAGCTTGGTTGATTATGTTTAGCGGCACGTGAACACTTCTATGGGTTATTTAATGCCGAAATCTAAATATTTTGAAAAAAAATTTGATGGCTTCAACTAAATATATTTTGAGCGCAATTCTATGCATTCAACTACAGATAAAATGCATTGTTCGTCATTTTGCCATAAAATGTATTATTGGTAATTCTACTATAAAATATATGGTTGATATATCTTAATATATTTTGGTTGATTTTGTTTAGCAGCTTATCAACACCTCTATGGGTCATTTAATATCGAAATCTAAATATTTAATGCTGAACTCAAAATATTTTGAAACCAATTTTAAGGATTCAATTAAGTATATTTTGAACATAATTGTACGCCTTCAACTACAGATAAATTGTTAGCAATTCTATTATAATATTGTATTGTTGGCAATTTTATTATACGTAGGTATTGTTGGTAATATTTTTATATAAAAATGTATTGCCAGTACTTTTACTATAAAAGTGTATTCTTATACGTTCATAGTGTTTTGTTTTTGTTTGGGGGGATCATTATTTGTCCATAGCTGGGGCCCTAACAGGTGCCAGCAGCCCAGGTCAGTGTTGTTCTGAGAACGACAGCAATTAAGCGGTGGTTCTACGCTCCTCAAAACCTCTAATCTCCCAACCAAAGGCTTTGATGCTGGATGCAGCTTATCGTCATACTCAGGACGGTACTATTTAGGAGAGATGACCATAAAAGAATAAGAATTAAGAAGACAAAAGATGATGATTGACATTGTATTTACATTTTTAAAGATCAAACTTGACTGGGAAGCAAAATGACGGAAGAGAGTTCCACAAGTAAGAAGAGCGAGAGAAGAAACTGTTAGCATAGGACTTACGGTTACATCAAGCAATTTCAACTGTAAACTGATGAGACCTTGCCGCCAATCTAGTACTGCGTTTATATTCATAAAGTTTAAGTACCATAGAGGAAAGTTCATCAGAACAATTACTATGAAAGTGTTTATAGAAAAGGCGCCAGGAAGCTACATTATAATAGTGGGTCGAGAAGCCAGGTCAAGAGAAATAACATTGCAGATTCTTTTTTGGATTTCATCAAGAATCTCTAAATATATGTGGCAGAAATATTTAAAACAAAGACGTTAGACTTATAAATATGTAAAACCGATTTGTCGAGAAAAATTGTATAGTATAACATAGTGAAACTACTTTCATAGTCGCAGACTTAGCAAATGAGTCAATATAATCTTTCCAATTCATATTTCAATTCATAGTTGTATTCCCCTGGTAACGCGTTTTGGTTCCACGTATTTACCATTTGATTAAGCACCCCCAAACTTTTAACACCAGACTTAACTTCCCCACTTGTAACATCTGATTAGGCATCCCATAAAACCGGATCGAACCTCTCCATAATTACAATATGATTAAGACCCCTATTTTTATCATCTACTTTAGCTCCCCTACTTTTCACATCTGATTAAGCCCCCCCCCACTTTTAGTATTTGATTTATCTTCTCGCTTTTATTATATGCTTACTGTTTTTACCATCTGAATAAGCCCCCTTTAACATCTATTTTAGCTTTCCATTTCTAACATCTAATTTACATCCGAAGTATGACAACCTGTTTAAGACGAGATGCCAAATAAGGACCAATAATATTGCCGAATCTTCTTTGGATTTGATCAAGAATCTCTAAATATAAACCAGAACCTCCTGGGCATATGTGGCAACAATATTCAAAGCAAGCACCAATGGTAGACTTACAAATATGTAAAATAGATTCTTCGAGAAAAACTTTCTAGCACGATATAGTAAATCAACTTCCATAGGAGCAAATTTAGCAACTGATTCAATATAATTTTTCCAATTCATTGAATGAGTCACTCTCCGAGAGGTTAGCATCATTTACAACCAAGACCTGATTTGTTACGTATGCGAATCCGGGTAATCTATTGCATAGCCCCCTCGTTCTTGGGGTCCTTTGAGCGACGGTCTCGACTCGCTCATATGTTTCTTCTCTCTGTCATCTTCCGGACGGGTGATTGTTATTTGGTTCATTCGGAAGTAAAATGAGAACTGCAACAAAAGTGATTTTGACTTACTACTTTATTAAATACATTGACGTGTACATCTTCTAACTAGCTAGTGGGGTTGCAATCCCAACCCACTGGGGAGGTAGTTTCCCGAGACACGAAAATAACACGTCTGCATTCTTCGACGTGTAAAGACTTACTCACTGAAAACACTAACTCTAAGATTCCCACGTTCGGCTCAGGCAATCGAAGTCGACATCCCTATTTTGTCAACCATCCGACCTTAAGATCAACCTGAGAAGGTCTGAGCCAAATACACTACCACTAAAAAATAATAGTCTGAAACTATTATTTGTCAAATCTACTGCGAATTACGAACTGCGTTAGATTGTTATCTAACTCATAATTTAATACTGCTCGGTTATTGGTCGCCCTGTTTCCACTGAGTATACAATACTCGGCCCAGGGATTGAGTTCGCAATTACTATGTCACCAAATTCACGAATCAGCGGTTTAATCCAGTAAACGAGAGTCCTGTGAGACAATCCTGAGTGTAGAATTTGGAGCCTTAAACCTATCCTGCCTGCTGATCAGTGATACTTCTGCTTGTCATGCTTGATATCACTAGATATGCTCAGTGGAACGAGAACAATTCACCCCCTTCACTATGGCTTTTCGATGTTCCTCGTACATTACATTTAGGGGGCGGCTTGTTTCAATAAATGGGCAGTACTAAAACTAAGAACTAGACGAGGTATCCCTACAAATGGTCAGTGGAACGAGAACAATCTACCATCACCTCACTATGGCATTTCGATGTTCCTCCAACCACACTTTTAGAGGTCTATTTGTTTCATTCCTATATAACAGAGAATGCCGGTCAATTTCCTCACAGTTGAAGAAGAGACTTGAGGCAATCGAGATGTATTATAGAATTATACTGAGAATGTCAGGGTCTGAACATGTGATTAACAAGGAAGATTTAAGTATAATGGAAATAAAAAAGACACTCATACTTAGGATAAGAAAGATGCAGTTGCCATCTCTAGAGCACATAAAAGATGGCTTGGAGAATTTGACGTTCATAAGTCATATTGAAGGCAAGCAGGACAGAGGGAAAGTAATCGAGCTGACAATGTTTTACAAATGGACGACAGAAGAGGAATTGGAACGGATGGTGAAAGGAGAAATCTTAGTAAGAGCTAAAGAGAATAGCAAGTTGTTGAAAGCCATGGTCGCTCATGTCCCGAAAGGATTAAGAACAAAGAAGAAGAAGAAGAAGAAGAAGAAGAAGAAGAAGAAGAAATTAATATATGTTTTTTTTTAATTTTTGGCTGGACCATTTTTTTCAAATGGTCCAGTGATGCAGAAGGCTTGGTTCGGTTTGTATTGGTTTGGTTTGGTTTGTTTTACGGCATATCAACCTCAATTCCGACAAGATGTTTAGAATAGATTCGTATGAATAGAATATGTATTCTTTGTAAGAAATCAGTTTGTAGATCAGGTTTCATTACGCATTTTTGTAAATAGTGTTTGTCGCGAGTCTGGTTTGGTTTATTTTGTTTTACGCCATATCATCACCTCAATGGATTATTTAATGCCGACAAGATTTTTAGGATAGGTTCGTATGAATAGAATATGTATTCTTTGCAAGAAATCAGTTTGTAGACCAGGTTTCATTGACGATTCTTTGTAAAGACTATTTTGTCGTGAGTCAAATTTATTGCTGTCAATATTTTTTTCAAAAATGTAATGCAGATCATTTTATTTTTCAAAAATGTATTGCAGATAATTTTGTTTTTCAAAAATGTATTGAAGATAATTTTATTTTTCAAAAATGTATTGCTTGTATTTTCATTATATAAAAAAAACTATTTCTACACCTTCACAGTACTATGACACTAGCCTGGGGCTAACTATTTGCCCATATCTGGTACCCTAACAGGTGCTACCACATCGGGTCAGGGTGGACCAGGGAACAGCAGCCATTAGGTGGCTTCATGCTCCTGAAAACCTCCCAATCAGAGGTTTTGCTGCCGGATGTAGTTTATCGTCATCCCCAGGACTATTGATGCAGAAGATATGAGTAACGAGAAACTTTTAACGAAAAGGAATATAAAAAGGAGCCTTATACATAGAATAAGAAAGAGGCTGTCGAAATTTCTATTGTGAAAAGAGGGCTAAGAGAATTTGACACTCACAGGGCATATTGAAGGCAAGAGGAAAAGAAATGCAATCCATAACTAACCTAACGGGTTTGTGCAATTGAATGAAATAGAAATGTTTAAGAGAGATAGTCAAAAGACTAACTTTATTAACAGCTACAAACAACAGGAAATTGGGGAGAGCCATGATCTCCAATGTCCTGAAATGTTATAACTGTCACACAGAAGAAGGCGAAACACATGGGTAAATAATATTCTCTTCTTTTATGTGACGCACCCTTTAGTACCTTGGCGATCATGACTCTCCACAGCTTCTTTTTTTATAAGAACAATGAGTAAAATACCGAACAAGGTTTTATGAATGGATGACAGAACAGGGATTTTACGGGTAATGAAAAGAAAACTTTACTGTGTACTAACTGTTATATAATATCAATCCTCCCCTATGGCAGTAAATGCTGAACAATTTCCGCACAGATGAAGAGGAGACTTGGAGTAACAGAGATGTTGTTCTACAGAAGGATGCTGAGAATACCATGGAAGGAAAATCTGAGCAGCGAGGAGGTTTTAAGGAAAATAAGAGCAAAAAGGACACTTATACTTAGAATCAGAAAGAAAGAGTTGATATTCCTGGGGCACATAATGAGACCTGAGGGATTGGAGAATTCGACACCCCCAAGGACATATCGAGGGACGGAGGGAAACGAGCGGTAACCTATCTAACAAGCTACACGTATGCAAGAACAGTGACTGAGAGGAGGCGAAAAAATATATATCACTAAAAAATATAAACAAGAGGAGATTGTGGAGAGTCATGATCGTTTACGTCTTGAAGGGATACAACAAATAGATGATGAGAGAAAAATAAAGAATTAATGTCCGACACGAACTGAAGTTGCATCCAGTATCTTTGAGGACGAGATTAAGGAGCACCAAGTAAGGATCGAAGTTACTAATCATTTGTAATTAATATAGCTAGACAAGCTTGTTAACAATGGTACCTCATCGAAGTGTGGATGTAGCGGTTTTCTAAGCGTAGCTTAGATATGGCAGAAGATCCCAGTAAGATTGAACTCACTACTAAGTCGTAGTTGATGTAGCGAAAACTGCTACTTGTTAAACATTACATCAGTTCGAAGTGCCTTAAGACGATATCGTATGAACGCGAAAGAAAAATACGAATCTAAATCTATTGATATCGTAGCAACTTTCATAGCGAAAAACAAGCTAAATTATTTAAAGTTAATTTCAGTTTACGACGCATGCGCATTCATGATCAACAATTTATAGACGATTTCAAAAGAAGCATACCTGATGGCACCAATTTTGTAGATGTAATCAAAACTTTTGTAAAAGATAGAAATGAATATACTGATATATATATATATATATATATATATATATATATATATATATATATATATATCCAGGAAACTGTGTAGCGCTTTTTAACATATTTTGTTTTGATATCCTAAAATATATAAATATATATATATATATATATATATATATATATATATATATATATATATATATATATATATATATATCATAATGAGAAGCCACGTATACTTTCTTAATATGTATATATAGAAAAGTTTCAAATTAAAAAATTATAATGTTTTATTTTATGAAAGTATTTATTTATTTATATATATATTTGATATTTCAAATTGTCCTCTCAATTTTTCATCAGAAATAACTGTTTGTTACAAATAAATTAAAATTACTATATATATATATATATATATATATATATAGTATGACAAATTGGAAAAAAAATGTTTTTGTGAGGCGTTTCATGCGTTAAGATTTCATCGTCCTGGGCGTTGATGACGTCGCCACGTCTACACATGCACACGAAACGAGAGACGCTGGTAGTTTCAAAATTTTTGAAAGAATATTTTTTTTCAATCTAGCCGAATACATCTGTATTTTTCTCTTTCTCTCCATCGCCTTTGCCAAACACTGGGGAAATATAAAATCCACCAAGAATGTAAGAGCCTTGACACAAATTTCGTAAATATGAAAGGATTATAATAAAAATAAGCGGACATAGTGTTTGTAATTTATTCAATATATAATGGACTCTCCCATCGGTTTCGATGTATGAGGGTCTAGATAACTTAATTGATTCAGTTGTGGAATTTTGTGCAATAATCTTAAGTGGCACATACGACCCACTAGTGATTTACAAAGGAGGCCGCATATGGAGCAAGAGTGAGGATTGTGGGATGAGATCACTGTTAGATTGGCTGACATTTTAGATCTTGTTCTCGCTATTTGAAGACGATTCAGAGAAGCTAATTGAAAACTGCTGAGTCCGCTAAAACATGTTGATCTTCATTCTACCCGCTCAAAGGATAAGCGCTCGAGGGTGTTATAGGGTATATTGACAGCTGGCAAACTGCTCTTCAGGTTGTCTTTGTATCTTAGCCATGGGCGTCCTACATTCCTGTAGTCCTGATCTAACTGGCTGTACATTAGGATCTTGGGTATCCTGTCATCAAACATTCTCAAGACATGACCAGTCCATAGTAACTGAGACTGTATGAGAAAAGTCTCAATTCCTCCAATATTACACCTGTTGAACAGGTCTACGTTAGATGTCCTATCTTGAAGGTTAACTCCACAAATAGCACTGTATAGGTATATATAAGTGTGTGCGTGTGCTTATACATATATTTCACGCATATTTTTGTATTCACTTATATCCTATCCCATATATCGGGTAATTTTACCTATAACTATATGACATCTTTAAACTATATATATATATATATATATATATATATATATATATATATATATATATATATATATATATATATAATTTTAAATTATTTTCTTCCGAGTACTTTCAAATTTTGTTACATTCGTCTTCAAGAAAAAAATGTCTAGCACGGCATAGTAAGTAATCTTTCCACCTTATGTCAAGAGAGAATGTCAGGCCGAGAAAGCGCCATGAATCACTCTCTCAAATCTGTTGTAACCTAGGGAAGGTTACTGAATGGAATAATCACACGAAGGTTGGTAATGAACGATAATACTTAGGACAAGAACAACGCATATATGATTCGCCAGCGGCGGTCAGAAGAAGTAGTCAAGTGCTAGAAGTGAGAAGTGAATTCCACAATAAATCTCCAACTGCAGGATATCTACCAACTTCTCCACGCGGTCAGATGTGGCACAAGGCCGAATTTAATGTTGGGTATCCGAGCACGTAGGCTTGGCCAAAAATTTCCCGTAGACACCGTATAAAACGGGGTCGGGTAGCTGTTTCCCGAGACGAGACTCTGTCCTTCGACATAACCTCGTTTGAGGATCATGTTTGCACGGAGGCAAAGAGTTAGACCAGCACAGCTGGAGACGAATCTCCAACTGCATGATATTTAGGAACCGCCCCACGCAGTCAGATGTGGCACAAAGGCGAATTTAATATTGGGTATCCGAGCCCGTAGGCTCAGCCAAAAATTCCCGGTAGAGCCTGTATAAAACGGGGTCGGGTAGCTGTTTCCCGAGACGAAACTCTGCCATTCGACATAGCCTGGTCTGGGGATCCTCTCTGCCAGGGGAGATTTTAACCAACACAGCTGGAAACGAATCTTCAACTGCAGACTACTACTGTATCTATGTGAATGGGGACATAGCCATTATCGCCCGTAGGTATGCTACTGTTATACCATAATACCTATTCTATTGTAATAGACTCTCCCACAGATAATAAGTAGTAGTAGCAGTGGCCAGTTGGGTTCAGTGGTGTTGAGTGAGTAAGTCGATGTCGGACATTAAAGTATCAACCATCACAACTAGATTGCTGCGTCATTAACTCTTATTTCAAGTTCCTAACGTTTTGTACGTCGAACCTAATTTAGGACGACTTAGTTGAAATACAAGCCTCCACTGTGAAAACTACTCTACAACAGCTACAACAAAATCTTTCACTCCAGAATCTATCTTTCGTCCCTGATTTTACTATTGCTATGGTCCGGCGCTTTTGCTATTTATTTATCGATTCTTGATAAAATCTAAAGAAGAATCTGCAATGCTATTGGTCCTGACCTGCCATTTTTTAAAGATCAGCTGCCACTTTGACTTTATCGAATCGACCAGATTTACTATTGGAACTGGCGTATATAGTTGTGCCATCAGGCGTACTTGTGATATTGCTAGCGAAATAAAGAGGTAATGAGACAACATAATAATAGTGTCTCATAATGAGGCCGACACTTTGTGGCTGAATTTGATGGAACCTCGAGGAATTGGCAATTGTCCACGTAGACTTGGTAAGTGTCCAGGAAGTTCGCCTAACCTCATTCCCGCTGAATCTTGGAACCAAAATGATGGAAAAGATTTGAGGGAAAATGTCCGAAGGAGGACAACATTCTTGGCAGAATTTGACGACTGGCGAAAATTTGGCGAAATTGAAAGACAAACAATCCATTTTCAAGAACCGCCTGCAAGTGTGGATTTCTTGAAGGCGTCTAAAGAGAAATCCAAAAAGAAATATTGATTCAGTGCTGCTTTCTAAAATGCATATTTTGATATGCGTTTTTGGTTCTTATTTAGTATGGACCTCTGGTGACAAAACAATTAATTAGATGTGCTTTTATTGATGATAGTAAGAGTTTATTAATAAGGTACTCAATTCTATAAAACAATTTAAGCTCGGCCCAGTACCCAAGTGACACTCGTACATACGATTCATCGCTAAAGATACAGGAAAAATGCTCGGTCCCTGGACCGTACTAAGTACCTGCCTCCTCCTACCACCCTCTACCTTTAAATTGATTGATTCGTTTTTACAACTTATTTTGTTTATATCTCTGAGATGAGGTATTATGATTACTTGCACTATTTACATTATTCGAACTGTTATCCTCATCTTCATTGCCATAGTCACAATGTTTCGGCCTCTATATCTCTGAGATGAGTTATCGTGATTATTTGTATTATTTAAATTATTCGGACTGTTATCCTTATCTGCATTGCCATATTTACAACGTATCGGCCTCTATATCTCTGAGATGAGGTATTATGATAATTCCAAGAACCACTCGCACTGACAAGGCATGACGTTGCTTAACTTCGGTGATCGTGCGGGAACCAGTCCCACTTTCAAGTCTCGATACCGTTCAAAGGCGTCTCCGCATCATTGTGGGTGACGAATTATTTTCCACCCCACAACCCCTTTTCTCAAAGACGAAACGTCTTGCTATATATATATATATATATATATATATATATGCATGTATGTATGTATGTATATATACAATATATATGCTCCTGAAAAAATTATTTCAGTTGAGCTCTCTGGGGAGGAAGTGTGGGTTTGTAAACAGTGACTATTACGGCTAATAATGCAAGACTCGTCGGTAAATCGAATCGAGTTCTCTCAGTCACCGTGTGTTTATCTAAAAATAAATACGCTTAAATTCACCTCTTTTCTCTGTTTTGTGGTAGAATCCCCCCGGACTGACGCCAATTCAGTCGGGTTTCGGTCCTACATAGAGGCAACCGGATGTCTAACCACACTGATGAACTACGAAGCAGTCTGTCTGTGTATGACAAAATATATTTATATATATATTAGGGATATGACTTTTTATAAAATAATTGTTTTCCTCTCTCATAATTCGATGATCTTTTATTAAAAATAATGTAGAAGGGTTTAATTCAATTTTTTTTTTCAAAATGCCACCTCCTACACAAAATTTCTAAAATCGTATATAAGTATAGTAGTATTATGACTTTCTGGAGACTTCTAGAACGTTTGGGGGCCTTAGAAATGCATGCAATCTTCTAGAACTTGTTTTTGTTTATTTGTAATTTCTATGTTATTCTATAGCGATGAACTGTTAACTGTGTTAAAAATTCATAAGTTCTACCCAATTACATAATTGTTTTGCCTGCTTTGCTCACGACCATAAGGCTGGCTAGCATCACACCCATCAACAAATTTAACCCCTGTCATCTCCGCTTGGTACTGCTAACTTAGACGGATAGATTTAATAGGAACGAAAGTAGAGAATAAATAATAATATCACCTCGAAGCAAGAGGTTAATGCCGCTAGTACGCAGAAAGTTATAGGGAGTAAAAGAACAAAATATGAACGGGGTCCAAGAAGACAGAAGATGGCGATTGACGTTGCATTTACATTTTTGAAGATTGTAGTTATCAGGGAAGCAAGAAATCGGAAAGGAGTTCCACAGGCGGGAAGTGCGAGAAAAGAAACTGTTGGAGTAGAAGTGGTGGTTACTTTTAACTATTTTAACAGTAAAAGAGTGGGGCCCAGAAGCCAGTCTTGTAGCACGCTTAGGCAGAGCACCAGGGGTAAAAGTTCGTTAGAGCAGTTGCCATGAAAATATTTGTAGAAAAGACAGAGGGGTCTAACGTCATGTCGCTGAGAAAGCGACCGAAGACGAGATGCCTGGTCAGGATTGATTATATTACAGACCCTTCTTTGGATTTTGTCAAGAACCTTGAAATGTACAGCAGAGGCAGCAGACCATATATGGTAAAAGTATTCAATGCATGGGCGAATAACAGGAAAAAAATAAGTTAAAGAGATTTCTTTTCTAAATACTTTTGTAGTTGTGCGTTGCTACGCGGTTTGATGTTTTTTCTTTTAGGTTCTCAATATCTCACTGGGCACGGAATTCAACGACGCTTCGACCAAAACCCTGAACCTTCGTACTCTAATTTAAGCCACAACGTCGGGAGATAATAGGAGACCGCTTAAAGGTGGCGGGAGCCTCTTCCCATACAGCATATATGGAACGCTACAGCTGTGAAAGTCCACATCCAGAATAATTGTTCCCCTGCCAAATCCATGCGCGTATTAGCAACAAGGATAATTGTGACCCTGTCAAATGCATCACCGTATTTGCATCCATGATAACTGTATCCTTGTCAAATGAAGCGCCGTTTTTACATCCAGGATAATTGTGACCCTGTCAAATGAAGCGTCGTATTTCCATCCAGGAAAATTGTGTCTCTGTCAAATGCATTGCCGTATTTGCATCCAGGATAATTGTATCCCTGTAAAATGTATCGCCGTATTTGAAGCCAGGATATTTATGTTCATGTAGCTGGATCCAGGATAATTGTGCGCCTGTCAAATGCAACCTTGCATTTGCACCCAGGATAATTGTGTCCCTGTCAAATGCAAACTTGTATGTGCACCCAGGATAATGTCAAATGCAACCTTGTGTTTGCACCGTGGATAATTGTGTCCCTGTCAAATGCAAGCTTGTATTTGCACCCAGGATAATTGTGTCCCTGTCAAATGCAAACTTGTATGTGCACCCAGGATAATTAGGTCCCTGACCAATGCAACCTTGTGTTTGCACCCTTGATAATTGTGTCCCTGTCAAATGCAAGCTTGTATTTGCACACAGGATAATCGTGTCCCTGCCGAATGCAAGCTTGTATTTGCACACTGGATAATCGTGTCCCTATCAAATGCAACCTCGTATGTGTACCCAGGATAATTGTGTCCCTGTCAAATGCAACCTTTTATTTGCACTTAGGATAATTGTGTCCCTGTCAAATGTAAACTTGTATGTGCACCCAGGATAATTGTGTCCCTGTGAAATGCAACCTTGTGTTTGCACTCTGGATAATTGTGTCCCTGTCAAATGCAAGCCTGTATTTGCACCCAGGATAATTGTGTCCCTGTATTTGCATCCAGGTTAGTTTTATCACTGTCAAATTAATTCATGTATTTGCATCCAGGATAACTACGTCTCTGTACTTGCATCGAAGATAATTGTGTCACTGTCAAATGCATCCTTGTATTTGCATCAAGTGTTAATGTGTCCCTGTGTTTGCATCCAGTATAATTGTGTCACTGTCAAATGCATACCTCTCTTTCATTGGTTGAGGCTGTAAAACCAACAGAGATGAGAATATTATACCGACCAACTCATTTCCGAATTTCAAACAGAATTTTCCGTCCATATTTATTTCGACGTGTAGAAATCTTAGCATATAATCCAATCACGCCTTTCATTGTTTCAACAGATTTAAAGCATTGTTCGAATTGACCTTTTTGTTAATAATTACGACCAGTGTTTGGCGCGCGAATTTTGGTTCTTTCTTTCTTAATAATCGAGTAGTCGTGATAATTTCAAAACGTCCGCTCCCATCTTGTCGTCGTCAATGTAAATTTCACAATAAGGACAAAATGTCACCAGTAAAGACAAGAGAAGGTTAAGATTCTGGACATTTAAAGCACTTCGGAAACATTCCCCCTCGTTCACCTTCGGGCAGCACTGTTTAAAACTACTTATGGTTCTCTCTATAGAGTTGAACTGGCCAAACTTAAAAAATGGGACAACACCCAGGAATCACACAAAAGAAATCTACTAACAGAAATCGGAGAAGGCTATTCTGATATTTAATGAAAAGTCACTAAGTTTAGAGTCAATTTATCTGAATGATGGCCTTAATTTCATTAGTATATTTTCTTAACATCTTCATTACGTACTAGCGACAGCTCTGTCAATACATCAAGCCCTTATTTAACGAATATCTTGTTTAACCGACCTCGGAGTTACAACCGGTTATTAAATCTAAAACAAAATCTTTGGCAAACATAGAATTTTGGGACCGAAAAACAACGGAGTGTCAAAAAGACGGTTTTCCCCATGACACCGTTTTTAGCATACCTTTACTTTTGGGCAATGTTTATTGTTTTAAAAAGCGATGATTAAAATTGTAAGAAAATATGAAAGTGAATTTATACATTTTCTCTGTCTTTGAGAATTTACAACAAAATGAATAAACACTATTAGATTTTTTATTGGAATAGTAGGCAAAACATCAGCTAATTGTCAATTGATTCAAACTTAATAAAATGGTAAATAAGGATTTCTTAGAGTTTGTTCACATATTTTTATAATTTAGTAAATGTTTATAAATTTATGAATAAAAATATTCATATTTATTTCTTTATAAATTGGTAAAAGGTAAATATCGCATTGCATTAATTCGAATTGTATTAGTTTTTAAAATGTTACAAGTATAAAATTATTCTTATAACTAAACAATCTAATAGTGTTTAATATTTTTGTTGTAAATTCTTAAGAACAAAACAAATGTATAAATTCATTTTCATCATATGTTTAGGTTTTATTCCAATCCTAATTATTGCTTTTTAAAACAATACTCATTGCCAAAGAGTGAAGGGAGTTAAAATAATAGCGGTGTCAAGGGAAAACCGTTCATTTGATATTCTGTTTCTTTGCAAGCATGAAGGTCCATGTTTGCCAAATTTACTATAATCAGTTAATTAAACAATCTATCACATAAAATAACCTTCAAATTATTGAAGGTATTATTTTAACCTTTGCTCCTCAGAAATGTTTATTGTTTTTAAAAACATCGATTAGAATTTTAATAAAACTTAAACATATGAAAGTAAATTTATACATTTTGTTTGTTCTTGAGTATTTAAAACAAAATGAACAATATTTATTAGACTGTTTATATACACAATTTATTATATTGTGTATTGAAATGGATGGCAAAACATCAGCTAATTGCCAATCAATTCAAACTTTATAAAATGGTAAATAATAAGGATTTCCTTAGAGTTAGTTCACATATTTTAATAATTTAGTAAATGTTTATCAATTTATTAATAAAAAATATTTCATATTTATTTTCTATAAATTGATAAATGATGAATATTGCATTGCATTAGTGTTATATAGAAATAAAGTGTCGCTGCTGACACTTGAGTTTGAACATAGATCGCCAGTGAGCAAACGCAGGCGATCCTATTATTGAATTAAGTAGACCACGTGACCATAGAGGAAACGCATATATAGAAGGTAGCGTAACGTTTAACTGATCGTCATTTCTATTTTATCCTCTATTACTATATGGAGCGCTATTCTCTACTCTATTCACTATACAATTTCTCTATAGGGATTACTATTCGAGCGAGTATTATCGAGCAAGTACTATTAGTGGTGGTGATATTCAAAGGCATCTGACACCAGCATTGTTCAACGGCGTTACTATAGTTGTATCTGCGATTACAAAGTCTCTACTACAACGAGCATTACGAAAGTGACAACAAGTGTTCATTGATATCACAGAAATTAGTTTTAATACAATTGTAAGTGTTTATAATGTTGTAAATATAAATATATTCTAGTAAATAAACACACTAATAAATAAATAGTATTTAATATTTTTGCTGTAAATTCTCAAACGCAAAACTAATATATAAATTCCATTCAATCATATTCATATATTTAGTTTTTATTACAATTCTAATCTTCGCTTTTTAAAGGAATAAGAATTGTCGAGGAGTAGTTAGCATTTAGCACTTTGCATCATTTATAAATGTTACTTCCGATTTTACTGTATATGGAATCCCTTCAATATATATATATATATATATATATATATATATACTCGACTCTCCCGTCGAATTCGATATATGAGGGTCAAGCAGATCAGTTCCTAGGAAACCGACAGCCTGACTACAGCACATGAAATTTGATTATAGTGGTGAAGGTTTCGTGCAGGACCATCCACACTTTTTGAAGATCCGAATACAGAGTCCTGGTGCACTACGTGCCACAAGGTCCCCAAACGACCCTACGCAGGCTTTGAATTCAGAGTTGTCATTCTCCTAGACCAGTTGTCATCCAAGGCTATAGAACCCAGTCTGTCCTGCTATTTACCGATAGCTGGAGGGAACAGAATAATATATATATATTCTGTATATTTGAAATTCAGTAGCCTAGCTCTTAATTTCAGTCAAGATTGATTTAGGTGTTGCCATAGAAGGATATGACTACACAACCAAGGAATTCAAATTCAACTTGCATTGGCAGAATTTTGATTGGTGGAAATAGTCACCTACAGAGTGCTAAAGGTTTTAAAATAAAATCGGTGTCATTGGAAAAACCATCCTTTCTCTGCTATCTGCGGCCATGAACATCTATGTTTGCCAAATTGAAAAAAAAAAAAAAACTCCAACCATTCCGTAGTGTATGTTGTGCGAAAAAAGATCGTGATTGTTTTCTCTTCAAAATGAGTCACAACTAATAAAAGAAATATAGTGAAAAACAAATGAAAAATTGAGTTTTACTGCTTTTACGGAATTTGTTTATTGCATCAACTACTGTATAAATGTCTGTCTATATTTCTGAGATGAGGTATTATGTACATTATTCACATTATTCGGACTATTGTCCTTATCTTTGTCGCCATATTTATTACAACGTTTCGGCCGTTGTACGCTCCGGCCTTCTTCGGGTGGTTGGAATGTCGAACTGAACCCTTTACAACATGCCGTGATAACAGCACAAATTGCAATATGAGCACTGGTAAAAAATGATTGCTGAAGACATTAAGTTTATAATACCCAGAAATTCATACACAGCTGGCACAGTGGATAAAGGCGTTGGTTAGATCCAGTGACAGGACCCAAAGAGTGTGAGTTCAATACCCGGTTAAGGCAGTGGAGAACATTCAGAGGGAAATTAACAGGAGATAACTGACATCCATTAAATACGGCACGTGGAACTAGAACAATCTACCCTCGTGAGCGAAATAAAATTCCAACCGCCTGAAGAAGGCCGGAGCGTACAACGGCTGAAACGTTGCAATAAATATGGCGACAAAGATGAGGACAATAGTGACATTAAATTATCTGAAGCTAGTTCGACATAAACTTGCTGCCAGAAATGGCGGCCAGGTACAATTTCTCACTTAGCGACCAGAACGGTGGATGGAATATAACTTGGTCGTTAAACGAGGAATTGCTATATTTTAAAAACCAAGGTTTTATGAGTCAGGTAAAAAAAATCAATTCAGTTATATGAAACATTTTAGATACAAAGAATAGTGTTATCAACATTTATTTTTCCCCCGTTGAGGGTTCACGGTTGTAATAACAAGAGATCAAGTGACAGCAAGTATCTTCAATATTCCAGGACTCTCCTCGGCATGCTTAGCTTTCGGTAATACTGTCTTCTGGATGGTCCAGGTTCATTCATTGATCTTCAGTTCCTCCTACCATTTTTAGTCATTGATCTGAGAAAGAAATTGTATACAACTGACAGTTTAGATATTTCTGAACAGGTTTGGTGCCATGCATCTCATCCGTGTGAAAGTCTTGCTTTGACAAGGTTGTTTAAAGGTACGAGCTAACATTATTTGGTACGGTTCTTTGTGATTCTGTAGGCCCTTTACACAAGGTTCGAAGAAGGTTAGTCCTCGCTAAAGCCTACAGGCAACATCCGCTTGAAGCCATTTTTAGTCATTGATCTGAGAATATGTTTGTATAATGTTGATAGATTTGATATTTCTGAACGAGTTTGGTGCCATGAAACGATCTGCTGGGATCATTTAAGTACAAGGTCCTATGCGCAGGGGAAAATCTTTAACTCTTCGGCAATTCCCATACATATGGTAATGGTAATGGTAACATTAAGTGTTTCCTTATAAGGAAACATTCGATATTCATTGACCGAATAGCCAATACTATAATCAGTTGTAATTCATCAAATCTTTCTGTTAAAAGATTTTTTTAGAAAAATAGTTTTCTCAAGCTGTTATAGATCTTTCCATTTATTGTTGGGAATTTCCTTCCTAACCTTTTATTTGAAGTAGTGTGGAATGTCAACATTTTGATTATGTCATTATTTTCTCTTCCAGTCAAAAAATCTTTCTCTTAAAACAATATTTCACGAAAATAAGTTTCTGAAGTCCAGTAGCTGTTATAGATCTTTCCAGTATTTATGGGAATTTCCTTACTAACCTTTTATTTGAAGTAGTGTGGAATGTCAACATCTTGATTATGTCATTATTTTCTCCTCTCAAGCTCAGTAGCTGTTAACACTCTTTCCAGTATTGATGGGAATTTCCTTACTAACCTTTTATTTGAAGTAGAGTGGAATGTCAACATCTTGATTATGCCATTATTTTTTTAAGAGTTACATATGATATCCATTTTAGTTGTTGCTATTGTTCAAAGTTCTCAGGTGAAGCAGTTTCTGTTATTTGGTACGGTTCTTTGTTCATGATTCTGTAGCAACAGTCGATGAGTTTTTGGGTTTTTTTTTAAGTGGGATAGTCCTCTCTAAGACCTACAGGCTACATTCGCTTGAAGTCATTTTTAGTCATTGATCTGAGAAAGCGTTAGTATAGTGCTGACAGTTTAGATATTTCCGAACGGCTTTGGTGCCATAAATGACATCTTTATGAATGTCTCGGGAGTATTTAACTACATGACTCGAGTTTCTTAGATAATATTCTGTTTTTGTAGATTCATGTAGTGTTGGAAAAAAGTACTCCTAGCACAACCGATTCTATGTTCAATTTCTTTATCTCCAGTAATAAATTTGTTACAGTTGATCTACGCTCCGAGGGATCCGAAACGTTTACTATTTATTACACTATTTACATTGTTTGGTTTGTTGTTCTCCTCTTTATTCACGACATTTCGACCGTTATAAGCTCCGGCCTTCTTCAGAATCTGTCTATATTTCTGAGATGAGGTATTGTAATTATTTACACTATTTGAATTGTTCGGACTGTTATTCTCATTTTCGATGACATATCCACGACGTTTCGGCCGTTATACGCTCGGGCCTTCATCAGGATCTGTTTATATTTCTGATATGAGGTTCTGTAATTATTTACTCTGTTTTCATTGTTCGGTCTGTTGTCTGCATCATTATTGCCATATTCAATATGTTTCGACTAATGTATGCTCCGGCCTTCTTCAGAATCTGTCTATATTTCTGAGATGCGGTAGTGTAATTATTTACACTATTTACATTGTTCGGACTGTTGTGCTCATTTTCGAAGACATATTCACTACATTTCGACCGTTCAAGTGATTGGAATTTCGAAATGAACCCTTTATTTCGTCCTACAGGTTAGATTGTTCTAGTTTCACGGGCCATGCCTCTTCCAGATGTCTCAGTATCAGTTATTTAACTCAACTCTCCAAGTTGTCGTTCTCCTCTGCCAGGTTTTGAACTCATGACACTTTGGGTCAATTCACTGGATTCAACTAATTATTTCTATATTTTGCCATTTTTATGATGGTTTGGGGTATGTACTAAGATTGTTTTCTATTCCAATTCCAGATCAAAGTTTTGGATTTGGAAAGGTTTATTTTTCAGTTCGACTTCTTGGAACACTTTGGAATTTTATTCAAGACAGCGTCTTCTCGCAGATTAGCCGCCCGTGAGTATTGTAGTGGCTAGCATAATTTTAGAGGCAGTGTATCGAGAGCATTATTCTGGAGAAAAAACAACAAAAAAAGAGACAGATGATGATGATTGAAGTTACATTTAAATGTTTGAAGTTCGTAGTTGATAGGAAAGTAAGAAGCTGAAAAAGCGCTTCAGGGGCGAGGCGGAAAAAAAATCCAAAGAAAAGTCAGCTGAACTGTTATGCAATATCAATACTCTGATATGGCTGGCAGTGAGTACTGGACAATCTCCACACAGACGAATGGAAAACTCGAGGTAATAGAAATATGGTTTTATCGAACGATGCTGTAAGAGAGGAAGAAGTCTTAAGGTAAAATGGAAACAAAAAGGACATATTCAAAATCAGAAAGGGACGGCTGAATGTTTTTAGACACATCACGAGAAAAGAGGACTTGAAGAATTTGATACTCATAAGGCATATCGGGGACAAGAAGAATAGAGGAAATCTAAAGAAGAATCAGCAATATTATTGCCGCTGTTCTGGCATCTCGGATTCAGTCTCTTTCCTTCCGCCGTAAGGTTGCCTCCCTGTGCCTTTTCTATAAATACTTTCATGGTAATTGTTTGGATGAGCACTTTGCTACAGTATTATGGCGGATGTAGTAAGAAAGGTAAGTAAGAATGCGTTGTTTTCGTGTAAGGAATATTGTTTTATGTTTAGGTCAGTGATTGGGGCTAGCTAAGTTTAACGTTATGACAGAAGAAGACCGTCATCTTCCCCCATTTCTCATTTTGGCCTTGTGCCACATTTTCTGTACATAACAGAAATAAATATCGCTCTTAGCTACGGTGCGTAGACTCTTTGGATTTCAGCGCAGTACTGGACTGGTGATGAGGTCTCATCAATTTACCGTTGAGTTGGCAATATGTAACCGTATGGACCTATATTTTTGTCCACCTCTGCTGTAGCTAGGTTTTGAACTCACAACAATTTTGATTCAACTAATTAATTCTGTATTTTGCCTTGAATGGAATCTCGAACTGAAACCTTTATTTCGTCCAGCGGGGTAGATTGTTCTAGTTCCACGTGCCATGCCTCTTTCAGATCGCTCAGTATCAGTTATTTAACTCAACTCTCCAAGTTTTTGTTCTCCTCTTCTGTAGACAGGTTTTGAACTCACGACACTTTGGGTCAATTCACTGGTTCAACTAATTAATTCTATATTTTACCGCTTTTTTTTTTTATGACGGTATTAGGGTATGTGCTAAAATTCCAATTCCAGATCAAACTTTCGGATTTGAAAAGGTTTATCTTCAGTCCAACTTCTCCGAATAATTTGTAAATATTGTTGACATTTTGTTTGAGACAGCGTCTATAGAAAAACACCCGTCTTCTAGCAGATTAACCACCCGTGAGAATTTTAGTGGCTAACAAAAACTAACATGATGAAAGTTCCTAGTGTCGCACCAAATCAAGTAAAATCAAATGGGGAGCTCGTTAAGAAATTGTAAAAGAAAGAAAAAAAAATCAACAGATTTATGTAATATTAGTAAAGCTAAAAAACTGACGCAGTTTCTGCACAAAATAGGCTGTTATTGACCAATCAGCGATCTTGTCGGAGTTAGCTCCTCCTTAGTTCCTTAATCCTTCACCAGGGGTCTCTCTCCCCTTGCTATAAATACCGGGTGACCTTTTGCCTCGATCTCTCTTTTTTCCCTCGGGCCTTGGGCCGTATCCACCTCACGTGGAGGTGAGGTAATTCTTTCTTCATTTCAGCTAATACCAATATGTGAGCTCTCACCAATACAGCGTTTCCCAAATTCTGGGAACACGCTAAGAACAATACCAATACACGTACTACGAACACTCACCACAATACACACACATAATATTCACCACACAAATTCAATGTAATTGTCCATGTGTTTGTAACTTGTTGTTAATACATATATTTATTTATATATAATTAACGGTCTTGTTTGTTTTCTTTGTCTTCTTTGGACTTATATAAGTCCAATATTCTCATGTAGCTGGACCGGCTAGCAGGAAATTTTAACCCACGTGTGTTCTTTTAATCTTCACCCCACGGTCCACTACAATCTTATTCCAACAAGCGCTGAAGACTTTTGAAATTTCAGACAATTGTTCCGCAATATGAAAGCTCGCTCTAAAAACTGGTCAACATAATCTTACCTCCTAAAAATAGATATTTAAAAATTGGTGAAATTATTTATTAACCATTCTTCGAGTCTGTCTATTTTTATAAATATTCGTGGTGTTAAGTTAGTTTTCACTTTTTCTTTTTTTCCGTAAACCTTTGACTAGGGTCGTTTGTTCGTTGTTGTGGACAAGCTGAATTCTTAAAATTGTCCGTGTTTTCAACTTTAATCCTAAAGGCTATAGCCCAACATATTATACCATTTTGGAATCAGGCCGACTCTGTGAGCAAATTACAAATATTCCAGGCCGGATCCGGACTCACAATCCAGAAATTTTGAATTCCCAAGTTTTCATCACTGCGATTGTTTTCGTATTCCACTATCTTGGCTTCTACTGATAAAAACAATTAAAGGGATATAACTCTGTAATTTTCAATAGCTCATGTTCAAATAAAAAAATACTGTTCTCAAATTACAGTGTTTCAAAATAAAATTCTCCGTTTTTTTCAACTTTAATCCTAAAGGCCGTAGCCCAACATATATCCTTTTGGAATCAGGCTGACTCCGTAAGCAAATTACAAATATTCAAGGCCGCAATCCTGAAATTTTGGATTCACAAGTTTCCATTACGGCGATTGTTTTCGGCGATTTTTTACGTGATATTTTACGATTAATTTTTTATACAATAACAATTTTTATAAGTTGGAAATAAATTTGGGAATAATCGAAATTAATTGCGAAATCCAGCGAAAGTCACCCATGAAATAAAAAAAAATAATTGTTTGTACGGAAAATAAGGACCTACGTACATCAAATTGTCTTTAAATTAAGTGGCGGTAGAAGAATTATCATTGAATTTTTAAAAAGCATCTGAAATATTAATGCAATTTTGGGTCCTTCTGTAGCTTATTGTTGCATATCGCATCTGCACATACATATACATGCATATACATATATACACCATTGCGGAAATTAATTGAAACAATCGCTTTAATTACCTTTTTTTCACATACAGTCAGTTTTAGACTCACGGGAGTGACAGGGTGTAACCGGTTTCCATTTTTCCTCAGATTAGGTCATTTGCAGTGGTGTGCAGCAATATGAATCTATTTTCGGGGTGTATGATGAAATTTGTTTGGTCTTGAAAAAGATTGCATCATGATTGTATCAGATTTTTATGACGCCCAGAAACTATTGTCTCGACTGTCAATTAGATGTCCTACGGCCATTGTCTGCGATGGACGTCACTTAAAGAAAGCGTACGAAATGTTTGTAATTTATTTAATCAGACATGCTTAAAGAGAACTTGCTGCCTAAATACACAAATATATATATATATATATATATATATATATATATATATATATATATATAGAGAGAGAGAGAGAGAGGAGAGAGAGAGATCGATATAGATATATAAAATGTGTGTGTATATATATATATATATATATATATATATATATATATATATACGCAGACACAGACACATATAGTGCTGGTGTTATATATATATATATATATATATATATATATATATATATACATGAATTATTGAATTAAAAAAACTAATGCAAAGGTTAATGATTTAAATGGCGAGACATCCATCATCGCAAACAATTCAAATAATATACAAAAACCTCCGTATCCGTTATGAATGAAATGATCCTTGTTTATATAAATTTTTCTGTCAAAGTGGCACTTTTTACCAGTAAAAAATTCGTTCATCACCATATATGAACGCACAAGCTTTAAAAATTTAAAATCAAACTCAGCGTTGCTTTTGCGCGCTCCCAAAAAACAGTAACTCATTTTCAATAGCATTTTCGGATACAACAATACATATATTTTCGTTGTCCTCTTATTACTAAGAGAAAAAACAAGAACAACATCTATTCTATACCTGAAGATGTCTGTAGGAACAGACGAAAGCTTGTAGTAAAAATAAGAACTAATACGGCAGAAGTATATTACAATCAAATGAGGCAAGAAATGCAAAGTAACAGTTATTTTATTTCCCAAGTACTTTCTATCTATTATTTATTAAAATCTTGAAGGATTATGCTAAAAATATGTAGAGATAATTTTTGTAATTTATTTAATCAGACATGCCTGATTGGAATTTCTTTCTCATTTATTTAAAACAGAGTTACCCAACCTTGGCGATATAGCCCACCGGTGGTCGATTTCAACTGTTGGGTGGGCAACCTGTAAAATAAAATATGCAACTCCCCAAAATATTCGAAGGAGATTTACAAGGAACCTGTGGGTATGAATTAGATAAGATATAAATATCGCCGCAAACAACGAATATTTTTGTATTTTCTATATTTTTGAGTGTCATTAGCATTTAAATCGTTTTTTTTCCAGTAGAAAGTTATCGTAATATAAACTTAAATATATACTGAAAACTTTACAAGGCTCGGTTGGTTAACATGAATTTCATTGTGAAAACATTGATCTGCATATTCAAATTTGAAAGCGTTCTCAGACAATTGGAAATATTTTGAAAGAAAAAAAAGAAAATAAACAACAAATACAATTCAAAATGATTTAAATAAAGCAGAAAAAAATCGAATATTTTACCCGTTAGGAAACTACTTTATTCAAATGTTAAGCTTTATCTTTACCAATATATTTTCTGACATGTTATTGAATTTTCCGTTTTCTATTAGGAATATAATTACGGCGTCAATTACAAAAGGATATTGAATATTTTTCTGGGGAGGTGTTTATTGGACCTTATGGTTAATCGAACGGAAAATGGGCTCAGATTCCGGATAAGATAGTGTTCACGTCGTACTATTACCCTGGGGAAAGGCATTAATCACTCTTCTCAATCGATTATCGTTTCTCCAAGGTATTAACACGAAGGATTTGAATAAAGAAAAAAACTATAAACACCGCGTTTTACAGCATAATAAATATTATATATATATATATATATATATATATATATATATATATTTACAACTTTTATTAATACAATTATTATTTATTTTTATTTTATTTTATATATATATATATGTCATTATATATTTATTTATTTATATATATATATTTTATAAATATATATATATATATATATATATATATATAAAAGTGAATATTGAAGTCAACTCTCAGAGGCGACATGCTGTTTCATGCTGGACGCAATCGAAGGCAGCCTGACGATTGCGTCTAGCATAAAACAGCCTGTCACATCTGAGTGTTGACTTCAAGTTCATTTTTATATTTATATTTACATACGTTCTATCTCTGATATTGAGCACTTTATCCCATAAAATAGCACACCTTTTATATATATATATATATATATATATATAATTTCGTACAATTGGAATTAAGATACCATTAGTTAATCACCATTTCCACCTGCGAATTTTAAAATTTAGTATATATTATAGCCTGCGAAATTTTATATTTTAAAATTCGCAGGATTTTTTAAACTGTTTATGGTGCGAGTTTGTAGACAGGGCTAGGGTCAGTTGGGGAAGGAAAGAGAGAGAGGGGGAGAAAGAGAGAGAAAGAGAGAGAGAGAGAAAGAGAGAGAGAGAGAGACAATCAATAGATTTCAAAATATGGACGAATAAAAATCAATAATATCTAACTTAATGAAGGTGGCTTTCTTTTTGTCACTAATGTTACTGAATGGTATCAGAGGAATCTTTCCAAAGACTGACCCCGGTAGCCTTACCCAGTCCATCAGTAATTTGTTTAAATTATATTTTTAGAGATTAAGTCTTGTGCTGATTTTGTGGGATTTATAAGTCTATTTTGAGTGTTATTTGAGAAGTTACGTTTATGATGTTTGAAGCAATATTCTTATTACTGTCTAAATCGGTCATCACCTTATTAATTTCAAAGATCCTATTGTGATATTTGTCTTCTTTATTGTCAGTTATTTTGTTGGTTAGGATGTTGTGGTATTTAAATGGGTTACATTTATAAATGTACTTAGATTTGTCTGCTCTGACCCAAATTTTATTGGCGTTATTAATCAACTTAATGTACTTGTTAAATTTTTCTTGGAAACAGTTAAAACTTTTTTCTAAATTTCATATTCTTTACTATATTAAAGAGATCTTTTTCGAAAGGTTCTAATAGTTTACAAGAGGGTGGAGTCCGTTGAGTTTTTAGATTGGAAAATCGGTGTTCTTTGTTGTTATTTTCCTGGGGATTAAGGTAGAATTTGGCTTTTTATTTTAATCTTTTTATGAATTCCAGTAAGATATATTTAATCATTTCTAAGATACAACGGTTCAGAACTTAATCTAACAATTCGACACTGGATAGGTTTAACCATTATGATTCCTATATAGCCCTATAAATTCCATTTCTTGCGCTTATACAACGCCACGCAGAACCGTTGGCTCTTGGGCCTCGTATTTGGTGAACATTAGTATAAAAAAAATCAACTGGTGGGTTGAAAAGCCATGTAAACATTCACAATCTTTGGATGATCATGCTTGACAGCGATTTGGTGGCCATTATGCATGTATAATGCCTTCCAGTTCGACCAGAAAAGAAAATAAAGTTACAAATAAAGAATCGATTTTGCTTTGGTAAGCCATTATCAATGCCAAATAGTTTTGCAAGACGAATCTAATATAAAATTCGCCAAGCATTGTGTACACTCAGCGAGTTGATGTTAAAGCAATCTAAAACATGGCCGCTATTATCTGTCCTCTTGCAAAAAGGCCGGCATGAACACGATTCTGTATTCCCAGTCTCGAACTCGCCCATCCCTAAACACAATTACAAAATTCAAACAGCAGGCAACAAATCAACAACGAGGCTCGAATCATGGTTAAAATCTGAGCAATGGGCTTGCATTACGCAAAGTCCTGACACTGAAATCAAACAATTATTAAAACTAACGCAGAGGTTACAAGACTTGTGTTTACATTGATAATAAGGTATCAGCTTCATGAACTAAAAGACTGGCGAAGAGGGAAATTGTTTAAATAAAAATAAAGCCCTCTGGTAAAGAGAATGAAGGACAAACTGGCCAGTATTTCCATCGTTCTCTGTCTTTTTGAGGTTTCGTTTTCCAAACTCCGTTTATTTTGTTTAATGCTGTCGAGCACAGAGAGATCGAAAAGTAGCGGAAATATCGAGAAAAAATGTCCAGGAGAAAAGAGACGATTGTCTTTATCACTGCCTGTTTGCACGTTTAAGGGCTGTAAATGTCCGATTTTGTATTCTCTCGTGTCCACTTCATGTATTCACGTGAGGCGAGATTTCGCGATGCAAGAATCGAGACAAAAAGATGAGATCACAATTCTCCACCCCCCACAAAAAAAGAGTAAAGCAATTTACGAGATTTTCAAGAAAAAAAAGTCAATACTAGTTACTTTTGAAGTCTTCTTTGAACAGTCAGATGTCAGTTTACCTGCAAAGAAACAATGCAGTCTTTGGAATTTCGTTCCCCCAGCTATGGGTTAAAATTATACGAGTTGTATAATTCTCTTGCAAAAAATAAAGAATTATTCTTACGATCAAAAAGACGATTATGTCTATGTCGATTATTTCACTTTAACTCAACTCTCCATGCTTTTGGTTTACCACTGTTGTGGCCTGGTATTGAACTCACAACTCTTTGGATTTAGTCATTGGATCTGACCAACGTCTTTATCCACTGGGCCATGTGTCCTTGAGGAAGAAGAAGGCCGGGTTATACAACGTTCGAAACGTTGTGAATATGGCAATGAAGATGAGGATAACACTTTGAATATTGTAAATAATACAAATAATCATAATACCTCATCTCAGAGATATAGAGGCCGATATGTTGTGAATATGGCAATGAAGATGAGGATAACACTCCGAATAATGTAAATAATACAAGTAATCATAATACTTCATATCAGAGATATAGAGGTCGAAACATTGTAAATATGACAATGAAGATGAAGATAACAGTCCGAATAATGTAAATAAAGCAAATAATCATAATGCCTCATCTCTGAGATACAGAGAGCGAAACGTGAATATGGCAATGAAGATGAGGATAACAGTCCGAATAATGTAAATAATGATATACCTCGCCTCAGAGACATAGACAGATATGAAACTGTATGCTTGAAAAATTATCGTTTAATATCAATCTTTTCAGATTCGAAGTCCTTCACTCTGATCTTGAATAGCATTCACGTTTATATTAGGGAGAGATGTACTGACAAGAAGATAAGTGTTGAATTTAAACAATAATCCTATTGTTTTAATCGCTGACGTTCTCTCCTTCATTTACCCTCTGTATCTTCATTACAAGTCCTGATGGTGATCTTGAAGTGTCTCTGAACTTTTAAGGTATTTTACACTAAAGGGCGTGTCAGCATTTAACGTTAACTAGTCGTGGCTGAGGAAGAGACATTTTATTGACATTTACAAAAAAAAAATGAGAAGTTAGGTTCCATTTAGCGTGACACTAGAATTAATGGTCGACAGTGATTTATTGAAGAAAGATGCAATTAGCAACTCTCTCAGAGTATGGTTTGGTTACGTTTGGTTTGGTTAACGGCATATCAATTCCTTATATCAACTCATTTAATGATGAAATGTTATTTTCTTGGGAGCTTTGGTAATTTTTATTGCTGGTAATTTTTTTCCAATAATATATTGCTGGTAATTTTTAACTTTTGATTTTTTTACTATGAAAATGTATTGCTGGTAACTTAAGTTTTTATTTTTTTCTTTTACTATGCAAATGTATTGCTGGTAATTTTTTTCTATGAAGTTTGATCAAAATGTATTTAGACTGTTGCTATGGTAATGGAGTGAAGATGGAAGCCACTTGGCAAAGGATGACTATGAAGTGTCACGTATGCACACTAAGTCATAACATTCTTGATCACTTCTGGTATTTATATCTTTGCTTGGAGGGAAAGTGTGTAGAGTGTGGTCGTCTCACCACATCACAGAGGTTCCATCAGTGACGATGACTTGTGCAGCAGTTTTTGACCAATCACATCATTCCCAAGATCTCGCGCCTTGTGACTTTTCCTCTTCAAAAATCAAATCTAACTTGAAAGATTTCAAGACATCAAGGACATCAAAGAGAATGTAATGAGGTAGCTGCTCACTATCCCCCCCCCAGCAAAAAAAAAGCTTTCATTTGTTTAACAGCATATCAACTCCTTATATATATATATATATATATCACTCAATTTGGAAATTTTTTTTTTTTGGTGAGCTTTGGAAATTTTTTTCTAATGTATTTTTTATTTTCATGTTTTGACCCCAGTTTGGAAGTTCACTATTTGCCCATAGCTGGGACCCTAACAGGTGCTACCAACACTGGGTCAGTGTGAAGCTGGGAACAACAGCAATTAAGAGGTGGTTCCACATTTCTCAAACCTACCTTGATCAGAGGCCTTGTTGCCAGATGTAGTTTGTATGACTTGTGCAGCAGTTTTTGACCAATGACAACATTCCCAAGATCTTGCTCCTTGTGACATTTCCTCTTCAAAAATCAAATTTAACTTGAAAGATTTCAAAACATTGAGGAAATCCAAGAGAATGCAATAAGGTAGCTGCTCACAACAAATTTGCAATATGAACACTGGAAAAATGGTTATGAGACATTAAATTTAAAAGTCCAAAAAATTCATACATTTAAGGACTAATGGCCCAGTGGATAAAAGCGTTGGTTGGATCTAGTAACTTGACCCAAAGAGTTCAATACCTGGCCAAGGCACTGGTGAACAAAAATCTTAGAGAGTTGAGTTAAAGGGAGAAAAGTGAGACATCCAAAAGAGGCATGTCACGTGGAACTAGAACAATCTATCCTGGTGAATGAAATAAAGTTGTAACCCTAGAAATGGTTGCTGAATGAGGAATAATCAAAACGGAGGTTGGAAATGAAATGGTAATCTTTATAACATCAACAAAATACAATACTCGCCAGCGACGTGAAGCAGGTAAACCACTGCTAGTAGTGGACTACATAGACATCATATTACCCCCACTTACAATAGTGTCCAACGTATTTATGAGGATTGGGGCATACCCATTAGTGTTCATAGGTACGGTATATATATATATATATATATATATAATCGACGGAAGCTAAAATTTTTCAGAAAATTATACATTATTTTGGCCTTAAGCATGATATGGGAAGTAGCGTAAAAGACCAGATAAAAAATCTATTTGGGATTGGGTTCCCTAAAAGAGTTTTTTTTTTCTTTCAAAAGACAGCTTTCTTCATAAAACGGTTGTTATCATGGCATCTTGTTAAGGAGGCGGGGGCTCCAAAACAGCGTTTGTTATGAAAGCGACAGAATGTTATTTCGGGCATTTATGAATATATTGAAGTGTCTTTCAAAATGGAGTAGCAAAAAGAAGGGAAAGATTTAAAGAATTTGACAGAATAAAGTAAAAAAAAAAAAGAAAAAGAAAGAAAGAAAGGAGACAGAATGGAAAGAAAGGAAAAGAATGAGTGTAGGAAAAGCTGAAAAGAGAGACAGACGTTAGAAAGAAAGAAAGACAGAAAGAAAGAAAAAAGATAAAAAGAAAAAAGAAAGATGTTTGAATGAAAGAAAGAAAAAAGAAAAAAGAAAAAAGAAAAAAGAAAAAAGAAAGATAGAAAAAAAGAAGGAAAACAGAAAGAAAGAAGAAAGAAAAAGAAAGACGTTAGAAAGAAAAAGAAAGACTTTAGAAAAAAGAAAAAGAAAGAAAGAAAAAAGAAAGAAAAAAAAGAAGCAAAAAGAAAAGAAAGAAAAGAGAGAATTAAAAGAAAAGAAAGATAAGAAAAAGAAAGAAAAAAGAAGGAAAGCAAAGAGAAAAAAAAGAAAGACAGGAAGAAAGATGGGAAAAAGAAAGAAAGAAAAAGAAAAAAGAAAGCAAAGAGAGAAAAAAAAGACTGAAAGAAAGAAAGAAGTTTAACTTGTAAGAAAAAGATAAAATGA
Source organism: Acanthosepion pharaonis (assembly GCA_903632075.3). NCBI lineage: Eukaryota > Metazoa > Mollusca > Cephalopoda > Sepiida > Sepiidae > Acanthosepion > Acanthosepion pharaonis. The sequence goes on from CAHIKZ030002021.1 coordinate 151,035, forward strand.
AAAAAAGGACTAAAATAAAACGAGTTTAAAAACGCGAAAGTCCAAGAGAAAGCAAAAGAAACAAAGATTAGGAAAAAAAGAGGAAAACTAAGGAAAAATCTATTAAAGAAAGAAAGGAAACAGAAAGTAAGGAGAGGAATAAAAGAGTAAACAAGAAAGAAAGAGCGAGAAAGAATAGCGTTAGAAAGATACTAGAAAAGAAAGACTAAAGAAATGGATAAAGAAGTGAAAAACAAAGAGAAAAGAAAGAAAGAAAGAAAGACGACAGTAGGAAAAGTAAAGGAGAGAGTAGGAAAATCAATGAAAGAATGAAAGAAAACGTTTAGAAAAAAAAAAAAAAGGTCTAGAAAAAAAAGGAGGAAAAAGTAGAATTAGAGAGAAAAGAGGAGAAAAAAAAAGAAAGAATGAAAGTAAGAACGAAAAAAGACGCTACGAAGAAGCAAGAGAGATACTAAAAAAGGAAAGGCAAAAGATATAAAGAAACAAAAAACAAACAAGAAAGAAAGAAAGCTAAAAAGAAAGAAAAAAGTAGGAGACAAAAAAGTAAAGACAAGAACAAAGGAAAGAAAAAGATTAGAAAGAAAAGAAGAAAAGAACTAGGAAATACAAAAGAGCAGAAAAAGAAAGAAAGAAAGAAAGAAAGAAAGAAAGAAAGAAAGAAGAAATAGATGCTAGGAACAAGCAATGGATAAAGAAGCAAAAAAATGGATAAAGAAAAGAGAAACGAGGACTGAATTGAGAAAACAAGAAAGGAGGTAAGAAAAAAGAAAAGAAAGAAAAAGGAAAAACGTAGGGAATAGAAAGAAAAGTGAAGAAAAAAAGAAAGAAAGACGTTAGAAAGAAAGAAAGAAAGACGTTAGGAAGAAAGAAAGAAAGAAAGAAACCAAGCATGAAAAACGTTTGAAATAAATAAATAATAAAAGAAGAAAAGATGCTAGGAAGAAGCAATGGGTAAAAAAAAACAAAGAAATGTATGAAAAAAAAGGAGACAATAAAAAAAAACAAGAAAAGCGATAAGAAAAAGAAAGAAAAGACTAGGAAGAAAACGAAGAGAAAAGTAGGAAATAAAGGAGCAGAAAGAAAGAAAGAAAGAAAGACAGAAAGAAAGAAAAAAAGAAAGAAAGAAAGAAGCCACAAACAAGCAAGGAAGGTTCTTGCAAGGAAAAAAAGACTAAAGAAATTGATAAAGAAAAAACAAAGAGAAAATTAAGAAGGGAAGAAAAAAAGAAAAAAAAAACAATTAGGAAGAATAAATGAATGAATGGATAAATAAAAAAGAAAGAAAGAGAAAGATTAGAAAAGCAAAAGAAACGAGTAGAAGGAAAAGGAGGAAAATGTAAAAAATAGAAAGAATAGGTAAGAAGAAAAAAGAAAAGAAAAAAAAGACAGAAAGTAAATGCAACAGAAAAGAAAATGGCACGAAACATTGGAAATAAAAAAAATGGAACTTAAAAAAAGAAACGAAAAAAGAAATTAGAACCAAAGTTCAGATGAAAGTTTTGGTACTGGATACAGAGGAAAAAAATGAATTGTATAGAGTGATTTTGAAAAAATACACATTAAAACTAGAGAAATCTGTCTAAAATACTCTCCTTGAGACAAAATATTTGTATCGTTCTCGTTTTATTTCGGGGAACATAACGTCAAATTGCATCAATCTTTACCGAAAAATCTCATAAGAGATTTGTCTCTTAATGCGCATGAGTGCTGTTCAAAATCCATCTCTAGCGTCCAAGCGTTTCAACTTCTGAATTACACAAGCCAAAAATTAGGGATCAGAGGGAAAAAAAAAGGTACAAAGAACTTTTCAATCCAACAGCGAGGGAGTCATCGACGTACATCACTAAACTGTCAGCTGTATAGAACTTCTTTCCCTGATTTAAAATGTCTTCGAACGAATGAAGCATGTAGGGTTTTACCGAATACTATTCTTCGACTGGCGCTACAAATTCCCAAGCAAAGAACTGTATACCAAATAACAGAAACCACATGACTTGAGGACTTTCAACAACAGCAACAACTAAAATAAATAGCATATGTAACTATCTAGAAGAGAAAATAATGACATAATCAAGATGTTGATGTTCCCTACCACTTCAAACAAAAGGTTAGGAAGGAAACTCCCATCAATACTGGGAAGAGTAATGCCAGTAGTCATGAGAAACCTATTTAACTGAAAAATTGTTTTAATAAAAAAATTTCTAAATTTCAATCGATAGTATCACTGGCTGCACGGTCAGCGAAAACCGAATGTTGCTTTATAAGAGAAAGGTTAATATTACCATTACCATTAAGGATGAGGAGAACAGATACAACACTTTGATCCTTAACTCGATAGCCAGGGAGTAAAGAATAGCGCAATTCGAGAAACACATGCTGAATATTTCCTTACAAGGATCCTGAGTCGCTGCGCCTTATAGTATATTTTTAAATAATTTCACCCCAAGCAAGGCGATAAAGCCACTAAGACGCAAGTGGTTACTGGTTGTGAAAGAGAATGAGAAGACTTTAATGGGCAATAAAAGTACAATCTTCAGGAAGGTTGTTGGGGCGCACCCACCTTCTAACTAGAAATGGACTGGTCCCTCTTATATAAGTCAGCTCTAGAGAGAGGACGGAGAGACAGAGCGTCAGCGTCAGCAGTCCAGATAAGCTTACCCGTTACATACCGTTGGACTATAGACTTTGGATATTGTTTCGTACTAACCAACCTTCGTTCTACTAATCACTCTATTGTTAATTGCTTTTACAAATATACCAGTATTTTCCTCTACAACTGTGTTTGTCTTGTTTCATACACCGACACGCGGGAAACTCACAACATCTCAACAAAAGTAGAATATGACAATTGGCATTGCATTTAAAATTTTGAAGATTGTAGGTGTCGCTGAGGCCAGAAACTAGAAGAAAGGTTCCACAGTTGTGATGTACGAGAAACGAAACTATTAGAATTGAACTTACGATTATATCTAGCTAGTTGAACAATCTAGAAGTATGCTTAAATTTATACAGTCGAGGTACAAAGAAAGAAACATCATCAGAATAATTGTCATGAAAATATTTATAGAAAAGACAAAGGAAGGCCATGTTACGTGGGTGGGAAAGTAACTGCATTCGAGATGCCAGGTCAGGACCTATAACATTACAGACCCTGATTTGAATTTTGTCACAACATAGTGGTCGTGTGCAAAAATTAATCTACGCTTTATAAATAATTTTGAAATCCTAAAATTGGTGCAATATTTAGTAAAATGTTCCGATTGACTGCTACTACTAAGCAGAGAGTGTGCCCCCCCCCCATCTTGTCCGTCTTCGGTATGACGATAAACTACATCCGGCAGCAAGGCCTTTGATCGGGAGGTTTTCAAAAGCGTGGAACCACCTTGTAATTGTTGTTGTTCCCAGGTTTACCTTGACTCAGAGTGGTAGCACCTGTTAGGGTCCTAGCTATGGTAAAATAATGAACCCCTAAATTGGGGTTAAAACTCTAGGAAAGTATAAAAATACATTACAAAACGTACCAGCAAAACGATGGCTAAGGAGTAAAGAAAATTGTAATTCGAGTAACACTGGTTCCTCTATCAATGAATGTTGAATATTTCCTTACTAGGAAACGGCTAATATTACCGTTACCGTGAGGGATGAGGAGGACAGATACTACATTTTGATCTTAGTCCGATGGCGAGAAGAAAAACTTAACTCAAACTTAAATGCTACCATTGGCTGCTCGGTCAACGAGTATCGAATGTTTCCTTGTAATGGAACGGTTAATATAACCATGACGACTGCTTTAAACACCAAATTTTCCGTGAAAAATTTGCAAAAATAAAAAGAATAACTTTCAAAAAATATAGTAAAAAATAAAATGAGAATATTACCAGCAATACATTTTTAGGAAAAAAAAAATTACCAAAGCTCACAACAAAATAAAATTTCAGCATTAAATGACCCATAAGGTGTTGATATGCAGTTAAACAAACAAATCAAATCAAAGCTCGCAAGAAAATTAAATATCGGCGTTAAATGACCCATAAGGTGTTGATATGCAGTTAAACTAACAAATCAAATCAAAGCTCGCAAGAAAATTACATTTCGACATTAAATGGCCCATAAGGAGTTGATATGCCGTTAAACAAATAAATCAAATAAAAGCTACCAAGAAAATGAAATGTCGGCATTAAATGACCCATAAGGTGTTGATATGCCGTTAAACAAACAAACCAAACCAAACCAATCCGCACTGTATGACCTTTATGTGTGACCTAGTGTGGAAACAAAGCAAAGTTTAGTAAATTGTAAACATACAACGCCACCCCGGCCGATGCGTCCCACTGACCAGCCCGTGATCATCCCCAGGGATCTCAACGGTGGGCACTGAACGTTAGGGAAGTACCGGCTGTATGCCACGCCGAGAAATAAGAACGTGAAGCCTGTTTTCCATATAATATGGAGATGTTTTATTCGGGACTTCGCCTGCTCGAACGGGCCGGTAGGTAGATGGTACTTGGGACAACTTCTGCTATGTCACTTCTTTCCACCCCCCCACCAACTAATCCTCGATCTATTCATCCTGACGTCGTGTCTGGCCATGTGAAATGGGGGCATAGGAACAGCGACAGGGACACGCCCGTCTCCCACCAAGGGCAGACCAGAAAACTCTCCCCGATTTCAAGTATCACTCTTAATATAGACCAGCGCACGGATATACCCTATTTCCGGTTTTGTTGCCACTTGATCTCCAAAAATCCCTTTAGTTCCTTTTACTTACGCGTTAGTCTTCGATCAAAGTTGATGCTGCTTAAAAGACAGAACTTCAAAAGGAACCAGCAGCTGGTTCATCAAACAGAAACATTTGAGATCGAAATAAAACTCCATCTTTCCCTTCTACAAAATATTAACGAGTAGTAAGTTTGATCCTCACTAGGTGGCCGAAACCTTTGACCTTTTCAAGAGGAAAATGTTCATGCGAAATTTTATATGAAATTTTATTACATAAGTTGATAAAGTTAAAATAAAGTCTGTCTATATTTCTGAGATGAGGTATTCTGTACACTATTTACATTATTCGGACTATTGTCCTCATCTTTGTCGTCATATTTATTACAAGGTTTCGGCTGTTGTACGCTCCGGCATTCTTCAGGTGGTTGGAATGTCGAACTGAACCCTTTATTTCGCTCACTGGGGTAGACTATTCTAGTTTCACGGGCCATGCTTTATGGATATCAGTTATCAGTTATCTCCTGTTAATTCCCCTCTGAAAGTTCTCCACCGCCTTAACCGGGTATTGAACTCACTCTCTAGGTCCTGTCACTGGATCTAACTAACGGCTTTATCCACTGTGCCACCATTTGCAGCTATTAAGCCATCTGCACGTCCAAGCTTACATTCCCAGCTGTTCACATCTAGCTACTCACCAGCGTCGATGTTGTTTAACTTTGGTAATCGTGCGGGAACTTATGATTTAACGTGATATGGCCGTAAGCCAAAGTGAAGAGTGTGTAGCTCCTGTCCGTATATGGCAGCGGTACCTCATTTTCTACCTGATCACTCTCAGGTAGAGGACAGCGGGGAGGATTCAGGTCCTTAGTGGAGCAGTACAGGGAACTAACCATTTTCCCAGCATCTTTGACAATGAATCGTATATACAAGACCCACTTAAGATCTAGGTTGACCTTAAGTCACAATAGGGGGTCAAGGAACGTGACAACCCCACCCCAGTGAGTACCCCATTCATCATCAGAGGCGAATTTTTTTTCCATTTACGTAGTGTGAAATGCCCCCCACTCAAAAAAAAAAAATGTTAATTAGCTTCCGTTCCACCATCTGAGCTGGAGGGAAAATTTTTGTTGTGTTTTTCACCATTCATTTTTAGATATGCGGCTGATGTAGAGGCTCTGTATCGTATATCATAATTCGTCGACTTGTAAAATATTCTTCCTTTTCTATCGTGTTTCAGAATTTATAGATTTGTAAAATATTCTCCATTTTGTATCATATATTATAATTCATACTCTTGTAAAATATTCTTCTTTCTGTATCATATATTATAATTCATACTCTTGTAAAATATTCTTCTTTCTGTATCATATATTGTAATTCATACTCTTGTAAAATATTCTTGGCTCTGTATCGTATATAATAATTTATTTACTTTCGGTATCCCAATGAAATTGAACAGAGAATAGTCTGCGCCAGAGAGGGTTTCGCCCAACACTGCAAATTGTTACTGAACCAGATGTACTTAAATCTCCTCGTCAGATCTAGACTTTCATGTGGATGTCATGTATAGCGTCAAAACACGTTCCGAAATATGTAGACTGTCAGCTGTATACAACAGCTTGAAAAAAGGCTTTCAGCAAGTGAAACCTGAGGGTCTTGGCAAAGACCATCCTTCTTTGAATCTCATGGACTGGCGCTACACAATCACTAACAAAGAATCGTACTAAATAACAGAAACCACCTTACTTGAGGACTACCAATAGCAGCAACAACTAAAATGGATAGTACATGTAACGCGAAAAGAAAATAATGACATAATCATCAAAGTGTAGTATCTGTTGGCCTTCAGGCTGGGATCAAAGTGTAGTTGCAGGAGATTCCGTAGTCGTCTGGAGGCAGTGTTTGTAGGCAATGGCGATTTTATTGAATAAATTTACTCTTTAGGATTTCAAGATATTTTTGTGTAATACAAGTCCTACTATTTAATCCATAGGGAGGAGAAGAGATGGATTCATATCTTTCCCAAGGGTATTTGCGATTAAGTGAATGCAACAGACCCGACTTGTATTCGAAATTACGGTTATCAATTGCACCACCCGTACACCAAAGCTTACAGCACCTTGTATTCCCTAACGGTCACCCATTTAGGTACTGACCGAGCTCGACGTTGCTTAACTTTGTTGATCGTATTAGAATTGCTGTTTCAACATTATATGGCCCTAAGCCTTCAAAGGCCCACTGGAACCTTGTATCACATTCTACGCTTGTGGGGAGATGGGTAAAGGCGGCCCTTAAATTTAGCCTTTCTTTCAGACTCCCGAGTCTCTCTGTTTTCTCGTCGACTTTTCATCACAAGATTTGCTTCAATACTGTTCATACCTTCAATGTAGCGCCTTGCTTTCCTTTTCTATCGCGTTTCAGAATTTATAGATTTGTAAAATATTCTCCATTGACTTTTTTACGGCTTATCAACCTTTTGCTAGCTATTTAAAGCCAGACAATATTTTCATAATGTATAAATTTTTTGAAGATAATGATGATTTTCTAGTAATGTATAAATAGCTGGAGAGAAGAGACGCTCAACTGACAGATCCCATCTGTCGTTTATACAGCAATTTTGTTGGGAGGACATGAGTTAGTTTCTGGAAGACATAATCAGTATTTTAAACAAGCTCAGAATCTCGGTCACGATGACTTGTGGCTTCGTGCAAGCACAGTCATCAACAGCTTTTTAACGGTTTCGTCTACCAAATTAAATTCGCAAGGCTTGGGTCAACCCGCGGTGTGGCACTTTCCAAAGGTTCCGCGTACCAGGATCGTCTTCATAGACCAATAGCGCCCAGAAGTCACCTCCCTGTCAAATCGACCATGCTGAGATTCGAACTCAGGTCTCATGGTCAGAAAAGCGAATTTTTAAGCCCTTGGACAGGCGCTTAATACACCTACGCACAAATGTGCAAAAAAGACTCCCAGTTTCACACACGTTCATGGATATCAAGACACACAAGTATTCACACAATTACACAAAGATCAAGACACACACATACACGAACAATTACACACAAGCGCAGAATCATCAAGACGCACACAACTACACATACGCGCCCAAGTATCCAGACACACAAGTAAGCACACAATTAAACACACGTTCACAGACATCAAGACAGACAATTACACACACAGACCTGAATACCAAGATACACAGTTATACACAAGTACAAACATCAAGACATACAAATACGCACACAATTACACACACGCACACAAAGTTCCAGAAACACAAGTACATGCACACACGCGCGTCCAAAACATCAAGACACACAATTATACACATATGCGAACATCAAGACACACAAGTACGCACACAATTACACACACGCGCAAAAACACCCGGGACCTGGATACACACAAAATTACACTCGCGCCGAAACATGGAGTAACACAGTTATACACAAAAGCGAAAATTAAAACACACAAGTACACATATAATTACACACGCGCATAGCATTGAAGACTCACAATTATACACACACGCAAATATCAAGACACACAAGTAAACATACAATTACACACGCGTAGAAACATGACGACTCACAGTTATACACACACGCAAACATCAAGACACACAAGTACACATACAATTACACACGCGTAGAAACATGACGACTCACAGTTATACACACACGCAAACATCAAGACACACAAGTACTCATACAATTACACACGCGTACAAACATCAAGACACACAAATACGGACATGCGCACACATTTAAGTTACAATCTTGTCATTTTCCTGATGTCAATCGCACCTGTTTTGTACCTGTTCGATGACAGCTTGATAAACCTGATAACATCAGGTACAAATCTGATGACAGGTGTTTAGTTGTAGCGAACAAGTCAATTGTTGATAAACATTTAAAAGAAATGTCGAAATTACGAAAGGAAAGTACATGCTTAACAAACAAGAAAAATGCAGCTTTCCTCAGTGGCCTCAATCCTTAGACCTACACGATTCCTAATTTTCATCATCGATCTTCCCGATGTCATCAGTTCTCAGCTCTTACCTATGTTGATGACGTAACAATTTACACCTGTCTTAATAGTGCGTCCTGGGTATGACGATAAACTACATCCGCGTCGTGGGTATGACGACAAACTAAATCCGCGTCCAGGGTAAGACGATAAACTACGTCCAACAGCAAGACCTCTGATCAAGAGGTTTTGAGGAGGGTGGCACCACCTCTTAATTGCTGATGTTCCCAGGTCCACCCTGACCCGGGGTGGTAGCACCTGTTAGGGTCCCAGCTATGGGCAAATAGTTAACTCCCAAACTGAGGTAAAACGCATTATAAAAGTGTAAAAATAGGTTTTAATACCAGAAATAGTTCGTAAAAAATTATTACCAGAAATAATTTTTTGAAAATAAAAATATTACCAGCAATACGTTTTTGAAAAAAAATATTACCAGTAATACATTATTAATTAATTAATTAGTCCTTTCTTCTTGCTTTCCATTACTATCTTGTTCATGTAATTCTTTTTGTATCTGTTTGAATTGAACATCCCCAATATGTCGCTAACATTTAAGATTATCGTGTTTGATGATAGCCATGATTCTGTCTTCTTGCAGTTAATAATTAGTCCTTTCTTCTTGCTTTCCATTACTATCTTGTTCATAAAATATATTACCAGCTATACATTTTTGAGGAAACAAAATATTACCAGGAAAAAAGTTGTTGGCATTGAATGACCCATTGAGGTTGGTGTTTTAACACAACAAACCAAACCTGTCTTAATAGTAAATCTGATCGGTTCGATAAAGTCAAACTGGCTGCCGATTTCAAAAGTGGCCTACAATATTTTACGTCCATGTTCTATCCTACATTTAGAAAAGAAATTACAAAACCTGTCTATATCTCTGAAATGAGGTATTTTGTTTACTTACATTATTTAGACTGTTATCCTCATCTTCATTGCCATATTCCCAACGTTTCGACCGTTGTACGCTCCGGCCTTCTTTAAGTGATTGGGGTAGATTGTTCTATTTCCATGTGCCATAACTCTTCCGGATATCTCAATTATTTTAACTCAACTCTCCAAGTTGGCTGATCTTATATGTGTTGTTCTTGTCCTAAGTATTATCGTTCATCACCAACCTTCGTGTGATTATTCTATTCAGTAACCTTTTCTAGGTTATAACACAAAGGTATGCTGAAATATACAAGAGTACCAGTTAATATTAATACGACGCTATATCTTCTATCTGCTTTTATGTACCGTGCCCCTTCAGGACGTGGTCGTTCATGGCCCTTCGCGACCTCGCATCCTTTGTAGCTAAGCTATTTTTGTCCACTTACTATACCTTGTTCTTTCCTCATCACAGAGTCAACCTGTAGCTTATACTGCAACGATGCTGATCATACCTTAGTTACGGTTTCTGGGAGGGAACGCATAATCTGGCGTGATCAATCTTTTTTTACAATGCCAATATTCTAAAATAACTATAACAATAAAATTTATCCGTTCTTGCGCGTTTTTTTAAATCACAATGACAACGAAACGCAAATTTTATCGCAGTCACAATAAGTTTGTCCTTGTAATTTACTCCTGAAGATGATCCTAGCTAATGTCGAAAGTACTTGGGTCAAAACTTTTTCATTAAAGACGACTGAAAAGGTACTACGATTAAGCTTTTTTATTTACTTTTCCTTGTCTTCGTGTAAGTGTTTTCTTTTTGGACTTAAAGTGTGTAAAAATTGCCCAAATGTTCTGTGTATCTGAACATTTTCGGCTATGCTAACAACGATTGTCAAGGATTTTTTTTTATTTTAATTGACTGTGTACTTTTTTTATATACCGTTGTATCTTAGAAATGAGTAAAGATATATTACTGGAATTCTCCGAGGTTTTTATAACACTATTGGACTCTACTTTGAACAATAAGAATGTATTTAGTTCTAAGTTGAAATGATGATCCCTCTTCCTCTTGTGACCTCCTGATCCAGTTTTCCTCTTTACTGTTCCCTCTTTTTTAAACTTATTCACCATTCTCTTGATGGTTCTTGAATAAAGTTTGAAGATAGAAGCCAGAGTATGAATGTTGGGACCATTACTGAAGATCAGTTCAGTACCATTGGTACTGAACTGATCTTTTTCCTCTCACCATTGCTCATTTGGGAAGATATAGTAGGGCTGACACAAAGCGATTTTAATCTGTTCTCTTTCTAGCTGAATAACTCAAAGGCTTTTTCAGTGATTCTTATTGGTGTCAAGATGTTTAAACATCTGAAGACCCGGAAAAAAAAGAAACTCAATTATTTTAGTTTTTATTTTTATTTTTATTTTAGTTTTTTTTTTTTTTAGATATTAAACATTTTGTGGGATGGACAATTATCCCATCCTGTTACACGATTTGGACAATTTTGCTGTTACACCAGGTATATGTTTTTTGAGTGTTGTTTTATTTTCCAAACGCATATATATGCTGAGAAAGTATTTTTGTATTATTTACTATTATTCACATACTGTCTTATATTCTATATTATTATTATTACTATTATTATTATTAATGATAATAATAATAATAATAATCATTATTATTTTTACTACTAGCTTACCCGTGCCGTCAAAATTGAATGTACTATACTTATATTTTCATTTAATCCAAGTACAACTTTGTAATTTAAAATAGTTCTTTGTTAACGTTAATAATTGAAGAGTGTACAATTTATAAACACCTAACGAAAGATATCCGTATATTCTCTTCATAAATGTTATATATTTGCAACCAAAATTATGTTTACTGCAAAAGTTCCCAAAGCGGAATATTTTTTGTGTAATCTTTGAATGGTTTGAGTAACACATGAAAGTCCGTAGATTTAATCCGTAATTTCAAAGTCTGCTTATTTCTCGTCCTACTAAGAGCAACGAATCACCCGATATATTTTTAAAAATTTATTTTTTGCTCAGCACCTCTTTTTTCAATAATAATTTAAGTTTAAAACGAACTTCTGAAAATGAACAAAGCGTTCTTGAAAATATATGTGGCGTATTATATATACGAACACTCTTCAATAGCGACATCAGTACGTGTCTACGGGACCAAGTTAGCACGGCATTGGGTGTCATCGCTATTTTGCACACTTCTTTTTAATTGTTGCACACACAAAAAACGTATATATATATATATATATATATATATATATATATATATATATATATATATATATACAATGGCCTAATAAAAGTTTTTAGTGAGGAGAAATAAATTACATCCAATTTCAAAATTTTTTACGTAATCCCAACTCAACATAAATAAACAGTATTTGAAACTAGTATGGACTAGGTCATCCATTTGCTAATTTTAGTACTTTTATTCGATTTTTCAAGGATTTGATCATATTATCAACAATCGTCTGAGTTGTTTTTTGCCACTCCTTTAGCAATGTTTCTTTAAGGGTTGCCACTGATGTGATTTTGGTTGCACGTTCTTGAGGTTTTCGGTCAAGGTGCTCCCAAACGTGTTGTATTGGATTCATGTCAGGACTTTGGGCTACCCATGGCAGTGACTTGATTCTTTACGATTCCTTCCAGGTTTTTGCTGCTTTGCTCGTATGACATGGCGCTACACCTTCTTGAAAAAGGTAGAGATTCTTGTCAATCTGATCGGTTTCAAATAGTGAGAGTAGTCCTTTCTCTAATATTCAACAGTATTTTGGACCATTAAACTGCTTGTCAACAAGAATCAGCTCAGATTTTCCTCCAAACCAGACAGCACCGCACACTATTACTCCAATCCCTCCATGTTTCACGGTCACTTGCAGACATTCAGTGTTCCAAGTCTTATTCTGATTTCTCCAAATATAAACCAATCTCAAATTCGAATATTGGTAGAATTTACTTTCATCTAACCAAATTACAGACTGCCAAATTTCATAATCTTTGCTCTCGAATTCTCTCGCCCAGTCCATACGCCTGTTCCTGTTAACCTCTGAAATCAAGGGCTTCTTTCTTGCAACTCTTCTTTCATAGCCTAATTCTTTCGGAGTCTTTCTCACTGCATATGACGATATTTCCATGCTTTTGGCGACATCTTTGACGCCCTGATGACGGATTCTGATGACTTCTCTCTTCAACGTTCTTTTCGTTCACTCAGACACGATGCTTGGTTTTCCTGAACATTGTTCCATACGACAATGGCCTTCTTCATTAAATTTCTTGACAATATTATTAACCGTTTGATGATTAACCTGGAAAAACCTAACAATTTCTCTATTTGACTTGCCACACTGATGCCATCCTAATATTTGCCCTTGTTGAAATTCACCAACTTCCATTGCAAAATATAAGTCAACTATCGTTCATAGATGAGAGGAATTTGATACTAACATGGTATTATCTGAAAAAAAAGAAGAGACATGATTATACAAGCCAAAATTGCTGTAATCAAGAGTGCCTAAAAATTTATCATACCCCACTGTATGTGGTGTATTTTATACATATATATATATATATTATTCATATACTATCATATATTAATATTGATCAATGCCCAAAAAAAAAACTTTGATCAGTTTATACATAATTTGGTTAAAAAACAATTCTATTGTGAAATAATTGACTTATATAATAAAAATATGGCATAATCAAAAAGAATCTTTCGTATTTCGACACAAGGAACCAAATTAATGCACCCAGCAAATGGTACGAACTCTCAGAGCGTGTTGTTCAAAGTTGACGGATAATGTTAAATTAGGACTAAGAAAGATATGATTATAGTGAAAATTACGTAAAAAGTAAAGAAATAAAGCCAGAACGAGTTAACAGAGGGAAGCATGCAAGCGAGAGGGGGGAAGAAAGAAAAAGAATACGAAAAAGAAAGAAGGAAAGAAAGAAAATGAAAGTGAAAAAAAGCACAAATAGCAGATAGGAAGAAGGAGGTAAAGGAAGAAGATAATTACAAGGAAAAAAGAGAGAAGGAAAGAAATAAAGAGAGAAAGAAAGAAAGAAAGAAAGAAAGAAAAAAGGAAAGGAAGAAAGAAAGATAATTAAAGGGAAAGAAGAGAGAAGGAAGGAAAGAAAAAGAAAGAAAGAAATAAAGAAAGAAGGAAAGGAAGAAAGAAAGATAATTAAAGAGAAAAGAGAGAGAAGGAAGGAAAGAAAAGAGAGAAAGAAAAAAGGAAAGGAAGAAAGAAAAACAAAGGAAAAAAAGAAAAAAGAACAGATTATAAAAAATATAAATACCTAATAGAGAGAAAAACGGAAGAAAGAAATGATGTAAGGAGGACGGAAAGAAAAAAGAAAGAAATATAAAACGAGCGAGAAGGAACAAAAGAAAGCAAATACGTAAAAGAGAGAAAGAATGAATGAAGAAAAAGAGAAAGATAGAAAGAAAGAACTAAGGAAAGAAAGAAAAAGAAATAAAGAACAGATTGTAGAGAATAGAAATACTTAAAAGAAAGAAAGAAAGAAAGAAAGAAAGAAAGAAAGAAAGAAAGAAAGAAAAAGAAACAAATGAAAGCAGAGGAGACAAATCAGTAAAAGCAAAAGAAAAGAAGGAAGAAAAAAGTGAAAAAGAAACAAAAGGACAAAAACGAATGGAAAAGAAAGAAACCATAAAGAGAAAGAACAAACAGGAAATAAATAAAGAAAGAAAGAAAGAAAAAGGAAAATGAAAGTAAAGCAGTGAAGGGTTATCAGAGAATATTAACCCTATGAAGACAAATTGGGAGTATTAGAAATAGGAAAAAATAAATTTAAATTTAAAATTAAAAATGAATAATACGTGAAAGAAAGAAAGAAAAAAGAAAGGAGATAGAAAGGGAAAAGGAAGCATGAGGACACAGAAAGAAAGAAAGAAAGAAAGAAAGAAAGAAAGAAAGAAAGAAAGAAAGAAAGAAAGGTAAAATCAACAATTGGACAAAGCAAGAAAGGAAGAAAGAAAGAATGAAAGACAAAAGAACGAAAAAGGAAACAAGGGACACGGAAAGAAAGAAAAAGAAAGAAAGAAAGAAAGAAAGAAAGAAAGAAAGAAAGACAAACAGAAAGAAAAACAGAAAGGAAGGAAATAGAAACAAGGGACAAAGAAAGAAAGAAAGAAAGAAAGACAAACAGAAAGAAAAACAGAAAGGAAGGAAATAGAAACAAGGGACAAAGAAAGAAAGAAAGAAAGAAAGAAAGACAAACAGAAAGAAAAACAGAAAGGAAGGAAATAGAAACAAGGGACAAAGAAAGAAAGAAAGAAAGACAAACAGAAAGAAAAACAGAAAGGAAGGAAATAGAAACAAGGGACAAAGAAAGAAAGAAAGAAAGAAAGACAAACAGAAAGAAAAACAGAAAGGAAGGAAGAAAGACCGGAAAAAGAAATAAGGGGATACCGAAAGATAGGACAAAAGAAAGAGAAGAAAAAGAAACAAGATGACGCAGAAGAAAAGAAAGGAAAAAAGAAGGGAAAATAAAAGAAAGAAAGAAAGAAAGAATAAAGAAAGATCGAAATGCCTGGGGATGATGATGTACGAAATTCCCCGAAATCAAGTCAGTTTTGTTTTCTCTCGACTTATCTGCTGATAATTTGATCGCCATTTTGTCACGAAGTCTGAAGTATGTTTTACAAACTCAATTACAAACTGGCAAAGGCCACGAGCAAAGAATACGGCGCATCTGATTGGAAACACCGCTGTCGAAGTGCGCAGCATTTTCATTCAATCACCCTGACACCCCCTTTCTTTCGTTTAGATAAATCATTTTGGTGTTGCTGGTTCGGATCCACTCTTAGAAGAAGAGTCTTAATTAATTGAGGTTCAAGTTTAGCAACAACAGACCTTGGTATCGAAGAAAGGAAAAAAAGATAAGAAGAATGAAAGAAAAAGACGGGGTAGTTATGGAAAAGAGAGAGATAGAGTAAGGAAGAAAAAGAAAGAGAGAGAGGGGAGAATAGAGGAAGCGTAAAAATACAGAGGATCACGGATGTTAACAGAAAATAGATGCAGGGGTGAAAAAGGAAGCGAATAATAGGGGAAGGGGAAAGAAAGAATAGGTTAATGAGAGAGAAAAAGAGAGAAAGAAGGATAAAAAGAGGAAAGAGTGAGTGGTAAAAAGGTCGAGTGAGGAAGAAAAAGAGAAAAATAATTAGTACGGAGAGGTTTGAAAGGGAGAGAGACATAGAAAAAAGTGAGATAGGCGAACAAAGAAAGAAAGAAAAAAGAAAGAAAGACAGAAAAAACAGGAGAAAAATTATGCAAGAAGGAGAAGCAGGGAGAAAGGGAAAAAGAGACAAAAAGGGAGAGAGAGAGAGAGAGACATAAAACGAAATGTGACAAAGAAGGGGAATGAAATAAGAAAGTGTGTGAGCGAAACAGAGAAAGAAAGAAAGAAAGATAGAAAGAAAAGAGAAAGAGAGAAGAACAAGAGAAAAAAGAGAGAGGAAAACATTATGAGAAAGGGAAGCAACAGAGGGAGAAAGTTAAAGAGAGACGGAAAGAGGAAGAGAGGAAAGGCGAAAAAGTGATAAAGAAAAAGTGTGAGAGAAACAGAAATTAAAGAAGAAAGAAAGAAAAGAAAAGAAAGAAAGAAAGAAAGAAAAGAAAGAAAGAAAGAAAGAGTGACGGAAAAGAAAGAATTGGTGAAAGAGAAAAAAGGGGAATAAGAAGAGCAAAGAGAAAAAGTGGAATGAGAGAGATAGAAAGAGCGAGAGAAAGCGTAAAGAAGAGAAGAGATAGAAAGATCGATGAGCAGAGAGAGAGAGAGAGAGAGAGAGAGAGAGAGAAAGAGAGAGAGGAGGAGGTAGTTTTTACATTTTTCATGTCAAAATTATTCCATCCCATGACCGCAGCAAAATAAATTGATCGACTCAGAAAAAAAAAACAAAAAAAAACAAACTAAAAAACAAAAACGAAAGACAACCTAAAAGGCCTAAAAGTAACAAATTTCAATTCGATGTATGGCTTTTTGTCATTGTCTTCCCAAAATAAGTTCCATTTATCTATAAAGTTCGATACGCCTCTGAAAGCTATTCGTAAGGGTTTAGTTCAAGTCAAACATGAGACACGATTCTTGAAGAAGCCGAACACTCTTTGTTTCCACAACCAAATCTTATTGATTTTTTTAGATTAATACAGATGCCTTTTAGACAGATTCTTCCTCACTTACGAAACAGAAAAGTGCTATGGCCTCCATATTCTAACTACGTGAGGTCCATTATTCGATATAAACAGAAGCCCCGATATGCCCAAACTGTAATTATATTCCTGTTGTATACGAGGGTGGGGCTGAAAACGTCATAAGCTAACTCTGAAGGAATGCTACTAGAGCTGTAAAATTGTGTATGCGTTAATTTTAACGCTTCTTATTAATAACTACATTGTTTCATCCCAGGTAAATTGGCATCTGACTATTTGAAAAAGACTGTTCATCGTGTTTAATCAAACAAGTCATTTACAGCAGATATGACGCAATACTGGTTGCCAGCCAAGTGTTTTTTCATGTTGGGGAACAGATGATAGTCAAATCATGAGAACAGGGTAGATGAACAATCAGTTCAAAGCTGCAGTTACGCACAGCAGCCATTGAAATCAAGGACGTGCTGTAAAATTGCCCTGATGAAACAATTTCCGAATAATTTGTTTTATACAATTAAGTTGATAAACGGCAACAACACCAAGTCCGTCCAGGAACTTGTTTACCTCAGCAGCAACATTCAGTCAACGGAGAGAGGCGTCAAAGTCCACAAAGGAAAGGCCTGGGGTATCCAAATGGTCTGTACACCATCTGGAAGTCCTAACACTCAAGAGGGACTTCTTTAAAGCCACGGTAGAATCTGTCTTGCTATACGGCTAAACAACATGGACACTGACGAAACGCTAAAAAGCGTCAGTTGATGGAACATACATAAAGATGTTACGAGTTGCATTGGACATCAGCTGGAAGAAACATCCAACAAAGAAACGCCTGTACGGACACCTTTTTCCTATCTCAGTTTCGCTAAGGGAGGGAAGACTTCGGCTAGATGGTCACTCCTGAAGAAGTAAGAACTTGTGAGTAACACATTGCTATGGAACTCATTACGCGACAAAAGATCGGTTGGAAGACCTCATGACACCTACATTTACCAACTTGTAGAAGACTCTGGATGCCATCTTGAGGACCTGCTGACAGCGATGTCTAACAGAGATGACTGGAGGGAACGAGTCAGGTCAATCCGTGAACAATTTTCGACTTAATGATGATACAATCAGTAAACTTTCCAATGATCATTTTTGTTTTTGTTTTTTCTCGGGTACTTTGCAATATTTTTACATTCGTTTTTTTTATCTGTTTATGAGGTATTTTTTGCTTGTTTCCGCCGTTCACTTGTTTCCTTTCTTTTATGTGTCGTGTCCCTTCAGGATGTAGGTGATCAAGACCCTCCACATCTTCCCGTCTCTTGTAGCTCTTAATAAGTTTTCTCTTTTTGCTATTTCACCCCAAAGCTGTTCTACTTAAGTTCATCAAATATGTTACATGCTGCTTTCTTCTGTCCGTCTTTCCCTCAATCTGTCCTGTGAGTATCAGATTTTCCAAGCCTTCCTTCCTCATTCCGTGCTACAGATATTTTAACTGTCTCTTCCTGACGTTAGGTATATTTTCTTTTTGTTTTCATTGCTCACATATTCGGCCGTGGTATCCTCAGCATCCTTGTGTAGAACCGAATTTCTGTTGCTTTAAGCCTCTTTTTCATCTTTGAGGAGATTGTCCAGCATTCGCTGCCATACAGGAGGACAGATATCATGTACCATTTTCTTTTTTCCAACGAAATTTTCCTGTATCTTAATGCTTTGCTTAGCTTCTGGAATACATCTTTGGTCATCCCAGTATGTCTTTGAATCTCAGTGTCGTATTTTCCGTCCTCTGGTGGAACATTTCCTACATATATAAATGTTTGAGTTTAGTATTCCTGATTTGTAATTAGTGTTTTGGGTTCATCGCTGATTCTTAATCAACCAAGGCGACGTTATTTACGACGTTCAAGCTGATTTTTTTTACGGCATTTCCTTAACATACACTTTAACATACAATCTGCTACAGAAAAAAATACACTATTTAATGTTGGCTGCTTCCCTTACATTGCAGTGGCTTCCAGAATTTAAAGTCTATCTCTGCATTGAGTTCTATATATTTTGGTGTCAGAAAGTAGACGTTAACTGAAAGGAAGTGACATTGGAAGCTAAAGGGTCAAACTAAAATTTAACTTGCCGAAAATACCTATTGCAGAGGTCACACTTTTCAATGTTTAAGTCAGAGGATAGGCGCCATAATGGAGTCTGGGTGGGTAATAACTGTCTATCTTAAAAGGGGAGAACGTGTATGAAATAATATCAGAGAATATTAACCCTATGAAGACAAATTGGGAGTATTAGAAATAGGAAAAAATAAATTTAAATTTAAAATTAAAAATGAATTTTAAAATAAATTTAAAAAAATGTATAAGGTAACGAGGACTTAAGGAGAATTAAGAGAATATTAAAAGTAGAGGAAAATTTATAAAGTATAATTAACATAGCATAAAAAGGTTTTAGAGGAAGTGGGGGAGGGATTTAAGTTAGATTAAAATTACATTATAGAAATTTGAATTTGTTTTTATGTCGACATTTAAAGGGTTAGAGGTAGCTAATTAAGGCGATTTAGGGTTGTTAATTAAAGCGAAAATTATAGAGTGTGTTTGAATAACTTGTACCGATTTTAATGTGAATTAAGTTTAAGCGTCTAATGATTTTTCCTTTTTCTTTCAGTTTTGGTGGACATTTAGGTGATATTATTTTTCACACATAATTGCCATGACTTAAATAACATTATCCAATAAAGAAATAAAAAAATTTTCACCAATAACACTGATTTATTTACTGCTGATTCTGATCCATCTTAATGAAACACCCTTATATATAATCCGTCTTAATGAAACACCCTATATTATGGAAATTTGAATTTGTATCGATCGTTGGGATAGTGTATTCGCCACATGAGGTAAAAAGAGATTTTTTGATTATTCATCATATATATATATATATATATATATATATATATATATATATATATGTGTGTGTATGTGTGTGTGTGTGTGTGTGTGTGTGTGTGTGAATGGAGTGATAGCCGAAAAAGATGAGAAAAAACGAGAAGAAAACATTATTGAAAGATAGATCAACAGCGAGAAAGTGAGAGAGAAAAATTAAAAAGAGTGTAAGGAGAAGACAGTGAAACAAACAGAAACGTGAAAAGAAAGAAAGAAAGAAAGAAAGAAAGAAAGAGCAAGAGAAAGAGAGAAAAGAAAGAAAGAAAGAAAGAAAGAAAGAAAGAAAGAAAGAAAGAAAGAGGGAGCAAGAGAAAGGGAGAAAAGAAAGAAAGAAAGAAAGAAAGAAAGAAAGAAAGAAAGAAAGAAAGAGGGAGCAAGAGAAAGGGAGAAAGAAAGAAAGAAAGAAAGAGGGAGCAAGAGAAAGGGAGAAAAGAAAGAAATAAAGATGGAGCAAGAGAAAGGAAGAAAAGAAAGAAAGAAAGAAAAAGAAAGAAAGAAAGAGGGAGCAAGAGAAACGGAGAAAAGAAAGAAAAAAGAGGGAGCAAGAGAAAGGGAGACAAGAAAGATCGAAAGAAAGAGAGAAAAAGGAAGAGAGGGAGATAGAGAAAGAGTGAAAGAAAGAAGGAAAGAAAGAAAGCAGAAGAGAAAAGGTGAACAGGTGAAAATATAAGAGGGAGAGATAGAGAGAGAGAGAGAGAGAGAGAGAGAGAGAGGATAAGAGAGAAAGAATATGTGAGAGAGAAATAGAAATGTAGAGGTAGCGAAAGGGAACAAACAAGAGAAAGAGAGGACTGGTGAGAGAAAAAAAGAGAAGGATAAGATAAACAAAGAGAGAGAGAGAGAGAGAGAGAGAGAGATTTTATGCACATCGATACCAAATTGAGTAAGTGTAGATAGAAAAAGGAGAGCAACAAAGCAGGGTTTTCTCCTCGGGTTTGTGCAGCACGATTATTTCTAGAGAATAAGATATTTTCCCTGAATCTCTGGTCCACTGATGTCATACCTGCAATGTGTTCCATGCCGGTGATATTGTGTCGATGGCAGATGCAGTAGAAAAAATTGAAGAAAAGGATGTCGAAGAGAATCAGAAGAAAGAAATTTAATTGCAATAGGACCGAACACAATTTTGTGAGCAAAAAAGGTAACAACCCGAGTTCGGTGTTACACATCGGGGAAAGAAAGGCACTCACATAAGAATAGCGAAAATGTATTTTATTTGCAGGCTGTATCCCTTCAGAGCATAAGCGATCATGCCTCCCCACCACAAAAAATTATTTCCTCAGTTGCAATTTGATCTTTCATTATGGCCCGAGCTCGGTCCAACAATTGGTTTGCATTCATGTCTTCCATCCTGGAAGACGCGCGCAGTAGTTGCTTGACGTTCGCTGGTAACCCTGCCATGAACCCACACGCTAGTCCTTGCTCGGATATCCCGCCAAATAGACCTGCTAGCTTCTTCAAGTCAGCTAGAAACACGTCGACGGATTTGGCGTTCCACGAACTGCTCGTAAGCCAAGAAACGATCTGGTGCAAAGGCAACCCGCAGAGCTCGTTTTAGCTGCTCGACATCTGATTTTTGCTCTGAGTTTAACTGTTGGTATACAGCAAATGCCCCGCCCTTCAGAGGAAGAACACGTTCAACCTTTTTAATTCCACACCGGTCACAAACAAGTTCTGCCTTCTCAATCCATTCAGTAACTGCTTGTCCGGTCACTGACCCATCAAACTCAAATGTCTTATCCGTCATACTGCCGAAATAGCTTGTAAGCGATCTGGGATTGCAAAGGAAATATTAGTCGCAGATTACTTCCACAACGCAGAGACTAAATCACTACGTTCAGATTCGAACATCGGGGGCAGAAAGAAATGCCGAAAACTCGATTCGCGGGTACTATCTCATAAATCACAATGCACGCAACCAGTCTTAATCAACCAAGGCGATATAACTCACTCTCCGACGAACACGGTAGCCAAAATACACCAACTCCCCGATTCGAGAATACCAACTGCTTTTATCGGTCGGCCGGGCATTTTTTTTTTTCATTCGTCGACGGCTGGTAGACTTGTATAGCCACTCTTGCGACGGACTTGTTTTTTAATTTAAATATTTCGTCTTCAGCGTGTCATGCGGAATACGTACCCTTTTTTTGTAAGTAATTTTCTTTTCTGTCGTAGGATACACACAAAGTGCTGTTGCTTGGTTTGACGAGGTAAGTCGCCTTTTTCTTCGCTATACAAAGGTAGCTGCTGATGACTTACATCTGCTATATTGAGAGAATACTGGCGTAGGGCATCACAGTTTCGTATACCAGCTGCTCGACAGCGGACAAGAGAACACTCCAAAGGGTTATAGATGTTGCACAGATAATTGACACTTGCTGCATTTCTGACTTGTTCAAAGACAGTGCAGATCCAATTGTTTGATCGGTTACTTTCAAGGCAAAGTTTTAGATCTATTAGTTCATGATACAATACTGATAGCTGACACGGAAAAGAAATTATAAAACCTCCTAGCGAAGGAGGTCGAGAAGAAGGGACTAAGCATCAACTACAAGAAGACAAAATGCATGGTCATCAGTAAAATGCGATTTACAGGTCGGGGACACTAGAATCAAGCAGGTGCGGAAGTTTAAATATCTGGCAAGTGTTTTGACAGAGGACAGTAAGGGCGACGCCGAAATCCGAAGACGTATTGGGATGGCCAAGGACGCACTCCAAAAGCTGGGCAGAGTATTGTGAGACAGGAGTATTTCTTTGGTAACAAAGGAAAGAGTCCTAAGCTGTTACATGATTTCTGTCCTCCTTTACGCCAGCGAATGTTGGACGGTCTCCTCAAAGATGAAGAAGAGACGTGAGGCGACAAATGTATAGTTCTACGGTATAGTTCTAAGGGTATCAAGGATCGAGCCTTTGAGCAACGATGAGGTGTTGGAGAGTACACAAACAAGGAGGAAGCTTTTAGTTAACACCAGGAAGAGGCAGATGAAATTTCTAGGACACATAATGAGAAAGGAGGGCCTGGAGAATATGATACTCACAGGTCGAATAGAGGGACAGAGATACAAAGGGAAGCAACGCAAGATATACCTGGCGGGCTTAAGCAAGTGGATGACAGATCGTGGTCTGGGGGAGGTGGCAGAGGAACGAAACTTATTGAGAGTTTCAAGGGATAGTGAGAAGTGGAGAACCATGATCGCCTACATCCTGAAAGGACACGGCACATAAAAAGAAAAATAGTTCTAGCATAAAACGCTTGAAGCACAGCTATTATCCTTGGGCTCTGCATAAAATGAACGCTGCCGCATGCTGACAATTTTGAACGTATTTTAAACGTTATTAATTTTTTTCATTCGATGCTGTGCGTGTGTTTGCTTACATCAGTGTTGTGTGTGTGTTTTGTGCGCGCGCGTGTGTGTGTGTTGATGTACGTGAGACTTTTGCGCAATCTCATTGTGCCTTACACAATAACAACAAGAGTAAATAAACAAAAATCCCTTTATTTATTGACCGTAAATTGCCATACATTCTTGGGAAAGATAGTGGAGAGGATCCACATTATCCTCCCTCTGATCGGTTTTGAGAAGAGTAGAACTATCTTAATTTTTATTGTTCCCAGATCCAACTTGACCAAAGGTGGCATCACCTGTTAGGGTCCAAGCTATGGGTAAATAGTAACCCCACCCCCCAAAAAAACAATATGAAAGTATAAAAATAAGTTCTATAGTAAAAATACCAAAAATAGATTCTTCTATAAAACATGACCAACAATATTTATTTATAGTAAAATTACCAACAATACATGTTTATAGTTAATGTCCAATAATACCTATTTATATTAAAAGTACCAACAATATATATTTATAGTAGACTAAACAACAATATATTTCATCTGTAGTTGAAAAAATAAAATATAATAAAATAACATAAAATTGTGTTAAACTACTTAGATTTCAGCATTAAATAACCCATAGAGGTGTTGATATGCCGCTAAATTAAATCAACCAACTAACCGTTACCCTCTCCACAGTTTGAAATTCAGACTTAGATTGGTTACCATTCAAGTCTAGAGAATCCAGTCTACCCTGATATTTAACCCAGAAACGAGGGGAGGGAAGAGTTGGAGTCATACCCTTTTCAAAGGTATGTATGCGAAAGCGAGCGTTTTTTTTCCCAGAAAACTCCTTGATGCGAGCTAAGTTTGGAAACGAGTATTAGATTTCAGTTAGAATCAAAGCCAGGCTGTCATCTCAAATATTTCTCACGTTACAATGAGATGTAGATAATAAAATACATTAGAAATTATTGGAACTGTTTCGTTCTGTGATTAACAGGCAGTAACGACTGATACACGTCTCCCAGATATACAGGTGGTCAGGTAATGAAATTTCTCCGTCATAATCAGATTACAGGAAGCAGCGTAAAACATTTCTTTTTCACGTATTTGGTTTGGGTCGGAGATTAGTTTCGCTTTGATAATCGGTGTTGCCACGTTTACGAAGAAAAGTGTGAGCTCTGATGGTGTTAATGTGTGATCGACTTCAACCTAAAATGCTGAGAGGCAGGTAATCGCATTTGAGGTGTCTCTTAACAGGAGTTGACATTTGGCAGCATTTTGTTTTTAAAGTTTTGGTTTTGTCGTTTTCAGAGACGCCTTGTCAGATGAATCTTAATAGAGGAGAACGCCACGTGCGGTAATTTTAACTAAACAAAACATCTACACGCAAAAACATTAAAAAAAAGACGAAAAGAGAGATATACTGATTAGAACATTGAACTATCGATCCAAGTACGAGAAACAAGTAAAGGGGGAGAAAATGTACAAAACAGAGAGACACCACTGATAATCCCTTATTATTTGCAATGCATTTCTATAGTAAATTCGTATCTGTTATATATATATATATATATATATATATATATATATGTATGTATAATAACACTATGCTCTCAGTTACACGTGTATTAATTCCAGACCACTGACAGTCCCTTTTGTCCTCATTTACAATACATTTCTTTAGTAAATTTTTATCGATATAATACCCTTATTCTGTCAGTAATCCTTGCATTAATTCCTGACCCCTGATAATCCCTTCTTCCTCATTTCAATGCATTTCTATAGTAAATGAGTTTTTTTATTATACATATAATGACCCTATTCTGTTAGTAGCACTTAACATTAATTCCTGACCCCTAACAATCCCTCGTTTCTCATTTTCATTTAAATTCCATAGTAAATGTTTATCTATTATACATATAATAGCCTTATTCTGTAAGTAACACTTAACATTAATTCCTGACCTATGATAATCCCTTCTTTCTCATTTTCAATGAATTTATATAGTAAATGTTTAACCATTATACATATAATAGTCCTATTCTATCACTATCCGTGTTGCTAAAAATCTACAATTATCTTAAATAAATGAAAAATTAACAACGATTTCTTCCTTTCTCCAATGTGCATTCATCTTCTTTCACATGAGACAAAATGAAAAAAATCATCTTGAGTTTAAATGTTGCTATTAATGATAGGAAAACGAACAAGTAGAAAACAAGTCTAAATCCAACATTTGTCACTTTATTAAAGCTTCGTCAGAGATCAATTTAGAAATGAAAAAAATGATATTCTATTCTTTAATTGATATTTTATTTCATGTTTGAATGTAAATTTCATATATATATATATATATATATATATTATAAATTAACTGATTTAAAATATGGTTTTTTGTTACACAGTAATAACCATGTTTCAAAAATGGAAGCTAAAAACTTCAAATTTAATTATATAATTAAATTAAAAGTATTAATTCTGTTTAATCTTCAAGCGAATTTTGGAATAACTTTTTTAAAAAAAATTACTGAGTTTTAAACGCACATATAAATTCATAATTTCCTGTTTCTAAGAACACAGAGAAATACAATCATTTAGACCGGGGCTGTAGCGTGTTCATTTTTATTAACTATTATCAATTATGAGTTACGTTCGAAAAAGAGGTTAAGTTTTGGGAGGGTAGGGGTGTATTTTTCAACGAATTCTGACTTTCGTTAAATGCATGTCGTCTGAGTTTTTTTTTTAATTATTAACGATAAAAAGTTTTCTTTTCGTTAAATTGATATGATATGATATGAAAACGAACACGTAGGAAACAGATCTCAATGTAACATAATTCACTTTGTTAAAGCTTCATCAGAGTCATGATAAAAAATGATTAAAAGCAAAGAGACGCAGATTAATTGTATGTTGTTAGGCTATTTCTTATTGGTTAGATACGTGTAATGAAGTAACAGATGATATTTAAATATGTGTGGCAAACATTCTCGACGCTAAGGTGTGTAAAAGATGCAGTAGGATGTTTTGATGGATGCATGTCACGTGTAATAAAATAACAGATAATATTCAAATAAGTTTAAGATTTCTATTTTTTGTTGTGTTCCATATAGTCCCAGTATTTGTTGTTCTTCGCTGTTTTCTTAAATACTATTTTCAATATTCCTTTTTTAAAGTTCTCGCAGGCCATATTTTCTAAATCCAATCTTGACTGTTTACAATTCTGCTGAATTGGATATATTTCCTTTTCTTGAAAGAAAAATCTACTTTTTCTTCCTATCATTTTGAGAAAACAAATCGAGATTTATTTGTCTAAAGGTCGAAGGAGATTCCTGAACTTGATTTCGTGGAAGAAGCTTCCAACTAACTAATTGGATTTATTTTATTCTCTCTCTACTGAAACATTTGAAAGAATTTAGCGTAAAAGGCATTGAACTGAAAAGACTTTTCTTTCCACATCCAGATTCGTACGGCCTCTAGACAGTCCACTGTATAAAAATAGAAATCGCAAACAAAATGCTACCTTTGTGATAATGCCTGAACACTTCTATATGATATATGCCAATGTCAGTGTCACACCTTTTTCACTTAAACTGACACAACTCTCAATAACTCAACTCCTATATAAATAAATGCGAATGTCAGTGTGTCACACTTTGTCAACTTTAGCCCTAGAGGCCGTGGCTCAATGTATCATATCATTTTGAAATCAGGTCGAATTTGTGAGTAAATTAAAAAAAATTCCGGGACGGATCCGAACCGCCATCCTGAGATTTTGGATACCCAAGTTTTCATTACTGCGATTGTTTTCGGATTTCGCCATCTTGACAATTAAAGGGACATAACTCTCTAACTTTCAATAGCTCATGTTCAAATGAAAAAATACTGTCCTCAAATTAGTGTTTCAAAATAAAATTTTCCGTGTTTTCAACTTTACTCAAAGAGGCCGTAGCCTAATATATCATACAATTTTGGAATCAGCGTAAGCAAATTAAAAACATCCTGGGCCGCTTCGAAATCCAGCGAAAGTCACCCATGAAATAAAAATAATTGTTTGTATAGAAAGTAAGGACCTACGTACATCAAACTGTCTTTACATTACGTGATGACAGAAGAATAATCGTTGAACTTTTGAAAGGTAAGCTTAAATATTATTGCAATACTTAAATGAAGAGATCAGTTTTGAGTTCTTCTGGAGTTTTTTGTTGCCTTTCGCAATATGGCAGCCATATGACTTGCAAAAATAAATCTCTGCCAACAGAGGACCAGATCACAATCAAAAGAGCCAAGTCTGCAGCGTGGAAAAGAAAGTCCTGTGCACATGAAAACCCTGATCAAATGGCAGCCAGGAGAGCTTCCAATGCTGAGAATATGCAAAGAATTAGAGACACTCAAACTCCTGAACCAGCCGAAGACCCAATCAAGAGCACGCCACAGGAGCTAGCTTCAATGTCGCCCGATTATCTATCTATCTATCTATCTATCTATCTATCTATCTATCTTATTCAGTTTCTTTCTTTCTTATTCATTTTCTGTCTTTCTCATTCTGTTTCTATCTATCTATCTATCTATCTATCTATCTATCTATCTATCTATCTATCTATCTAGGTTATCTTGCTGTATATTCTCTTATGTTCGGCCATATGCCATAAATCAACAGACAATATTGATTTCTTTTCCTCTCATTTGTTTGAATCTCGTTCATCCTCGTAAATCCGTGGTCAGCTACAACGAAAGTCGAAAGCATGCTAACTGTTACAAGTTTCCCCTTTGCCATTTGAAATTGGCTGAAACAAAAGATTTTACCGAATTAATTTCATTACTTATTTGTGCAATAAATATAAACCAAAAAGCTAGGCAAATTATTAAGAAACACGCTATGTAAATCAATCCTCCTAAATGGCAGTGAATGCTAGACAGTTGCCTCACGGATGAAGAGGAGAGTTGAGACAACAGAGATGAGGGTCGACAGAAGGATTTAGAGAATACAAAGAAAAGAATGCTGGACTGCTATGTAATATCAATCCTCCTATATGGCAGTGAATGCTGGACAATTTCCTCATGGATGAAGAGGAGAGTTGAGACAACAGAGATGAGGGTCGACAGAAGGATTTAGAGAATACAAAGAAAAGAATGCTGGACTGCTATGTAATATCAATCCTCCTATATGGCAGTGAATGCTGAACAATTTCCTCATGGATGAAGAGGAGAGTTGAGATAACAGAGATGAGGGTCGACAGAAGGATTTAGAGTATACAAAGAAAAGAGTGCTGGACTGCTATGTAATATCAATCCTCCTATATGGCAGTGAATGCTGGACAATTTCCTCATGGATGAAGAGGAGAGTTGGGACAACAGACATGAGGGTCTACAGAAGGATTTCGACAATACAAAGAAAAGAATGTTGGATTGCTATTAGGAAAGATAATAATAAGAAAACAATTATTAACTGCTGAATAGGGCAGGAAATAGTGGAGAGAAATGATCGCCAATACCGTGAATGAACACAACAAATAGAAGAAGAATCAATGAACACTCTCCTTTTTATTTTAAATATAAGTGTCCTTTGTGTTCTTGTTTTACTTAAAACATCCTTATTTGTCGCATGCTCCGTCCATGGTATTCTCAGTATTAATCTGTAGAATCACATTTCTGTTGGATCAATTTCAGGAAAACAAAAACAATGTTCGTCTTTTTACTACCTTTCCGATTCCCTGTTCTACCACAAAATTCGGACATTTTTTATATAATTTATCATCCGAAAAGACACAAAAAAATTATTAGATCGCACGAGAAATTATATAAAAAACTATATAAAAGCACCTTGTCTGTTGTATTCAATGAAGCAAATGTTCAAATAATAACATGGCATTAAATGAAACCAATGCAAAGAGAAAAGGATTTAAAGTTTACATACCGGCGATGCTATCATAGGAAGACATAAAAAAAAATATGACTCGCTCTCTTGGACCCTTGTTTCATTGTGCATGTTACCTGCTATACTCTATCTTTACAAGAATAGGTCAGACCAAAAAGGAAGTAATGTCTTATTTGGTCTGGAGCTGCACGATCTTCACTTACCTATCTTGATACAGTTCAAAGCGCCTTGTTGTAATGAATAAAAGAGAAATAAAATTTATTGTAGAAAAAATATTGAAGGTGCACAAATTTCGGAAGGTTCCGCGTTATATTTACATTCAGGATCATACAAAATATCGCTTCCTTACAAAACTATCCAGATCTTTTCGACACACGCGCGAATGCTTTCCCCGAAGGCTACAATTTTAACCTCTTGAAGTCAAGGGTCAATCGTTGTCTAATTTCTATATACACGAGTTTCACTTCTTCATTCCTAATCTTGCATTATATTGAGATCTAGCAGCCACTCCTTCTGCTTACAGAAATAAGGTTTCTTCGATTTAATATAAAGCGTTAGCATGATTTATCTTTGACAAATTATATTAAGGCCCAGCAGCTCACTCCGTCTGCTTATAGAAGGATGGTTGTTTGGTTTTAACATACATAGTCTATGGTAGTTTAAACGTTTCCTGCTGATGAATGAGAAAAATATCTGGCGAAAGACGAGACACAAATTGGATTAAATATTTTTGGTTTTGCAATCGCAGAATCCGGGCATATTGACAAGCGATTGTATGCCTTTAATGATGCCATCTACGGATCTTAGTCAACAGGTATTGCCTGAGCGCCGACCTCTGATTAATTCTGCAAATGTCTTAAGCATTGCAATGATATCTACAATTATATATCATCAAACTAACATGAAATGGAGAGAATGCAGAGCATTTTTACCAATTAATTTCAACAGGTTGTGACAAAAAAAATAGAAAAAAAAATTTGTGTTCTTAAAGGCAGATATATTCATAAATTGTCTATATATACCTATATATATATATATCTGATGACAGGATACCCAAGATCCTAATGTACAGCCAGTTAGATCAGGGCTACAGGAATGTAGGACGCCCATGGCTAAGATACAAAGACAAGCTGAAAAGCAACTTGTCAGCAGTCAATATACCATATAACACCTTTTTGAGCGCTTAGCCTTTGGGCGGGTAGAATGGAGATCAATGTGTTTTAGTGGACTCAGCAATTTTCAATCTGCTTGTCTGAATCATCTTCAAGAAACGAGAGCAAGATCTAAAAGGTCAGCCAATCTAACAGTGATCTCATCTCACAATCCTCACACTTGCTCCATATATGTGGCCTCCTTTTATAAATCACTAGCGGGTCTTAAATGCCACTTAAGATTATCGCACAAAATTTCATAACTGAATCAATAAGCTGTCAGATCCTCATACGTTGAAACCGACGGAGGGTCCATCATATATATATATATATATATATATATATAAAATAAATAATATATAAATATAAATATATATGGCGACAATTTTATATATGTAAATTTATATATTAAAATACTGTTAATCCATATTAGTGACGCTCATTATCAGTGATAAAACTGTTATTTGTTGTTTCAGTTTATATTTTTTAAAATGCAAGTATTTTTCAGAATAATCCTTTAAACTCACATCAATCATCTATCTATCTATATATATCTATATATATATATATATATATATTTAAAATAAAGAACAAAAAGAAATAAATTCAATCATAACATAGTTTCACTTTTAAAAAAGGGCTAAGACATTAGGCATACAGCCAATTTATTATAAAGATGTTACATCGGATTTATATAATATTTTATCAATATATATATATATATATATATATATATATATATATATATATATGCATATATATTAAATAATATATAACAAACAAATATTAATGAAACATATCACCAAAACGTGTTTCACTTTTATTAAATACGCA
This sequence comes from Acanthosepion pharaonis, assembly GCA_903632075.3. Lineage (NCBI taxonomy): Eukaryota > Metazoa > Mollusca > Cephalopoda > Sepiida > Sepiidae > Acanthosepion > Acanthosepion pharaonis. The sequence continues at coordinate 181,991 of CAHIKZ030002021.1, forward strand.
CAACAATATATATATATTGGCAAACAGCCAAGACATATAGAGGGAGTTACTCAGTTCTATACAACTGAATATGTTTCTTTTTAACCTGGTAATAGGGCTGATTTCCACTAATTTCTAAATAAAAAAAACATGCACACACACACACACACACACAAACAACACACTGCTTACATTTTATATATATATATATATAGTAAAAACAAAATAAATTCAAGTATATATTCAAATTAGATAAAAATAAAATCTGGAGAATATAAAAAAGAAAGCGCCATTTGCAAATAATACAGACCAAACAATGAATAAAAAAAAAAAAAAAAACTTTTTTTAAGCCAAATAGACTGTTTCAGCAGACGATGAAAAAGAAAAAAATAATTTCTTCAGTCCTGATATGGAAGGAAGTTGTCCAAAACCAAAATAAATTTTAACATCTCATGATATTCAAAATTAAAATTATATAAAATAAAATTTCTCTTTTGGAAAATACTTAATATAAAACCATCTTTTTGATATTGTTTCAGTCAGACTGCAAAAAATTCAAATGGACACTATCAGGGAAGGGTGGTAAACAGGCAAATAAAAAGTTGAAAGGTTTATTAAATAAGTCATAAGAATAATAAATTTTTGAATTGCTATATTAGAAAGAGGAAACCTTAGAAAAGAAAAATTATTACTTCCAAAAAAAAAATTTTTTTGACAGAATCACTGGTGAACTGGTAGATCCTTAAAAACTAAGAACATTGACATTCAGCTGAGACTTATGGAGGAAGATTTTCAGGTGCTCAGCTGCAAGTGACTTTACAACCACACCTGATTTTAAACTAATCATGATGATATTTTTAGACTCTCTGTGGGGTGTAATGCCACAATTTTACAATACTTTGCTTTGTTGTCATGGTTTCAGTAGCAATTAGGTTTTTTGAGAGATTAGATGCTAGGATTAAGACAGATTTTGAATTAGGAATTTATCCTCCTTTAATTGGAATGGTTACCAACCAAATTAGAATTTCAGTCTACTCTGTTATTAACCTATGGCTGGTAATAATTGGGAAGCCTGAATCCTACTTTCTTTTAAGTGCTAAACCAATCCTGGGTATGATGAAAAAAAAAACATCCAGCAACAAGTTCTCTAAGCAGGGTGTTTTGAGGGCATGGAACCAACTCTTAATTACTATTGTTCCAGGTCCACAACTAAAATGTTTGTTAAATTCAAACATTTTTTGAAAAAAAAAAAAAAAATTTACCAGCAATGCATTTTTTTGGGGATGGGGGTTGAAAGATAAAATTACCATCAATGCATTTTTAGGAAAACAAAAAAAAAAAATTATCAGCAATGCATTTTGTGGGGGTTTAATCACAAAAAAAATTACCAGCAATGCATTTTTTGTATAAAAAAAAAAAAAATTACCATTAATGCAGCATTTTTTTGGTGGGGTGGCAGGGAATGAAAAAATTTACCATCAATGCATTTTGCAAAGAAAAATTACCAACATATTTTTTTTAAAGAAAAATTAATTTTGTCAATGCATTTATATATAAAAAATTAAAAAAATTACCAGCATAATGCATTTTTTTTTTTGGGGGGCGTTTGCCGGGAAAAAAAAACTACCATCAATGCATTTTTGGGGAAAAAAAAGAAAAATTACTAGGAATATATTTTAAAAAAACAGAAAATATTAAAGGAATAAATTTGGGAAATAAAAGGACAAAATTAAAAAAATTTTTTTGGGAAAAAAGCTAAAGAAAAAATTACCAGAATACATTTTGGGAAAAAAAAAAGGATAAATTACCAGCAATATATTTTTGAAAAAAAAATACCAGCAATAATTTCGTTTCGAGAAATTACTAAAACTCTAAAAAGAATGTTAAATCTTGGCATTAAATGACCCATAAATTGCAATATGCCACTAAAAAAACCAAAAGTGCTGCACTATTTGCATGAGGGAAAAAATAGTACATCCATGCAAAATAAAAAATTTCTCAAATGAAACAAGTTTTTTTTGGAAGATAATTGAAAACATCAAATTATATTGACAAAATTGTCTATAACTTTAAAAAATCAAATATCATTGACCTGCACAATTTTATTCACTTGCTTTAAAAAATGAAAGCATAATCCTTCAATTTTATTCATATAAAAATTTATAGCTGGACAAAAATTTATTTTTTTTATAATTATTTTATGATAGAATATACAATTTTCTTGATAAATTCATACAGAAGAATCTGCAATGCTATTGGTCCTTTGGTAAATCATCTTCAGTCACTTTTATACACGGTAATTTTGCTTATAAATACCTTTTTTTTTAAATACTTTCATGGTAATTGTTCAGATGAACTTTCCTCTTTGGAACCTAGAAAAATGAATTTTAAAAAAATTACTAGATTTTTTGTGGCTTTTCTCATCAGTTTACAGCTAAAATGTGAAGCCTCCTGGAGGTTAATTTTTTTCCAAATACAGACTATTGTTTGTTTTGAATAATTTTTTTGCAAAAATTTTTGTCCGACATTGCAAACATAAATATAAGGGTTATTTTTTTATAAAAAGATTTAAAGGTTAAATGGAATTTTAATTTAAGAAAAGAAATTTGGAATAAATCAAAGGCGTCTGGAGATGTTGAGGAAAACATTGCATTTGAAATTTTTGGAATTATGAGCTAAAATAGGAAGAAATTAAAAGGAAAATTTGAGTTCCACACATTTGGAATTAAATGCAAGATATGAAGCTATTATTTTCAAAAAAAAAGCTAAATAAATCATTTTGACAGTTTTTAGGTGGGACTGTGATTTGTAACCTAATAGAATGTTTATGGATCAGTTTGGGATTTATTGGTAAGAAGCTCATTTTTTTTATTGTGAAAAGATATTTAGAAAAAGCAAAAAATGAAATAGCATGAGATTAGATCAGGGCCAATCAAATTGCATATCTGTCTTTTCAAAAAAACAGTCTTTTCTACATCAACCCAACTAAAAAATAATATTATTTACTTTAAACATTAATGAGATGTAAATATATACATCACTATATAAATTGAAAAAACCAGTCCTATTACAATCACTGAAATTTCAATGGTCAGTACCTATAAAAATGACCTATTTGAAAAAACTTTTCCAATTTTTGGATTTATGGGTGATGTAATGGATAATGGTTGAGAATTGTTAATTTAAAGCCAAGTTCCAATTCCTGTTGGGTTCATTATATTCACTTTTGCCCAAATTTCTTGGGAAAGGCATGAATGATTTTCCTCCTCAGCTATGGATTAATTAATGGAAAATTTTAATACTAAACCATTATTATTTTAAAAAATTATTAGAATCTAAAAATATTTTCTGACTTTAAATTATTTAAAAAGGGTTGAAAATTAAAATGAATAATCATATTTTTAAAAACAGCACTATTATTATATAAGATTACATTGATTTTTCATGTGAAATTCTGTTCTTGGGCATTTTACCAACAGAATCCTCACAACTTTTTTAAAAATTTTTGTATATAAAAAAATGACAGTTTTCAAATTCCAATTCTCCTATGCACTTTTCAGTTTTCTCAATGGTGTAAAATACAAACTAATACTGGAATGACATTGCTATGAATTTTAAAACTACTGTTATACTTGAAGTCTTATGAATATTATCAGGAATAACTACAAATGAGAACATTAACAAAATCCCAATATATGTTTTGCTTTTACAAGTTTATTATAAAAATATATTCAAAAACAGATAAAGTTTGCAAAGTGATTCTGTTTGAATGTTGGACTACGTCAGACCATTTCAAATATTATAGAGATTGAATTCAAAACAATTAGGCTAGAGCAACAAAATTAGCTATCATCTAAATCCACTATGCCACCATCTAAAAGGATACCAATGGTGTATTTGAAAGATCTATAAATATAATATATTGTGACAGATTTGCAATTTGGTTTATATATAAAAATTAGAAGCCAGTTTAATATTTGTGAATACGTAAAACATTTAAAAATCCATATAAATGAAATAAATGAATTAGACATATTCAAATTATGGTTTAAATATTATTAGAACATAGGTTTATATATATATCAGTATGAATACAAAATAAAAAAAACATTAATTTTATGAAAATTATTAAAAAATAATTTTAATATTTTATTGATAAAAAATAAATGTGTTTTTTTTCAAAGAATGATCTTAGAATTGTATTAAAAAATATTTTTATAAAAACAGACATTTTTTGAACCTGTAGGCCACTTACAAATATAATATATGGACAAACAGAAATTGAAAAAACCTGAAATTCTGGATTAAAACCATTGAGCCAGTTATCCAAAATAAAGTGAAATTAAATATAAACAAGAAAAAAAAATTTAATTTTATATAAAGTTTTTATAGAAATACCCGGGAATCTTATTTAAAATTTGGTAAATTATAAATAAAAATGTTAAGGATAAATAATTGAAACACATCCATTATTCACGGAAATATAGATAAACCAGTCGGATAAAAATAGAATGAATGGAGAGATAAATTTTTGAATAAATATTTATTTGGATTTTGATATAACAGAATATATGTAGTTACATTATAATATATATTCTCGATCTAGAAATGATGAAAAAAAATAGGACAATGGAAAATAATTTGGATATATATATAAATATAATATAGATATATATCTATATATTTTATACAAAAATTGTGAAAATGACATAATCTGGATAAACCAGATTTAAAATAAAGGATAAAATTAAATATCTTATATATTTTAAATATATATATTTTATATATATATAAATATATATCTAAATATTGGTTTCATTTAACCAATATAAAGGGAAACATTGAAAACCAATTTTTAAAAGTACATTTTATTTCTTTTAGGTGATTTATTTTATCTAAATAAATTGAAATAATTCATTTAAATTCATATGATTATTATTAAAAAAGATTTTAAGGTTTATACATAGCAACGATTTTAGATGTTTTTTATTTATGAATAATGATAAATTTAAAATAATTAGGGTTATATTAATATCTTTGTTCTTAAGGAATATAGAGGAGAGATAATGAAAATGTTAAAAAATGATTTATAAATCCTTATTATGATAGATATGTAAAAAAGTATTTAGTTGAGACATATTGAGTATTTAAAATGACAGATTTTATCAAAAAATCAAGAAGCAAATTATTCGACCATGTAGCAAATTGATCTATTGATCCAAAAGATTATTGTTTAACATCTATGTGAGGTTTTTATAATAGATTTTATGATTTTTTTTAAAATGAATCTGGTGAAACAGTGGAAATCCAATATCCATTTTTCCATCCAAAAGAAAAGCAACATTAATCCATCCATCCATCCATCCATCCATCCATCCATAATCCATGATTTGATCTTAAAGTTCGAATAATGAAAATCCATCCATCCATTGTCCGAATTATATCCCAGTCCGTTCTTCCATAAAAATTTCCATCCATCCCTTCCATCCATCCATCCATCCATCCATCCATCCATCCATCCAAATAGTCAT
>CAHIKZ030002021.1:192500-335000 GCA_903632075.3 Acanthosepion pharaonis
ATCTATTAAAAGAATATCCATATATATTACATCCAATATCCAGAGAAAATTAAAAAAAAATTCATAAATTCGGGAGATATATCTTATATTTATGTTAAATTTCGAATCTTATTAAAACACAGATGATCTGTTTCAAATCGATCCTCGAATTAAAACAAGGATGTTTCCATCTATCCATATCATCCATTTTTATGAATCATTTTTTATATATAGGGGACATTTTCCTTTAGTGTAAATAATCTATACAGAGATTTTTCATTTTTGGAAAAACAGGATCTAAAATTTTAAAAATGAAAAAATAAACAATTTGGATATTCAATTATGTATTTTCAATATAAAAAAATAGCCCAGTAATGTTAAATTAAAAAATATTTTGGATCTAAAAAAGACATGTAATATTTTTTAGATATATATAATTTATTATACAATTGTGTTATTTTAACTGAATTTTTTTTAAATTTTCAAAATTGAATATTTTATAATTTATAACAGGAAATACATTGTCTATCTGACCCGATTTATCAAAAAAGTCTTATTAGAAATGAATGAAAAATGTAGCTTGAAGATTTAGAAAAACAAAAAATTCAAAAAAATATTATTTAAATATAAATCATATATATATATATATATATAAATATATATATTTATATATATAGAGAATGATAGAGAAAAGTTCAAATTTTAGAAAAATATTATATGACATTTGGTAAAACCAAATTTAATGGTGGTTAGATTTTTTAAAAACAGATGAAAGGAAGGACTAAAACTATTTTATTTTATATTTATTTAGAATTTAAGTGTCGAAGTCAGTTTTATTTCAAATAAATGTGAGTATGTAGATTCAGGATGGTATTAACAATAACGTAAAAGTCCTGAATATTAAAATTAATGATTAAGATGAAAAATTTTTTCCGTTTTTGATTTTCAAAAGGCTTGCAGGACAAATATATTTTAAAAAATAACTACAAAAAAACCGGTATTTATATCATTGTATATGGAAAATTTTTTATTTTCTCAAGATGTATAAAATTTCTTGTAATTTGAGAAATTTTTTTAATAAAAAAAAAAAGAAATTATAATTTAAATAAAGGTTGTTTTTTTTGAAATAAAAGAATTTAACAGAACAAATAATTAATTGGTTTGAATAGATTTGATATGTAACTTATATTTAATAAAATTTATTTGAATAACTTATATTATACAGAGACGATGACCAAACTGAACCAAAAAACCAAAATCAAATAGAAAAGATAATTGTAAAATGGGTCAGGATTGTATTTAATAGTCAGCAGTTTCCAAATCACTGCATTCAAATTGTTTTTATAAAAGAGTTTAATTTCTTTTGTTATCGTGTTAGAGAAAGGATGTAATGTCGATTTTCGTCAGTTATGTGTTCTTAAAAACACATACTTTAGTAATGTTTTGGTAAAAATAAATTTTAAATTAATAAATGATATTCCTTTTATTTTAATTTAACTGAATTTTATAAATCTGAGGTTAAACTTTTCAAATATTCAGAAAATTATTCCAGAATAATTTTGTATTTGAAGAATTTTTCCTCAATATCATTATCAATTATATTTTGATTTTGCAATATATAATATTATAAATGGATTTTTATCCGAAAATTTTTTGTCTTTTTATTTATTTTTTCCATTATAGATACAATCCCACAGGCACAAACCACTTTATTTTCATTAAAAGAGTAGGTTGTATTCATTAAATATTAAGATATCCTTAGATAAAGGTCGGCGTTAAATAGAATATTGCAGTGTCTTTCCAACAAAATTTATTAATTCCTCGGGATTTTTAATCTTTTGAATCCCTTGTGAAGGGAATCAGGATCATATATAATGTGGTTTTGTTCTCCAATTGATTTTCAAAATGTTGAAAATTTATTAATTACTATATTCTTCATTTAAACACCATTGTGTACAATCATGAAAATAATGGGTTTTTCTTCCATTATCATAAATTGACAAACACTAAAATGTATGTAATTTTTCCTTGTTTAATGGAAATAACTGATGGTTTTTTATTTTCATCCATGAACCAACTATATGGTTTTTGTTGACAGAACATGATAAATTTTGAAAATTGATCATTTTTGTGAGTAACCATATTTAGAACAAAGTTTTATTAATATTTTTAGCTTAAATTGGTTTTTTATGAAAGCTGGGCCAATTGAGGAAACAAAAATAAATTTAAATTTCACCTTTCAAATTAATGGACAACCAATTTGTTGTCCAAATTTCTACATTAAAAGAAATAATTTTTAATCTTTTTAAAAAATTGGTAAATTAACCCAGGATATATTCAATGATATTTTCCATTAAAGTTGAACACAGAACATTGAGTAATATCTATGAAAAAAGTTTAATTGCAAGAAAATTTATAAAAATAAAACTCCTGAAATTTATAAATATTGAACCAAGGTAACAATTTAAAAATGTTTTCCTGAAACAAACGATGTATTCCGCCAAAAGAAGGGGAACAAAATTATCATTTTAAGGAGAAAATATATATATAAATTAAATATATATATAAAATTTTAACAAAAGTATATTTGAGTAAACTGCATTTCATTTTGAATTTTAATTGTGCTAACCATAGACACAATTTTAAATATTTTATATAAATCCCTTTATATAAAAGATAATAAGTAAAATAAAATTATTTCTTTAAAAGGTTAAATATCAAAAAATACCACAAGAATTTCCAATTTTATTAAATTTTTTACAAAGATGATTTATATTATAAATATATTATGCAATATTGAGAAATTTAATTGGATAATCATTTTTACAGGGAAAATTGAATTTAATCGAAACGCTCGTGTCAAGATGCTGGAATCGACAGAAAATCCGCACCTGAATCTCATGACGAAAACAAAACCACTGAGGATTTAAAAATTTAAAGTTTTATATCTTTATTGACTATAATCCAATATATTTATTTAAATCGATTATAGGAATTTAGTAATCATTTAAAGATTTCATAGTTTATTTTGTAAAAATAAAGTTTAAATGTTTTTATGACGGGTAATATATATACAGGTAATATAATACAAATATAAATTTTTTTGATTAAAAAATGGGGATCCTAGTTTTTTGCAAAGATAATTTCTAGATTAAAATTTTATCTGTCGGGGAAGGTTTTTGTAGAATCTCAAAATGAAAATTAAACATTTCCTCGTCAAAAGTGATACAATTTTTAAATGAAAAATATAAAATGTTATTTTGCTCGAAGGAAAATTTATAAGCCATAAATAAGAAAAAATATTTATTTTTCTTTTATTTTTAATACAATTATAAATCAAACCAAGAATTTAAACGACTGTTTTATAAATAAAATTCATGTGAAATCCCAAGAGAAAATTGGACAGAATTAATAGAAAACGGATAAATCTGAATCGTTGATTTTTTGAGTTTTAGAAAAAGGATACGTTTGGTTTAAATTGAAAAACTGAAAAAATTTCATCTGGAAGGAAATTTAATAACCTTTTGGTTTATGGATTAATTTTATGTGTAGGTGGAATTGTCCAAATCTGAAGAAAAAAATTTGTCATTTGAAGCCCTGAAAAAGAAAGTTTAATTGTTATATCCATGGCTGGTTCAAATTAGATATATATAAATTTTAAACAAACAAGACAATAAACCGGAAAACCATTATAAGATCTTATTATCTTTTGCCGTCACTTTAACTCAAAGTATAAATGGATTTTATTTTCAAATGGATATCAGAATTTAAATTCGATGGAATCTGGACAAAGAAATTAAAAGATTTTAAAATCCAAAACAAAAATGTGTGTTTATCAAAAAGGTTTTTATATGATGAATTTTTCTTTGGTTGAAAAATATATAGGAACAGGAATATCCAAAGTTCCCCAGTAGTGTTTATATTATTATTCTTGTCAAAATTTTTTTTATGATTTTAATGAATTTAAAAAGTATTTTTATAAATGGGAATAACATCTTGGCTTTCATTTATTCTTCTAAGAAATCAAATATGAGGTGGAGAAATATTTTTATTTATTCTTTTTTATATATTTGGAATTATTAGTCTTATGCAGGACAAACACATTCCGTACAAATTACAAAAAATATAAATAAATATTTCAAGAATTATTACATAAATCAAATTAATTTACATTTTACAAAATTTTGTAAATAAAATTTCAATAGTTAAATTTTTTTTTTATTTTTGGTTACATCTCATCCACTGTTAATTTTATGGGGGTGAAATTAAAAGAAATTTTTTTTTAGTTTTTAATTTTTCGTATTTCTAATTTGTTTTACTTCTCCAAGAATTCCATCATATTTTTTTGGGTTTTGCAAGTTAGAGAATATTCTGATAGAATGTAAAATAAAAATTTTTATAAAACTCTTAATTATTTATTCTGAAAGCTTTTTAATTTGTTTTTTGAATAAAATATATCCTGGATATTATATTCTTACATAAAAATTTTTCCAATGATCATTTTGAAATTTGTTTCATCTTTGTGTATGGTAGAACATTTTGTTTTTCAGTTTCATGTGTGATTGTCCAGTAATTTTTTAAGGTTCTCTTCAGAACTAATAGTCCAAGACTGGTCTCAATAATTGAATGAAATAAAATATCAGCTCATTCAACAAACATCTATAAAGTTTCTTTTGTCACTCTTATCTTGAATATAAATAAATAATTCAATATAACCAGCAGTTTGAACCTGGTTAACTGGTAAATCAAATTTTATCAGGACAAATTTTACTGTTTTGAAGGATTGTTTAAAAATGCAAGAATGTCCATTTTTTGAAAATTTTAAAAATTTTTATTATTAAATTTCCTTAAAATTTTCTCTATCTGAAAAAGAGGTCAAATGTTTAAAATAAAAATCTTATTTAATAAAATCAATGTCGTTGGAGATTAATATCTTTATTTAATTTATAAATATATTTATCAATATTGGTTATAATTTCTGTCCGTTATCAATATAAGGAGTGGAAATCTTATGATTATTTTTAAATAACAAACTCAGAAGATTTCAAACTTCATTAATTTCTCTTCATCTGAAAAGTCTCATTTCCATTTATGTATTATCTGGATCTTTAAAAATTATTGAAAAAATTTGAGATTCCAAAATCAGTTTTAGTGGTTATTTATTCTATCTTTTTTTAAATGTGTGTATGTAAGTGTGTGATGTCACACAAAAATGGAATCATAGATAGAATGTTAGATGAAGGGATATAGATAGATCTCCTATTTAATTTTCCATGAAATTTGTCGTTCAGAGGAATTTAAAAAACAAAAATTTTAATATGAGGAATTTAAATGACAATATGTTATGTAAAAAAAAGTTATAACATGAATTCATTGATTATAAAGTTTCAATAAAAATTACAAATTTTCATCAAAAAAGGAAGAAGATTTTGATGGTTATGTATAAATTACATTTACATCTAATGCAAAAAATTAAGAATTTTTGTCCCTGATTTGTGCTCTGAAAATTTCAAAAAGACTGATCAATATCTTTATCTGGTCACATTTAATTTCCTGTAGATACATAAAAAAAATTAATTATGCCTGATTATCCTATCTTTCTATAAATTTCAAAAATATTTTATCAACTTCTATTTTAACAGAACAGAATATTGTCCTTTTCTTTAGAATCGTCCAGAATGACAACGTTTACATGTTATATGCTTTTGTTTTCTTCATGATTTAAATATCCTAGAAATAGATGAAAATGTAAATAGATAGAAACTTTCCAAATTATGATAAATGGATTATTTATTCATTCGAGGAAATTTCAATAAGTAAAGATTAACACATGCATTATATATGCACATCATCTAAATGGCTATTATTTATACGCATATATATATGATATATATATATATATATATATATATATAGGATATATATATAATTTAGATGTTTGGGTGACATTTTTAACTGAGAAAAGAAATTTAAAAAGAAATAAAAAAAAAAATATAAAAAAGAAAAGGATAAATAAAGATATGTAAATATATAATATTTTTCCTGAGTTAATTGATATTTGATTTAAACACAAACTCCTGTATTATTCTAGGGTTTTTTAAAAATGAAAATATTCTCAAAGTTTACCCCGTGAAATAGGCATTGCAGAAGTTTTATTTCCTGGTATTGGAAATTTCTTACCCAAATAAGCTTTTTAAATAAACTATATTTTTTAAAATATATATATATATATATATATAATATATCTATAGGAAGGCAAATTTGGAAAAGTTTTTTTTAAATTATGCATGAAAAATTTTTTGATAAAAATTTATTTCTAGTTTATATCTTAAGATTGATTAGTCCTTTATACTGAAAATATATATTTATATAAATTATTTGCTGTTATATAATGAAAAAAATTTCATGTAACCTTATTTAAATACTTGTTTTTATTAAAAATATAAATATAATTTTTTTTTATTTAATATATGTTCTTAAATTTCGTAATATAAAAAAATAAAATTAAAAGGAGAATTTTCAAATGTTAAATAAAAATCGACGTGAAAAAAAACATTTGCATTAATAAAAACCCTCAAAAAAAATATACGCATTTAATTAATTTTTTTTTTTTTTTTCATTTTTTTTTTAAAAAAAAATTAGACGACATCCATTCAACTGATGTCAGGTTTCATTATAAAATACATCCCTCACACCCTTACCAAATTGTAGCTAATAATATGATACAATGATACTTACATAAGGAAAATCTTAGACATCCCTTGTTCAATTTAAGTAGAATATTCTGTAACCATGGAAACGTGATTTTAGCTGTGTTTTAAAAACCCGGTAATTTTTAAAAGTTATCTAAAAATTCGCTTGAAGATGAAATGGAACTAATGCTTTTAATTTAATTGCAAAATTAAATTCGGGGTTTTAGCTTCTATTTTTGAAACATGGTTGGAACTGTGTGTGAAAAAAAAACCATATTTTAAATCAATTAATTTATAATATTAATGCTCTGTAAATTTACATTGAGCACTATTTTGTAAAAATAAAATATCTATAAGAACAATTGATTTTTATATCTTACTGTTCTTTCTTTTATTTATATATATATATATATATATATATATATATATATATATATATATATATATATATATTAGGAGTCTTTTTCAAGGTTTTCGACGATTATTTAGATCACAAAAGTTCCTAATATTCTAGGAATAGATATTATGGATAATTTGATCATATAGGTGATCTTATTTTCGTAAGAATCAATAATTATGTTTTTGAAGGAACGAGAATAGAGCAGACCAGAATTGTATTACGTGCTAAAATTCAAGAAAAGACTTTAATCAGGTTTTAAACAAAAGAGTCATCCTTTTCCATCAACAAAATCATGTTTGTCCTGCTATTTTTTTGACGGATAAGAGGAGTATATCGCCCCCAAGGGTAAGTACAGGAAATAGCGAATATAGCTTAGGAGGAAATTGATCTGGAATACAAATTTATTACAATAATTTTATTAAATCCACCAATTTCATTTAAGATGAAATCTTCAGATAAGAACATATTATAAAGAAATATACTACCCCAATTGACCTGAATTAAAAAAAATCAAATTTATTATCTATTATAAAAAAATTAAGATAGCTAACCTTATCTAAAAAAAAACAAAACACTGAGTCAAAATTGCAAAAGAACGGACATTATCTATTTTTCAATGTTGGTAATGATTGTGGATTGATCAAACCGAACTCAAAATAATTACATTGCTTACACAACGACATGCTTATCCAGACGGCTTACGTTACACCTATTGATCACAGCTCCATTAAAACCCATTTAAACAACACTTTTTATAAAATTCATCCAACTCCATTAGAAACATACTAGTAGAAAACACAAATATAATAATTTTCCATATTAAAAAAAGATTAAAAAATAAAATGCTTTAATAATAAAAAAGAAAAAAATAAATGTTTCTTAAATAAATATTAACTACGAACAAAGTTATAAAATCTGCTAAACGTATTCGAAACGGAAAAACATAGTTATTAACAAAAATAGAACATAATGCAGAAGACTCAGTTCAACCTGAAAATCGAATCATCCTTGATAATGGCTGAATAAATATATATATATATATAAATATATATATATATATATATATATATATATATATTAAAATTATGATGATTAAAAATATGGTTTTTTTGTTACACAGTAATAACCATGTTTCAAAAATGGAAGGATTTTAAAAACTTGAAATTTAATTATAAATTAAATTAAAAGTATTAAAAATAGCATCAAGGAAAGATTTTTTGGAATAACTTTTATTCTTTTTTACTGAGTTTTTAAACGCACATATAAATTCATAATTTCCTGTTTCTAAGAACACAGAAATACAATTGTTTAGCTTGAGGGCTTAGCGTGTTCATTTTATTAACTATTATCAATTTATGAAAACGTTTCGAAAAGAGAGGTTCAACAGGTTTAAAATTTCGAAATGAATATTTTCAACGAATTTGGTTTTCGTTAAATGCATGTTTTCTGACCTTTTTTTAATTATTAACATTTAAAAAGATTTTCTTTTCGTTAAATTCGTTTGATTTTCACAATTTTGAAACATGGTTGAATGAAACTATGTGTTCTTTGAAGAAACCATATTTTTAAATTATATAATTTATATTTATTTATTCCCTATTTAAATTTACATTGAGCACTTGTTTTTTAAAATTAAAAAAATATTAGTAAGAACATTGGATTTAATTTTACTGTTCTTATATATGTATATAAATATATATATATATATATATGAATATATATATAAATATATATTTATTTTCAAAGAATAAATTGATTAACAATTGTTCTTCGAGTTTTGAAGGAAACACATAAGATTCTCCGTAGGTGAACTAATCATTCTACGTTCTTTTTTCGTCAAGCCAATTTCTCGTATAAATAATTTAATTCTAACAGTATTCTGGAGATATCAAAGCCAATTTTATTCTGTTCCTGTTTTTCTCAACTAGATTCAGAAGCGTTAAAATGTTCAAGGATATTAAATTAAATTTTCTTTAGTTTATGAAGAGATAGTGTATTGAATGATGTCTATATTATTTTTAATAATGTCACGAGTTCTTCAAGTGGCAAAAAAATATTTGAACAATTCTTTTCGCAAAAAAAAAGTATAGGTTGATTAAGAAAAACATTGGAAAATTTGAAACTCAGAGCTTCAATAGATTGAAAAGAAGAACAAAGGAAAAAGCGCCTAATATTTATTCCACAGGTAGCTTGGTGAATAGATGTTCCGAGCAGGGTTTAAGAGAAATAACAGGAAGACAATGTTCATTAAGAGCTATAAGGGACAGGAAGTTTTGGTCAGAAAACAGAAATCGTGACACCCTGAAATTTACACAATACAAGAAGATAAAAGTTGCCTTCCCAGAGTAAACGAATGGCGGAATAAGGCTTAGGAGAAACTTTATTGGAAGACAATTGAAATTAAGAGCTACAAGGGACAGGAATTTGATGAGGAAAAAATGATCGCAAGTTAAAAATGAAGGTACACGGCACATAGAAGAATAAGAAGAATACCAGAAAGAGTAAACGAAAATTTAGGAATTAGGCTTAGGAGAAAAATTCGTTTAGAAGACAACGGGAATTAAGAGCTAACAAGGGAAGGGAAGTTGTGGAGAGCCATGATCGCAGCATAATGAAGGTAGACATTTAAATAGAAAGTAAAGAATGATTCTTGATGAAAACGAATGGCGGAATAAGGCTTGAGGAGAAATAGGAAGACAATGTTTATTAAGAGCTACAAAGGACAGGAAGTTGTAAGAGAGCCATGATTCGCCTACTTCCTAAAAGAAGGTACACGAACATAGAAGAAGAAATTTTGCCTGGTAATTTGAGTAAACGAATGGCGGAATAATGCTTAGGAGAGGAATCAGGAAGACAACGTCATTAAGAGTTACGTCTGTTAACAGGAAGTTCAAATGGAGAAAATGAAAGCAAATACATACGTTGAAGGTACACGGCACATAGAAGAAGAAGAATCAGCTTGAGTAAACGAATGGCGGATAAAAAAAGGAGAAATATCAGAAGAAAATTGTTCATTAAGAGTTTGTCTGGAAGTTGTAGAGAGAAAATGATCGCTTTTACGCCCTGAGAGTTTCGACCACAAGGGGTAGAAAGCTGAGGAGAGCCACGATCGTTCCTTTGGCAATTTTTACAACCAGCCTAGGGAATTCGATTTTTTCTAAAGCAATGACCCTTACAAAGACAGCTGCAGATGTTCACACGACATTGATACAAACTTATGCTATTGTAAAATTCTCTCTCTTTCTCTCTCTCCCTCTCTCTCTCTATCACACACACACATATATATATATATTACGGCTGCAGGTTATTTAAAGTCAGAAAATATTTTTAGTTTGTAAGAATTTGGTGTGTGCAGATAATAATAATAATTTAGTGATTTAAGCCTTACTAATTAACCCATAACCTGGGGAGAAGAAGTGGATTCAAGCTTTTTGATAAACAATTCTTAGCCAGCACCTACCCATGTAGGTAAAGACTAGGCTCGGCGTTGCTTAACTTCGGTGATCATACGAGAACCGATGTTTCAACGTTTAACCTGGTATGATTTGTCCATATATATATATATATATATATATATATATATATATATATATATATATATGCACATATACATATATATATGCGTAAGATCAAATTTGAATGTAAAACAAGAAATCGAATATAAAGGGTTCCACAGGGAGAAGTGCAATAGAAGAAACTGTTAGAATAGAACTTACGGTAACATCTATCTATTTCAGCTGTAAAATGATGAAACCTTGCTGCCAATCTAGCCTTTCTTTTTATGTGCCGTGTCCCTTCAGGACGTAGGCGATCATGCAGCTTGCAGCAATTTCCTTTCCTCTGCTTCCTCTCCCAGACCATGTTCTGTCATCCATTTGCTTAAGTCCGCCAAACATGTCATGCGTTGTTTTCCCTCGTCTCTCATTCCCTCTGTTCGACCCGTGAGTATCAGATTCCCCAGACCCTCCTTCCTCATTATGTGTCCCAGAAACTTCAGCTGCTTCTTCCTCATGTTAAGGCGATGGCCTGTTTCAAGCTAAATGAAATCGTCATTTTATATGTGTTGTGTTCTTATTCGACTATTTATATATATACAGGTCAATCATACATCGTGTTGCCCGGCGGGTAGTCGATTGTATTATTCAAACAGTTATTGTGGGAGCCGTTAATGGTTATCATTCAAATTATTCTAGGAGCAATTGAGTGGGGATAATTGTGGATCTGAATGCAATTTTTTGGGTATTTATGGTGTTGCTAAGTAATTTGACACACATACATATATATATATATATATATATATATATATATATATATGAATATATATATATATATAAGTATACTTTTAAGATTTCCTATATTTATGTGTAAACAGAGAATAGGAGAAATATCAGAGAGAGCTGTGTGTGGCCTGATGATTGCGTCTAGCATGAAACAGTCTGTCGCCTCTAAGTGTTGACTTCAATGTTCACACACACACACACACACACACACACACACACACACACATATATATATATATATATATATATATATATATATATATATATATATATATATATATAAATATGGGTATGACTATAAAAAAACACCCGCGTCCAGAATAAGACGATAAACTACAACCAGCAGCAAAGCCTCTAATCAGGAGATTTTGAGAAGTCTGGAACCATATCTTAATTGCAGTTGATCCCAGGTCCACCCTGACCCGGGTTGGTAGGACCTGTTAGGGGTCCAAGCTATGGAGAAATAGTTAACCCCTAAACTAGGGTCAAAGAAATATGAAAGTGTAAAAATAGGTTTTAATATCAGCAATACATTTTTGCAAAAAATATATTACCAGCAATACGAAAAAAGATTTATTACCAGCAATATATTTTAGTAAAAAATATATTGCTGGTAATAATGTGTTATACAATACAATACAGCAATACATTTTTGGAAAAAAATTATTACCGGCAATACATAATTATCAGCAATATGTTTTTTGTAAAAAATATATTAGCAGCAATATATTTTTGGAAAAAAATATTAGCAGCAATACATTTCTGAAGAGAATATTACCAGCAATAAAAATCTTGTCAGCAGTAAATAACCAATTGAGGCTGATATGCCATAAAAACAAACCAATATATATATATATATATATATATATATATATATATATATATATATATATAACTAGTTATAATACAAAAAACAGACAAAACAATGGGTCCATAGATTATATTTTATTTCCCCAGGAATGGGATTTTTTCCTGGTTCCTCAGATCACATTTCCAAGATTAAAAGTTATATATATATATATATATATATATATATATATGTGTGTGTGTGTGTGTGTGTGTGTGTGTGTGTGTGACTAATGCAAATACAAAATTTGTCACATAGGTTATTAATGTTATATTCCGCACCTATACCCCGAAGTTCAAATTTAGGGGTTGTCTATTGCATTCACTTTCACACATATGCCCTTGGAAAAGGTATAAATACATTTCCTGTCCCCCATCCGCTAGTTAAATAGCAAGGTATATTGGCTTCTCTTGCCTTTTACAGCAACTAGGAGGGAATGTCCAAATTGAAAAACGTGGAGAAGACATCTGTCTATATTTCTGAGATGAGATATTATGTACATTATTTACATTATTCGGACTATTGTCCTCATCTTTGTCGCCATATTTATTACAAGGTTTCGGCTGTTGTACGATTACCTTCTGTAGGGACTTCACATTAACAAATATCTATATGTTTGTCTTAGGAACGTCTCAATGACTGAAATAGTACATTTGAATCCGTGTAATTGAATTGACAAAATATAATCTTCGTCTCTTTTTTGTATGTTGTACTTGTAAAACCTGAAGTATCTACATTGCAAAATATTTATCGGTGAACATCTCTCTATCAACCACCTCATATCTATTCGTATCTCACAAAATGTTAGCAAAATCTGTCATGACGAGACTGAACGTGATATTAAACAATGAACGTTCCCCAGGTAAGCACTTTGCTGCTTTTGAGAACACTTGAATTTTATTGGGACCGCTTATGTATTAAACAAATAATGGATTTTAGAGTAGACTGCGCCTTGCATAGCAAATATTTAGCGTCCTTGTTTTATTTTGTCCATAAGGGGCTCATTTTTTTTCTGTTTAGTTTTTAATTTTTTTATTACACAGAACAATCGCTCGGGAATGGAAGCTGCAAAAGCGATTAAGAACGATGACAAATTATGTCTTCGAAAGAAGGAGTCGACAAAGAATGCAAAAAAAAAAAAAAAAAAAAACGAAAAGAGAGAAACAGATTTTCCAAGAAATAGTAAATCCGAACTTTCAGAGCTTGGAGGAGAGAAAAAAAAAGGAAGGTAAATGAAGGTAGGTGAATAAAAATGCAAAGGGCAGGAGATGGAGAGAAAAGAAGAAAGAAATTAAAAGAAAAAGAAGAAGAAGAGAAAGAAAAGCGAGCTCAAAAGAAAGAGACAAAGAAAGAAAAGAGATTGATAGAGAGAAATGTTACAGTTTTTTGGATACATGTATGTACTAGTGAGCTATCCAAAATGAGCTGATTCATTTTATAGTTCGCCAATAGAAGGGTTAACCAATCAGAAAGCTCAAAATATTCAATTCGACGTGTATAAAGGCAGCCATTTTGTTTTTTCTCCCGAACTATTCTCATGCCAACCTGATATGAAAAGATTTAAAGAATTATTTAACAGCCGCTTTTTTTTCTGAATCTAAACAGCCAAACTCTGATATTGAACACATTACAGACTACACTGGATTCCATATTCAGAGACAACGGCAAACATGGTCAACAAGAAGAAAAAAAGGAAAGAGAAAAAGAAAAAGAGAGATAGAGAAGGAAAATGAAGAAGAAAAGACCGACATGTTAGAAAGCAAGGTACATCGCTAAAAAGAAAAGAAAAGAGGGAAAAATTAAAGGAAAAAGAGAGAAAGAGACAAGGAAATAGATCAACCTTAGAAAAGAAAGAGAGAAAAGAACAGAGAAAGAGAGAGAAGGAAAAAAATCCAAAACAGAGAGTAAGGGAAAAAAAAAGATTTACTTCATCTAACCCTTTTTTATACCGAGGTTCCAGGTCGATGTACTCTTCGACCGTTAAATAAACAGCTGCTAAAAGAAATAAAGAGGCGACGTTTGGCAAGATTTCCAACACATTCTATATAACAAGAATTTGATTTACATCAACCTTTGTTATGTTATTCAATGTCGAATGTAAATCTTATGTGACAAACATCAGAAGGATATACAGTTCCGATTTACAATAGACTCAAAAACGTAGGCACACCTACGGATGGCCTTAAAATCAAAATGGTAAAGGCAGGTCGGATTTGTACGAAATTAAAAAAAGATCCGGTTTGTGCTACTGTCAAAGAGGCATACATAGTCCCGGTTTATACTAAACTGTGAAAGGTAGACGCAGGTGTAATAACGAAAATAGCAAGAATCGGATTAAAGAAGCTTTTTTCTGCTTAGAATAATTGATACCAGCATAGTGATCATTTATAGTTCTCTACAAACGAAAGAGTTCTCCAAAGGGAGGTAATCATAAAACAGAGGAGATTATTCCCGATTACTTTATCACAGTTGGTTTGATTTGTGCTAAATTAAAAATGGCAGACATATGTCTAATATGGGGCCTTAACTTTTAAAATGTAAGTACAGAACTACACTGGCGACAAGGTCTCATCAATTGACATTAGAATTGGCAAGATGTTATCGTAAGTACTATGCTAACAGTTTATTTTCTCGCACTTCTGAATTGTGAAATTCTCAGCCGGCTCCATGCTTTCCGGCTAACTTTAATCTTCCCAAATTTAAATGCAATGTCAACTGTTATCTAATGTTTGCTATTGTTCTCCCTCATTCGTAAAATTTTTGTTTTAGAAATTAAAAAAAAAAATTCATTGTGTGGAAAGTGGCTTTATTATCGTTTGATAAATTTGAAATGGTTAAAAAAAAGAGGAAAGCTCATCAGAACAATGTCTTTTAATTTTTTATTGAAAAGGCAGAGGGAAGCTATATTATGGCTTAAATTCATAAAGTCTAGGTAGACAAAAGGAAAGCTCATCAGAACAATTAGCATGAAAATATTTATAGAAAAGGCAGAGGAAGCTATAATATGGCTTAAATTATAAAGATCTAGGTACCAAAGAGGAAAGCTCATCAGAACAATTAGCATGAAAATATTTATAGAAAAGGCTTTTAAATTATGGCTTAAATTCATAAAGTCTAGGTACCAAAGAGGAAAGCTCATCAGAACAATTAGCATTGAAAATATTTATAGAAAAGGCAGAGGGAAGCTATATTATGGCTTATATTCATAAAGTCTAGGTCAAGACCAAAGAGGAAAGCTCATCAGAACAATTAGCATGAAAATATTTATAGAAAAGGCAGAGGGAAGCTACATTATGGTTAAATGGAGAAAAGTTGACAAGGGACCAAAGAGGAAAACTCATCAGAACAATTAGCATGAAAATATTGATAGAAAAGGCAGAGGGAAGATTATGGGTGATTAAATTCATGGAAAAGATCTAGTCAAGACCAAAGAGGAAAGCCCATCAGAATAATTGCATGAAAATATTTATAGAAAAGGCAGAGGGAAACTATATTTGTCTTAAATTCATAAAGTCAATACTGTACCAAAGAGGAAATCATCAGAACAATTAGCATGAAAATATTTATAGAAAAGGCAGAGGGAAGCTATATTATGGCTTATATTCATAAAGTCTAGGTACCAAAAAGGAAAGCTCATCAGAACAATTAGCATGAAAATATTTATAGAAAAGGCAGAGGGAAGATTCGGAAAGTGACTGGGGCCTAGATGCCAGGTCAGGATCGATAACATTGCAGATTCTTTCTTAGATCTGTAGATATATAGCAGAAGCATCAAACCAGAATCATCTGTAATATTGATTCACGATGGAATGGTGGACTTTGAAATCCACAAGATAGATTCTGTTGAGAAAAAATTGTTTAGCACCACATAGTGAATCGACTTTGCCAGCAGCAGATTGAGCCATTGATTCCATATAATTTTTCGGCTTCATGCCAATGGAAATCATCACGTGACCTACTGCGAAGACCAGAACCGCGCTGGTCAGCCATTCGTTATATTTTGTGAATGTGATATTTGACAGTGATATGTTGCTTTTGTCTGGGTTTTAGAAGTCAATGGAGGGTCGCAGGAATTTTGAAGCATCGATACGCCTTCCCACACTCAAATTCGAGAGACAGACTAAGAACATACGCAGTGGGATCCTTCTGTCCATCAACATATTTATCTATAAAAAATATTCCAAGATTCATTAAAATATTGGAGGATTTATATTACATAAGGGACTGTTATTCTTTCCTTTTATTCTCAGTATCCTTCTGTAGAACCATAGCTTTTCTACTTCAAGTCTCCTTTTCATCTATAAAAATATTCAAAGATTCATTAAAATATTGGAGGATTTATATTACATAAGGGACTGTTATACTTTGCTTTGTATTCTCAGTATCCTTCTGTAGAACCATATCTCTTCTACTTCAAGTCTCCTCTTCATTTATGAAAAAACTGTCCATCATTCACTGTCCTACAGGAGGATTTATATTACATAACGGTCTGTTTTCCTTTTTTTTTGTATAATCAACATCAATCTCTGTTGTCTCAAGTTTCCTCTTCATTTTATGAAGAATAATCTCCAGCCTCCATTGCCACATATGAAGATTGATGTTACATAGCAATTGATGGAATTTCCCTGTTTCTGAATACATTATTTCATTTTTGAAAGATATATTCCCCTATATGTCTAACCCTTCGCATTTCGGTGTTATATTTTTTTGCCATCTGTCATAGCGTACCCCAGACCGTTAAATTTCTGTAGTAAATTGATTCTGACGAATGTGGTATTCGAAAATGATAAAACGACGTTCGTATTCTTTTAAGCATCGATTCATTTTTTAAGTTCTGGGTCTTCTTAACCTGGCAGTAAATTGGACGGAAAGTTAAGGCAATCTGTAAATATTGATGAAGCCGAAGAAATCAAGGTTTGCCTTAGAGTAGTTGATATGATAATATCTTTTTTCTTTTGCGTGGTATCATTCTTAGATTGATTTATGATTCAAGACAATTCGTTCTTGGTAATGGAGGCAATGAAAAATGATTATTTTCATTTCGATGATTCATGAAATTTCGTTTTTTGAGTTGATCTTTTGGCAGAAACGGTGGGTTTTAGATATCAAAGATAATATATTCACTGACGTGTCTGAAGTCATGGGGAGGTCCTAACAGAATGTGGAAAAATAGCTATTAAATTCTTCATTTCTGTGTCGTGCTTGTTCAGGAAAATGGAATCATGGATCAAATCAATTTCCTTTTCTTTGTAGTTCCTTAATAAATTTTTTTTTTTATTTATCTCGATAAAACGTTGTTCTGCCATCAATTTACACAAGCTTATTCTTCTTCTTCTTCTTCTATGTGCCGTGTCCCTTCAGGACGTTGGTGATCATGGATCTCCACAATTTCCTCTACTTTGTAGCTCTTAATAAATTTTGTCTTTTTGTTATTTCTCCTAAACCTTGTTCCACCATCCATTTACTCAAGATCACTAAGTATGTTATGTTTCCACTCGCCTTCTTGCCTTCAATCTTAAGAGTATCACAATTTTCCAAGCCCGTTTTCTCACTATGTGGCATAGGAATTTCAAGAATGTCTCTCAAAACGTTGTTCTGCCATCAATTTAAAAATTTTTCTTCTTCTTCTTGATTTCTTTTCTTCTTCTTCTTCTTTATTATTTAATGTGTCTCTTCAGGAATTTACTCGATCATGACTCTCCACAATTTCCGGTACTTTGTAGCTCTTAACAAATTTCTCTGTCCCTCTTGCCTTTTCTCTGTCCTGTGAGTGTCAAATTTTCCAAGCTCTTTTTCATCATTATGTTTCCTAGAAATTCCAGCTGTCTCTTTATGATTTTAATTATAAGTATCCTTTTTTTCTTTCCAATTTCTCTAAAACTTCATCATTGCTCACATTTTGGTCCATGGTATTCTCAGCATCCATCTGTAGAACCACATTTATGCTGCTTCATGTATCTCCTTCATCGATGAGGTGAATGCCCAGCATGCATTGTCATATAGGAAAACTGATATTACGTAACAGTTCCGTACACTTTTCTTTGTTTGTAACGAAGTTTTTCTGTTTCATAATACTTTGCTTAGCTTTTGAAAGGCATCTTTCGCTAACCCAATGCGATTTCGGATTTCAGTGTCGCACTTTCCGTCCACTGGCTTTCAGATATCTTCAGGCAAGAGAGCAACTTATGAATAAACAATTCCATTACATTCTATTGAATTGGCAAAATTGGTGCCCAGACCTTTTGAAAACCAATTTTGGCAAAATAGCGTCGAAGGCACAGTGGATTATCTTTCTGGAATAATCCGTCATTTTTGAAGTACATGGTAATAATAATGGTAATAACAACCGTTCCGTTATAAGGAAACATCTGACAGTCATTAACCAAGCAGCCCGTGTTTAATCGAGTTATGCTTTTTTCCCTCCCTGGCCATCAAGCTGGGATCAAAGTGTAGTATCAGTTCTCCTCATCTCTAATTATAATATTAGCCGTTTCCGTATAAGGAATAATTCAGCATTAATTGTCCAAGAAGCCGGTGTTAGTCGAGGCGTTACGCTTAGCTTCACTCTATAGCCATCGGTCTGGGATCAAAGTGCAGTATCTGTTCTCTTAATCCCTAATGGTAATGGCAATATTAGCTTTTTCCTTATGAGGAAACATTCGACATTCATTGACCGATCAGACGATGTTACTGTTTGTTGAAATTTATAAAATCTTTCTGGTAAAACAATTTTTCAGCTATACGCTTGTGCAAATTTATTGAAACAACCGCTTTAGTTTCCTTTCTTTCACCTTGCGGTCAGTTTTAGACCCACTGAAGTGGCATGGTGTAATGGATTTCTATTTTTTCCTCAGATTAGCTCATTTGCAGTGGTGTGCAGTAATATGAATCTATATTTGGGATGTTTGATGAAATTTGTTTGGCTTTGACAAATATTGCGTCATCCGTGATTGCATGAGATTTTCATCACATCCAGACACTATTGTTTCGACTGTCGATTAGTTGTCATACGGCCATTGTCAGCGATGGACGTTATTCCAAGGAAGCGTACGAAAATTGTAACGCTTCACGGACAAACTGGCAAGCATTAACAGTGAGCAAATCAAAGTACTATAGACTGGCCCGGAAACTTTCCTGATTTAAATCCAACCGAGAATCTATGGTCAATCTGCAAGAAACGACAATGTGGAATGGACATACAAAATACTAATACGCGACAGTCTGTTTCATGCTAAACGCAATTCCCAAGCCATCTGCATTGTGTTTTGGCTCAACTATTTATATATACAGGTCGATGATGCATTGTGGGTAGTCTATTGAATTGCATTATGAGTATTATATTACAAAATTTTAACGGTTGTGTTAGTTATTCTACGGACTATTGAGTGGGAATAATTCTGGATCCAAATGCAGTTTGTTTTTGGCTATTTATATTTATACTTTTTTTATTTTTTATTTATTATTGATTATTTGTTATTACTACTTTTTCTTGTACATTATTTACATTATTCGGACTATTATCCTCATCTTTGTCGCCATATTGTCCAAATCGGGTAACATCAAAATTGCCCAATTGTTAGAAGCGTTGTATCTTAGAAATGATTAAAGATATCTTACTGGAATTCTCCGAGGTTTTTATAACACTATTGAAATCTACATATCACAACATTTCGGCCGTTGTACGCTCCGGCCTTCTTCAGGTGGTTAGAATTTCGAACAGAACCCTTTATTTCGCTCACTGGGGTAGAAACGTTGCAATAAATATGGCGACAAAGATGAGGACAATAGTCCGAATATTGTAAATAATGTACATAATACCTCATCTCAGAAATATAGACATACTTTTTCTTGTGTTTATTTATGCGTACGTGGTTTGTTAATTTTTTATTATTTACTTTATTTGTTTATTTGGATTAATTTATTTTACTTGTTTTTGTTTATTCTTATTCGTTTACAGATTTCGCTTTTAAAGTAACGTAGTAAAAATTTGTTTATAATATATATATATATATATATATATATATATATATATATATATATATATATATATAGATCTATGGTACCAGGTGTAACAAAAAATTGTCCAAATCGGGTAACATCAAAATTGCCCAATTGTTAGAACCGTTGTATCTTAGAAATGATTAAAGATATCTTACTGGAATTCTCCGAGGTTTTTATAACACTATTGAACTCTACTTTGAACAATAAACATGCATTTAGCTCTAAGTTGAAATAAAGATCCCTCTGACTGCTGTGACCTCCTGGTCTTTTTTCCCCTCTCTACTGTTCCCTCTTTTTTAAACTTATTCACCGTTCTCTTGATAGTTCTTGAATGGACTTTGAAGATGGAAGCCAGATTTTTAATATTGGTACCATTACTGAAGGCCTGAAATTTTTTTTTTCACCATTGCTCAGTTGGGAAGACATTGACACAAAATGATTTTAACCTGTTTTCTAGCTGAATAAGAAAGGTTTTTCAGTGATTCTTACAAATGGTGTCAAGTTGGTTGAACGTCTTATCTGAAAATCTGGAAAAAAAACTGAATTACTTTAGTATTTTTTAGATATTAAACATTTTATGGGATGGACAAATACGCATGGTTACACGATTTGAATAATTTTGCTGTTACACCAGGTATATATATATATATATATATATATATATATATATATATATATATATATATATATATGTGTGTGTGTGTGTGTGTGTGTGTGTTTGTCTGTTTTAATATTATGTTCAAACCAGAAAGAAAGACACGGAAAGAAGAATGTAGGTTGAACAAATGTATTGAAATAACAGAACATTTTTACACAATAAGAGTGTTATGAGTCAGCAGATAGAAGTGTCTGTCTGAAACTGTCACGTTACACTGCGTCCCGACTGTCTCCTTAGGAAGTCTCGCAGGTTAGTAGTTATGAAGGGGGAAGAGTTCATTCTAATGTAGATAGAGGTCAATATAACAATATATATATATAGTTAACGGCCATAATATTTTTTTTGGAAACAACAAAAAACATAAATATGTGTTTTTCTTCAAAAAAGTATATAATGCATGATTAGCAAATGAATTTTTTACCATTTAATCTTTATTTAAAAAAAACTAATATGTAAATTTTGTAAATTTGTATAATATTTATGCATTACATATAATCTTTATTCGATAAAAATTTCATTGTTAATCATGAAACTTTTTAAGAAATTTACATATTTATGTCTTTGTTGTTTCCGTTCCTGATATTATGGACGCCATTTTATATTTATATATATATATATATATATATATATATATATATATATATATATATATATATAATAATGTTATAAATATAAGTAATTATACTCGTTATAAAAAACCTTAGGTGTTTTGGCTTGTCAATGAACAAACCAATTTAAGGAAAAATAAGGATAAAAAAAAAAAAACTAAGAACATGTAAACAGGTGAAAACAATCGTCCAGAATCCAAGTTCAGAGTCCCAAAAGAAAAAAAGCCTCCAAAACGAGTAAAGCAAAAGTAACTAAATCTTTGCAATAATACGCTAAGTAGAGCAGATCTAACTATGAACCTTTTTGTTTCCTCAACTCTACCTAGAATTTTCACCTATCTTTCAGAAATTATATATATATATATATATATATATATATATATTATGAATTTATAAAAATGAAATTCAATTGTACCCCATTTTGATGGCTATTTCGACCTTATGGTGAAAGAAAGGAAACTAAAGCGGTTGTTTCAATAAATGTGCACAAGGATGTATGTTAAAAATAAACCATACAAAATATGAAACACTCTACCTTCCAGATGATTTGGGTCACAATTCAAAGTTTGGTAAAAAATGGTTTACGTTTTCTGGGCCCTGGAACAAACATAAATGCTTAAATGTGTCTACAGATGATCGTATCATCAAATCCATCGGTTTACGGTCTCCGACAAGTTCATCGAAGCTCTCTGCTTTTTATTGGATTGTTTTTCGCAGATTGGTCAATGAATTTTACCTAAGGTTACGAACAAATTAAGTGTGGTGATCGGGGAAGCATCCTCTTGGGAGTCGGTTCCACAGTGCAGTGGTTCATGGTAAGAAGCTGTTCGAGTGGAATTTACTTTCTACTAATAGAATCAGAAGGGAATGACATTGCTGAAATGATTGTTTAAAGGTTTTTCTAGCCGTGAAGGATAGAATTGGCGCAAACGAGGGATTCAGTTTATGCGAGGAGTTTCCAGAGAAGTAGCGTAGAGCAGTGAGGGGTTTGCTACATCCCGTCTGTGAGAGACAGAGGCTGAAGAATGGAAAATAATTTATCACCCACAAGGACACGGAGACATTTTTTGATTCTGTGAGAGATTCACTTACATCATGGTAGCAGAAATTAGCTCTGCGTTCACGGAAATAAAAACATAGTTGACAGAAAATAAAACGTGCAGAAATAACAGGAAATGCATGATAAATTGTATGTTAATGTCATACAAATTATTTATATTTTTATGCATATTGGTGTGTGTATTTTTTTAGGTTTTGTGTGTATTGGTGTGTGTATTTTTTAAGGTTTTGTGTGAATTGGTGTGTGTATTTTTTAAGGTTTTGTGTTAATTGGTGTGAGTATATTTTTAAGTTTTGTGTGTATTGATGTGTGTATATTTTTAGGTTTTGTGTGTATTGGTGTGTGTATTTTTTAGGTTTTGTGTGTATTTTTTAGGTTTTGTGTGTATTGTTGTGTGTATATTTTAGGTTTTGTGTGAATTGGTGTGTGTATTTTTTTTAGGTTTTGTGTGTATTGGTGTGTGTATTTTTTTAGGTTTCATTATTGAATTGGTGTGTGTATTTTTAGGAAACGTTTTGTATGAATTTGGTGTGTATTTTTTAGGTTTTATAATGTATTAGTATATCTATTTTAAATGGGCCATGTGTATTGGTGTGTGTAGTTTTGTTAGGTTACGGCTGTTTTATGGTATATGTGATAAAAGGGAGAATTTACTTCGTAGTATTGCAAGCCATATCACACAGAGAAGTTACACACGTGTTGCCTGTATCAAGGTTCATGGTGAAGGGGTTGAATTTAACGTTTTTTGGCGGGATTTAGGTATTTCCGACAGGAACATTTTTGTTGCATGCTGGGAGTATTTTTATTATTTTAAACGTTATTTTAATTTATTTTATACAACGTTCTTATGTTATTGCATTATTTTATTTATAATTTTCATTATTATTATTATTTTATATTTTATTTATTTATAATAATGATGATGATATCCCTACAACTGTATCGTGACTGGAAAGTGAGGATGAGACACATCCTGGCCAAATATGAGAGCAGTATTCCATTTTTGGTCTGATCTGTTCTTTCTTTTGAAAAGGGAGATCTTTGACGAGGGATTTTGCTTACTGGAGAGGTCGTTATTAGCTGAAAATATTTCCTGTAAATTTTACCAGTATTTTTGAGTTCTGGGGTCAGTTTCGGAACCAATAGACGTTCATGGCAAGAGGCATCCTCTAGTGGACAGTCCATTTTAAAAATGAAATAAATTTTAACAATTCAGCTACTTTATATTTTTGTGTGTTTGTGTTTTTTTCAGAACGTGAGCGATTATAGCTCTCCACAACTTCCTATCTTTTGCAACTCTTACTAACTTTTGTCTTGTCTTCATTCCTCTCAGCCCTTCTTTCGATATCCCCTGTCAGTGTTAAATTTTGCAAGCCATTCTTCCTCATTATGCGTCTGAGAAATTCCAGCTGTCTCTTTACGAGTGCAAAAAAAAAAAAAAAAATGGTTGCAACACCGGCCAGCATATCGAGGGATGGCTTAAAAGTTAAAACGTGTTTTTTTTCTACAAAGAACTTACAGCAGGCGAAAGCCAAAAGGAAAATTAACAAGTACACATGCAGATATTGTTTTAAACAACTACGTTTTTATAATATAAATCTGAACAGATTATATCCAAAATAGTTCCAATGTAGTTTAATCGCTTTAATCCGTATGCTCTATGAAGAACATTTCGCGACAATTGTCGTCTGCTTTGTCGAAAATAGCGAACACATTTGTTTACTATAAAAATTGCGCAAATTTCATTAGACACCTGAAGCCAATTTCCAAGTTAGCAAATTTACTTCTGTAACCTAAATTTCAGTTACTCAGTTAATTGGCCCGTCATAGCGTCTGTGTTGAGAGATATTTTTAATGTGTGATGGGTGTTAAATTCATTATAACAAATCTTTTGTTTAACACTTTAAAATTTTGCTTTCAATTCTATGCATCTCATGGATGGAAGATTGTTTTTTTTTCCTTCTGTTTTCGTTGCGTGTGAAAGACAAAAGTCCCGCCCCTTTATGCTCAAAGAAATTTTTGAAAATTTGTAGAGATAGTTTAATTTCGTTTCAGTACAAATAAATCAATTTAAAAATTATCTGAAAAAAGTCAATCTATCTATCTATCTATCTATCTATCTATCTATCTATGAGCCTGTTTAGGAAAACTTTTATCTATCTATCTATCTATCTATCTAAGAATTCATTTCTATCTAAGATGTTTTTTATTTCACAAAATATCTATCTTCTATCTATTTATGAACACACACAGACATATATATGATTCAGTTCATATCTATCTATTTATCTCATCTCCCTCTCTCTTTTCTCTTCTTTCTCTATCTATATATATATATATATATATATATACATATATATATGATTCAGTTCATTATCTATCTATCTATCTAGTTTATCTATTCATGAGTCTGTTCATATTTGGAATCTATCTATCTATCTATTATCTATCTATCTATCTATCTATCTATCTACACACAAAAATATATATATGATTCAAATATAATATCTCTCTAATATATATATATATATATATATGATTCAGTTTATCTATCTATCTATCTATCTATCTATCTATCTATCTATCTATCTCAGTCTGTTCATTTCAAGTATCTATCTATCTATCTATCTATCTATCTATCTATTATTAATGGGTATCGTTCGCAAGGCAATACAGTTACTAGCACGCAAGTGGTTACATGGTGTAGAGGAATTAGAAACAGAAACATTAATAATGAGGAGAAAGAGAAAAAAGCAACCAGGAGGACAGTAGATAGCGATTGACACTGCATTTAAATATTTGCAGATTAAACTTGATTGGAAAGCATGGAGCCGGATAGGGAGCTCCACAAGCGAGAAGTGCGAGAGAAGAAACTGTTAATATAAAACTCACGGCTACAACTAGCCAGCTTAACTGTAAATTGATGAGATCTCGACGTCAGTCTAGTATTGCACTTATATTCAGAAAGTCTAGGTACCATATTTTAGACATCATCGGAATAATTACCATGAAAGGATTTATAAAAAAAAAAAGCACATAGAGGCAACTCAAGGGCAGTAGGCAAGTGACTGAAGCCGAGCTGCCATATCAGGACCAATAATATTGCTGATTCTTCTTTGGATTTTATCAAGGAGCTCTAGTTAAATATCTGGAGCACTGGACCATATATGGCAGCAATATTCTAAGCATAGACAAATGGTAGGTTTATAGATCAGGACCAATAATATTGCTGATTATAGAAATATTTGGATTTTATCAAGGAGCTCAAGGTAAATAGCAGGAGCACCGGACCATATATGGCAGCAATATTCTAAGCATAGACAAATGGTAGGTTTATAGATCAGGACCAATAATATTGCTGATTCTTCTTTGGATTTTATCAAGGAGCTCAAGGTAAATAGCAGGAGCACCGGACCATATGTGGCAGCAATATTCTAAGCATAGACAAATGGTAGGTTTATAGATATGTAATAGAGATTCTGGAGAGAAAAATTGAACGACAAAATTGAAAAATTACGACACATTGAACCAACTTTTTTAGCAGCTGACCTAGCGATCGATTCAATATAGTCATTCCACTTCAGAACGTTAGCCGGAAAAGGTGCAATGAATCACTTTCCTGGAGGATAGCATCCGCCATGTTGATGGAAGGCCGAGAAGGTCTCTCAGTTGATTAATGGGGAGCAATTTAGTTTTGGAGGCGTTAAAATTAATAAACCATCTTTTGCTCAACTCGGTAGGTTATATTCTCCCCTTGTTAGCATTTCTTATTGCTTCTCCAGGAAGTGATAACTAACTTATCAAAATGGACAAGGGATTTTTTAAAAATATCTTCTACTAAAACCCCGTCTCCTATTTGTATTTAAATATTGAATCACATATTTGGCTTAAAATCCAGTTGCATTTTCACATTATTCTTTTTTAGGGTTAATATAGCCAACCGGCAATACTTCTGCTAGCGAAGAATTATTGTTGAGTGAAATATGCTTTTTCCCTTCTTAATCATTATGTTCTTAAGAACCTGTTCAAAATTTATCAAAGTTACAGCGAACAACCATCATTAAAAGTTTATATACAATCTTCGAAGAAAATGTAGATTTTAATTAATCGGATTAATAATGAGAATTCTAAAATGCATTTGCTATATTAAGTACATATCATTATTTGATTCTCAAAATGAAGATTTTCTCCTGATAATTGAATCGGAAAACTGTAAATACTTTTAAGAATAATAAAGTGTTTCATTTAAATTTCAAAAATCTATTTGTTTACTTTTGGAATATGGATTTTACAACTCTTAATTTGTTTATAAATTTCTAAATCTCACTTATTTTTCTTTCTATATATATATTTATATATATATATATATAAAAACAGGGTGTCCATAAAGTTCGTGTGCATTTAAAAAATTTATAACTTTATTTGTATTTATGATAGAAATAATCTAAAAAAAAATGTAATTTATAAATTTTAATGTACCTGTTTTAAGTATAGCTAAAATAACTAATGTGATTTCAGGTATTACTGTAAATCAGTTGGCAAATTTTTTCCGTGAACTGCAAAATCGTATTACCCTTTTTTTATTGCTAATGATGGAGGACAATGAAACTTAAATAAAATTTCAAATGAAAATAAAGTATTATACTTTTTTAAAGTGAACTATTTTTAACTTTATAAAAATATATAAATATATATATATATATATATATATATATATATATATATATATTTTAAAAATTCTAGATTTTAAATGTTTTATTAATCCGATTTTTTTTTAAAAATGTTTTCTACATAAATGTACTCAAATACTGGTATCCACTGAAATAAAGTTTAAAGGAATTATATATATATATATATATATATATATATATATATACGTCATTCGCAGACAGTACTGTTTCGCTGTATCACAGCTCATCAGTGTGAATGCCTAAAGTTAGGATTGAAACCCAACCAATTTGGTTTCAGTCAGAGTTTCTACGACTGAGCTATCTTCATTTGGCGGAGTGAAACAGATAAATCTAGCGTATTGTTTTTACGAATGTAATCAAATGTCAATCAGCCGGAGTGCTCTATTCATTTTACTGAAGAGCTTTGCATTAACGCAGGTGACTGCTGTTTATACAATTATCTTGTCATCCAACAGTGCTCAAATGAAATATATTTTCAAGAGCTAAATTATGTCATTCGGAGACAGTAATGTTTCGCTGTATCACAGCTCATCAGTGCGACTAGAATGCCTCAAACAAAAGCGAAATGTTGTGTAGCTACTTGAAATTCAAATATTTTAAAAGACTCCCTTGCGAAAGCTTCTTTTAGATATCAGTAACTTTTTCTTTTTTTGACTAAAAGTTTGTTTTTGTATTCCATGTCGACAATGTGTTAAAGTTCTCAGAATAAATCTGTGGAGAAGACAAATTGAATAAAATAGACAATTGGAATATAGTGGTTCGTCATTTGACTTTATCAAGGCGAGTGCTGATAAACAAAAGCGAAATGTTGTTTAGTTGTGTAGAAATTCAAAATTTTTAAAAAGATGCTCCTGTGTAAGCCTGTAATCTTTTTGATTATTAGTAGCTTTTTTTTTTATTCTGGAAACATATTTTTTAAGGCAATTCACCCCAAGCAAGGCGGGAGTGCCACTAGCACGCAAGGGGTTACAGAGGATTGAGAACAAGAGTAAAGAGGCGTGTTTGAGGAAAGGATACAGAGAAGAACGGAGAACAAAGATCAGAGTGTCAGATGTCGATTGACATTAAATTTGAATATTTGAAGATTATATTCACACCATCCAAAACAAGGGGAAGGAGTTCCACAGTCAGGAAGTGCGGAGAAGAAGCTGTTTGAGTAGAAGAGACGGTTACATTAACAGTTTTGACAGTGAAAGGGTGGGACCGAGATGCCAGCCTAGTAGCTCGCTTAAATTCATGCAGTCTGGGGAACCAGCGAAAGTAGTTCGTCGGAACAGTTGCCATGAAAATATTTGTAGAAGAGACAGAGGGAGGCTACAGCACGTCTTTGGGATAGACTAGATACCAGATCAGGACCTATCATCTTGCATACTCGTCTCTGGATTTTGTCGAGGACCTAGAGACGTACAGCGGGAGTACTAGACCATAAATGACAGCAATATTCCCATGCAAGGACGGGTGGTTGATGCTTGGATAAATCAAAATTTGAGATAATTAAATATCAAAGTCCTTGAAAAAGGGTAGAAAATGTCCTTTTCTGAAAGACGTTTAACATTTGTGTCATTAACTAGCATATGCCAACTGTTTTGTTCCGTTTTGTTTTGTGAGAAAAATGCAACGGTTTTTGTCTCTTTCCGGCTGGCCTTTCAATTTTCTGACACTAACTCCCAAATGCTGGATTACCGTAGATGCATTTGTAAGTGCAGCTTCTGTTTGAAAGCGCAATAGACTCAAACATTTGTCAAACATGATCATGGCCTCGGTGTTTGAAATTAGAGTTCGGGATTTGGGACTTCAATGATATCATTATCCACCTCCTTCACTGCAATATATTCCGAGGAAAGAAACACGAATCTATTGAACTGGCGTTATCAGCGTTTTTATCAAACGTTGTGTATCTGGATAATCGAAGTCCGGAAAATCGAACTACGGATAATCGAGGTTCGGAAAATCAAGCATAGTTATTCATAGTCAGGAAAATCACGGTACGTATAATCGAAGTCCGGAAAAACGGTTTACGGATAATCAGTTTCCGGAAAATCGAGGTACAGATAATAGGATTTCAGAAAATCAGGGTACGGATAATCGGAGTTCGGAAAATTAAGCATGGTTATTCATAGTCAGGAAAATCGAGGTAAGGAAAATCGAAGTTCGGAAAAACGGTTTGCGGATAATCGGTGTCCGGAAAATCGAGTTACGGATAATCGGATTCCAGAAAATCAGGGCACGGATAATCGGAGTTCGGAAAACCAGGTTACGAATAATCAGAATCCGGAAAATAGGCGTACAGATAATCGAGGACGTATTGTAAGCTGTTAATAATTTCTACACATTTTTTTTTATTAATTGATCACCCAAACGCAAGGCCTAAGATCCACTCAAGGCAGAGGATTATTGATTGAAGCTGCTGTACGTACGCAATACGGAGTAGGAAGTAAAGAATTTGAGGATATGTCAGTGAATAAGGTGAACCCAAGAAGGCATAGAGAGAGACATTTGTTCTAAAGTTTGGAGAGAAAAAAATGGTAAAAAATGTTTGCTGAAGGCATTAAGTTTATAATACCCAGAAATTCACACACAGATGTCCTCAAGGACACATGGCACAATGGATAAAGGCATTGGTTAGATCCAGTGACAGGACCCAAAGAGTGTGAGTTCAATACCTGGTTAAGGCAGTGGGGAACTTGGAGAGTGGAATTAATAGAAGATAACTGATAACTGACATCCATTAAATATAGCACGTGAAACTAGAACAATCTACCCCAGTGAGCGAAATAAGGGGTTCAGTTCGACATTCCAACCACCTGAAGAAGTTTTTACAACGGCCGAAACGTTGTAATAAATATGGTGACAAAAGTCCGAATAATGTAAATAGTGTACCTCATCTCACAAATATAGACAGATGTTCAAGAGAGAGTCCCCTTGACAGTGGGAGATGTTCCCGAACATAGGCAAGGCTATGCATGTGGATACTAAAGTCCTTTCGAAAACCAAGAACAGATATTTTAGTTGAAGAGCTTGTTGAATTCAGATTAATTTCTCAGAGAATTAGGATGTCTGGGGAGTGTTCCAAGATGAACGATTCCACACTGCAGAAATTGGCAGGAATTTCACGAACGTTGGAGAAAGGAAGGA
Organism: Acanthosepion pharaonis; assembly: GCA_903632075.3. Taxonomy (NCBI): domain Eukaryota; kingdom Metazoa; phylum Mollusca; class Cephalopoda; order Sepiida; family Sepiidae; genus Acanthosepion; species Acanthosepion pharaonis. Next base: position 222,852 of record CAHIKZ030002021.1, read on the forward strand.
TGAAAGGTTTAGATTTGGTGGGGGGAGCTAATTTAGTTGTATTTAGTATACTGCTTTTGGTCATGTTATGTTATAAAAGTGAAAAGGGCCAAGAATATTAGAACCTGTCTGTCATCTAAGGTAATCTACGCTGGCTGGAAATTGTCGCAGACACCTGCGTAGTATGGCTTCGAATTTGCCCACCGAAAGTTCTTGCAGGAATAGCTTTCCATGCACGACATGTCACTGCAAGAACTCCGCTATTATGCAACTGGTGATACTGTTGATCGGAGGTACCTCTTCAGATGTTACTCAATAGTCCAGATTCATACAAGCCAGGAAGCAGCAACTACAAAACTGTGATTCCGGTAGCCTTAGTATAAAGAGTCGTAGCCATCTAGTGATATCACTAAAATTTCATGACAACCACACTTATTAAGGATTCAAACGAAAGAAACGAGAAATCTCATCATAAACAGGAAACGATGGATATAAACCTCTACTCCTGCTCATATGGACCGGGCAATTGGTAGACCTATCTACTTCTATTAAACAAAATGAATGGATTAGACCATAGGATATCGGCGAGGAGTCTTAGATGATTAAGGATACAGTTTTATCTTACGAATTAACTTGAGACGGGCTCTCCTATTTGTTGACCATGTTTGCCGTAGTCTCTGAATATGGAATCCAGCGAAGTCCGTAATCTCTTCAATATCAGAGGTTGGCAGTGTAGATTCGGAGAAAGTAGCGGCTGTTAAGTAATTCTTTAAGTCATCGATATCAGGTCGGCAGTGAAGATAATTTGGGAGAAAAAAAACCCAAAATGGCTGCCTTTATACACGCCGCATTGAATATTTTGAGCTTTCTGATTGGTTAACCCTTCTATTGGTGAACTATAAAATGAGTCAGCTCATTTTGGCTAGCTCACTAGTACACATACCTAAATATACATAAACTTGGCTAACTTGGCTAACAGTCTAACTCTCTGCCTTCGGGCGTAGAGGAACCCGGACGAGGCTCTGCCGAAGGGCAGAGTCTCATTCGGAGTGGTTGACTGCCCCTGAACCCATTTATGCGGGTTCAAAGAGGGAATATTTTTGGCCAAGCCTACGGGCTCGGAGATCCCACGTTAAACCTGTCCTTGTGCCACATGTAACCCTCGTGGGGTGTAGCTAAATATCACTAGTACACATACCCAAAAAACTGTAACACTATTTCCATTATCGGCTCTCCCCTTCACACAGAGAAGGAAATTTAAGAACGTTATGGACGGGTGTAGGATTAGCTGCAGATATTTTCGTTGGGTTAGGTTACTTTGGAAACTAAAAGTATTATATCGTCTATTAAGTTTTAACTTACATTCATGAGGTACTTCTCAAAAGCGTCTGTCCACAAGGCCGATTTTATGGAGTTCTCTATTGATGGTGAAGAACCGTGTTCTGCCGTCACTGCTTGGCCTTGGCTGTTGTTCAATCATTTCAAGCAAGGTCGTCGCATCCACAACAGAAGATCATCCTGACTTTGGTTTGTCTTCGAGTCTGGTGTCACTTTTCTTGAAATGTCAGAACCAGTTTTGTGTCACATTTTTTGTTTGTAGTTCTTGGCCATTTCACATCATTAATTTCATTTGCTCAATGGACTTGCACTCAATCCTTTTTTTCTACAGGCAGAATAACTCTAATTTCATTTTTTTTTCGCCACTCATTTTCAAAGCTGTGAAAGAAAGAACCTAGAAAAGATATCAGAATAATCTAGAAACTAACTGTTATGGGAACTTACCTATAACGATAATGGACTCTTCCTGACACTATAAATACTGCACCTCTCAAGAGGTATAATGAATGAATGTTGTAACCAGCACCAGGTCATGACTGTTGAACTCTCTGCTCTGGCAGAGAGGAACCCGGAAAAAGAGGTAGACAGGCCCTGAACCCGTCTAGGCGGGTTCAAAGGGTATATTTTTGGCCGAGCTTACAGGCTCGGGAAACCCACGTTAAACTCGGCCTTGTGCCACATGCAACCCTCGTGTGTGGGGGGGCTAGATACCGAATGAATGGTGTAACAAGTCAAGACAATATTAGTTCACTCTAAACCAGACGGACAGTCATTACTAACAACTTCAACTTCTTGTACTATATTTCTGTTGTAATATATCTTTGTTATTCTACTCTTGTGTTTGTGCTGTTCTTCCTTGGTTCTAACCTTGGACCATAACTGTGGTGCAAGGATATTGGACCATAACACTAAGGACAAACCGCCTGCATGCGGAAAGAAAATGAATTAAGCAAATGCATAAAAATAGAAAGGGACTTAAGACAAGGGTGTACCTTCTAGCCAGACTTATTCCTCCATTAAGGCAAGGTGATATTGTCAGAACTAGATCTCATCTCAGAATTGATTATTGGCGGATACAGTCTTAACGACAGAAAATATTAAGATGATGTAGAATTAATAGAAAACGGCGAAAGGCAACTGCAAGAACTAGAGAAGATAGAAAAAATTGAGACGAAATCTTACTTGTAAGAAGACAGGTTGTCGGCAAAAGGAACATTGCAGGATGCCAACTACAATTTGCAGATGTCAAAATCAAGCAAGTAAGAAAATTAAGATATCTGAGGACGCCGAAATACGAAGCCGTATTGGGATAGCGGAAGATGCTTTCCAAAAGCTAAGCAAAATATTAAGAAACAGGAAAATTTCAGTTCAGACAAACGGGTGCGAAAACTTATGTAATATCAGTCCTCCTAAATGGCTGTGAATGCTGGAAAATCTCCACACAGATGAAAAAGATATTTGAGCAACGAAAATGGGGTTCTACACAAGGATAATGGGAATTCCATGAACAGAAAATGTGAGTAGCGAGAAAGTTTTAAGGAAAGTGTAAACAGAATGGACGTTAATACTTAAAATCAGAAAGAGAGATTTGAAATTTCTAGCAAAGAAGGAAAGAAGAACTGGTGATATTAACACTCACAAGGAAGATGGACAGAAGAAAATAACGCGAAATCTACCAAACAAAATTATGTGAATGGGTAGTAGTTATGATGAAGGGACAAACTTTACTTTGGAAGTTGTGGAGATCCATTATCACGATCATCGTCCAGAAGGGATACGGCACATAGAAGAAGAGCATACCTTTTTTTTTTAATATTTAGCATTTTTTTCTTTTTTTTTTTTAACAAAACATGAAATTGATTCCCCCGAATCCTAATTTCAGATTTGAAACATGATCTTTTTTTCTTACTAGAGCTAAGTTTACCGTGGAAGATAGTAAAATGAAAGTGAAAGTGAAAGTTAAAGTGTTCGTAGATAGTTTAAAAAGTAGACCAAATGTCGAGATATACAGGATGTGTCAAAAAACTGTATACACATTTAATAGTAGTTTTTCTCATATTCTCTAACACACAGTAACCTTTTGCGTCTTAGTGGCTATATTGATCTCTCGATTTCTCTTTGGTACGGAGTTAAAATTATTCAATGGTTTAGGGACACAGTATTAAGTAGGGTTCATTTATTATCTCCAATGTTTTCGAATCAGCTCCAGGTGATATTCAAATCAAGGGAAATGGTACGACTTTGGATTGTATTGGAATAGCAACCGTAAGCCATTGTCAGTGTTAATAGTCGCTGAAGATGTCAAATCGGTTCGTAAAAACAATAGTGAATTTCTTTTTACCTACAAATATTTTCACTATATATACAGCGTGCCCATAAAGTCTCTTTACAATTTAAAAATATATTACAAAGGCAATTGATGAGATATTTTAATCAGATTTGTTCTATGTACTTAGTAGTTATCAAAGTTTTTAATCACATTGCATTTGTGTATTTCAGGGTACCCTGTTGATGAAAGAGGTACTGTTAAATAAACCCCGAAAAATGGCTCTTCTTCAAGAAAAGGGACAATGTGCGTCATCGTTTATTGAAACATAATCGGATACAAACACTCAGCGAAATTACAGAACTAAGTATGGAAGAAATCCACCGTCACGTCCGACAGTTCGTGCATGAAAGGGAGACGGGGACAGTGTTGTAAAAAGGGGGAGGAGTGGACGATCAGGAACATCTGAGGAAAATATCGATCTTGTAAATCAAGTACCGTCTAGATGTGCTTCGTACAACTAATGGTGCCCATATATAGAGATAGGAAATTAGTTACAAATCTTCAATATCTACTCTTCGTTTTGCAACAATTTCAACATATTTGTCTGTTCATTTGCTTTTGTAAGAAATCTATGTTGTAAAGTGAAGTGAAATGCCAATCCCAAACAAAACGACTTTATTGCATTTAAACATGGCTTAATAAACATAATCATTAACTTAAAAATAAGAAAAATCAACAATAATTTTAAAAAAGAGAGTTTAAAAAGATCGACTTACGGCTATATCACGATGAAGCATTGGTTCGTGTACGATATGCATATATATATATATATATATATATATATATATATATAAGGTAACGCCCAGGCTCAAGTAAGCTTGGACGGTCACCTAATAGCCTTGACTGATAGGGACGTGGATTTGTATGTTGAGTTATTACATTATAATGTTAGCTATCTATCTAATTCATCCTTTTATATGAGGTAACCTCAGTACTTAGCTGTTACAAGTATTTCCAAGACTATAAACCTTCCTGGAGCTGAGTCACAAGTTTAAACATGCTCTGTTTATTAGCAGCGGCGGAAGCCTTTCTGCTCTTGACTAGTATATCATTGCTATATGAACAAAATCAGACAAGTGATTAATGTCAACAATACATGGCGCCAGTATGTGAGGGACGAATGGTGAATGTGTTGTATGACATTTTTTCTCAGAAATTTCTTTCCAAGTGCGTCTTCCAAGCCGCAGCGTCTTGTAAACCCGAAAATAAAGTAATTGATTACGTATGGGTGGCTTAATGGTTATCGACCTAAAAACAATCGACGAGCCGAGTTCAAATTTCGACCGGAGCTGTCACTTTTCACCCTGGAAAAAAAAACTCCTATTAATCTCCTCCCTATACATTCACAGGTATGTTTTAAATAGCAATGTAGACAGGGAATTTAATCCTTGTTAGAGTGACTAGTGTCGGACAGTGACAATTCTGAAAAAAAAAAAAAAAACCGTCAAGAAAGTAGCCATGATATTCTACAAGAACAGCTCTTGCAGTTTATATATATAAACAAACGGAAGCTTTGGAGAGCCATGATCGGTGAGGACTTAAAGGGTCATGATTTTAATTTTAATAATGACCTGTGATAAGAAATTAATTTTGTATGGTAACCCATACCAGCAAAACTGATATTAAAATTGTTTAAATTCTAAATAGTTGGTTAATTTCTACCCTCGTAAATATTAATTAAAAATCCATTTGGAATGTGTTTGTTCTATCATATTTATTATTATGAAGAATTCTTTCTTTTCAGAATTCTTTCAGCTGAATCTATAAATAGTTCACGTTCTTTTGCGTCGTAGTCCATACCAAATTTCTACACTGAGCCAATTACGTCAGTGCAGTAAACGAAGGATATATCTTTTGTTGAAATATAGCGCATATATTCTCTATTTTCGGTAACAACAGAAAGTTGTTTCTGGATATAAGTTTTTCTTCTTTTAATCTAAACTCGAAGAATTCTACAGTATCTTTGTAAAAACCGAAGTCATTCACTTAATCCTATGAGAATGGCTTCAAAACTTTATTTGTTGTATTTTCTTCGACTGGATGAATTTCTACAGAATCCACAGGCGCTGTAAGAAATTGGTAAATCACATTCATGTGGTACAAATCTTATCGTGGGTGGAATTTTAGGATAAAGGAATCTTTCTGGTTTCTTTCGCTGTATTCTTGAACAAAAAAAAAAACAGCAACCTTCGAGGATTTTAGGGGTTTCATCTATATTATTAGAATTTCAAAAGAAAGGAGCTTCGTTTGGGTCCATTGTCTTGCTTTCTACGAGGGGACCGTTTTTCTAAGTTTTATTAGAAAACAGGTATAAAATGAGCTACGCCCCTTCATGGCGTGGCCTTAGTAACATTTGTCTGTTCTTTATCTCTCCTAGTACCCGTTCTGCCAACTAATTACACAAGTTCGTTAGGGATTTATGCATTGCTTCCCCACTCCACCTCTCTCTCTCTCTTGCATTCGGTGTGTCAAATTTTCCAAACCCCCTTTCCTCATTATGTGTCCTAGAAATTTCAATTCCTATTTCAGATGTTAAGCATAAGTGGGCTTTTTGTTTCCATTTTCTCTAAAACTTCGTCGTTTCTCACGCGTTTAGTCCATGGTATTCTCAGCATCCTTCTGTAGAACCACATTTCTGTTGCTTCAAGTTTTTTCTTCATCTGAAAGTTGATTGTCCAGCATTCGTTGCCGTAGATGAGGGCTAATGAAACTTTCCTGTTTCTTGATATTTTGCTTAGCTTTTGAAAGGCATCTTTCAGTATCCCAATGTCACCCCCCCTCGGATTTCAGTGTCACATTTTCGTCTTCTATTAAAAGGCTTCCTAGATATTTAAATGTTTGTATTTGCTTGACTTTTTGTGTCTCTTATTTCTAGTTCGCAACATGGGGTTGATGTTACATAACAATTCAGTGGTCTTTTTCTTTGTTCTTAATGAATTTTTCCTGTTTCTTAATACTCTGCTTAGCTTTTGGAAGGCATCTTTCGCTATCCCAATGCCTCCTCGGATTTCGGTGTCACATTTTCCGTCCTCTGTTAATAACTGAATCAGTCATAGAAAGAGATAAAGTTATTATTCTTCCGGAACTTGGCCACTCATGCGGACACTGAAAAGCAAATAGACCAGACATAGAACAGACTGCTTGCTTATAGGGCCACCGAGCACCCTACGCGCCATCGCTTCACGGCCCACGCCCGGTGGTGTAACCCTGTCTCAGTTCCCTCTCTGTCTTCGGGCAGAGTTCGATTCATTTGTGGCTGTGGCTGTGTCTGCAGACAGAGATGCAACTGAGAGAAATAAAATCTGTGAGGTGCCCGGTCCCGGGGAACAGCTGCAGCGAACCTGCACCCCACCATTGCACTAGAGAGGGGGGAATCGGTAGTCATAACAATGTCAGCGCAACAGACGGTTACGGCGGATGGGCAATTTTTCTTCTTCGCCCGAGTGTACGCGCTCGGGTTCATCGCATTATACTCGACCTTGTGTTACATCTCGTCTCATTCAGGAGGCTCAGGCAAATAAAATCGCCCAGTGCCGTGTTCGTTGGCTTTTGTGACGATCTGATGGCCACGCCATTAGAATCATCGACCAGCCCAATACGTCATCTGCAGACTGGAAAGAAGAAAAATAATTTTATGTATTTAAATAATGATTTTAGACATTTTTTTAAAATAACAAAATAAAAACAAAATTGTTGCCACTTGTTGGTCACTTTGTTATAAAATGCATGTTTGATTAGGTGTTTGGTTTGGTTGATTTTATTTAGTGGCATATCAACACCTCTATGGGTTATTTAATACCGAAAACTAAATATTTTGAACACAATTTTATGGCTCCAACTAAATATATTTTGAGAAAAATTGGATGCCTTCAACTACAGCTAAAATGCATTGTTGGTCATTTTGCTATAAAATGCATTTCTGGTCATTTTGCTATAAAATGCATTGTTGGTCATTTTGCTATAAAATGCATTGTTGGTCATTTTTCTATAAAATGTATTCTTGGTTATTTTGCTATAAAATTTATTGTTGGTTATTTTGTTATAAAATATATTGTTGGTCATTTTGCTATGAAATGTATTGGTCATTTTGTTATAAAAATGTATTGTTGGTCATTTTGCTATGAAATGTATTGTTGGTCATTTTGTTATAAAATGCATTGCTAGTCATGTTGCTATAAAATGTATTGTTGGTCATTTTGCTATAAAATGCATTGTTGGCTATTTTGCTATAAAATGTATTGTTGGTTGTTTTGCTATAAAATATATTGTTAGTCATTTTGCTATAAAATATATTGTTGGTCATTTTGCTATAAAATGCATTGTTGGTCGTTTTGTTATAAAATGCATTGTTGGTCATTTTGCTATAAAATATATTATTGGTCATTTTGCTATAAAATGTATTGTTGGTCATTTTGTTATAAAATGTATTGTTGGTCATTCTACTATGAATTATATGGTTGTTATATCTTAATATGTTTCGGATGATTTTTTTCGCGGCTTATGAACACCTCTATGGGTTATTTAATGCCAAAATCTAAATATTTGGAATACAATTTTATGGCTTCAACTAAATATATTTTGAACGCAATTATAATTTAAAGATAAAATGTATTACTGGTTATGTATTGTCGGTTTTTGCTAGTATATTTACTATTAAAATGTTCTTTTATACTTTCATAGCATTTTTGTTTTGGGTGTTAACTATTTGCCCATAGCCGAGACCCTAACAGGTGCAACCACTCCGGGTCAGGGTGGACCGGGGAACAACAGAATTTAAGAGGTGGTTCAACGCTCCTCAAAACCTCCCGATCAGAGGCTTTGCTGCCAGATGTAGTTTATCGTCATACCCAAGACGTATTCTGAATTTAAAGTTATTGCATTATCAGATATAGATAGGAAAGTATAGATATGTAATGATAGAAAATAAAAACTTTTTGGTGAGGTAGAAGGAAGCGATCATTTTTCCATAGTGTGTATATAAGAGCTCTCTGGGAGTTCCGAAATGAGTTTAAGTTTTGGAAATTGATCGTCATTTTAGCAACGATAATGAACCTGTAGCGATAGAAAAATAAATAAATAAAATACTAACCATGGGACGAACATTTCCTCGTCTCTAAAATAGATGTATGTGTAGAATCACCAGGCCAAAAAGCCATATTTCGACCAACCAATCAGACATCGTCACAACTAGGACACTAACATTATAGTCTATAGCAAATCAAAAATAAAGATATAAGGACACTAATGGTGAGGCAATGAAATGTGAAGAAAATGCTTTGAAGCTGTGTATATAACTAGATGGAAAATCAATTAAATCAAAATCGATGAATCAATTTATGCTCACCATGACATGCTCGGATCCCAAATACAACACATATTTAACCAGGCAGTTGTCATATTTCAAAACATACATACATATGTATGTATGTATGTATGTGTGTGCGTGTGTGTGTGTGTGCGTGTGTGTGTGCTTAAATAATAAATAGTTAATACTTTTTCTCTAAGCTGGCACTTTTCGAGGTGAAAGAAAAGAATGAAATTGTGCAACTTTTGTAAATAAGCCGTTATATTTATTCTGAATCTTTTCTTTACAATATCTCGGAACACAAAAGAGATTTACGTTTAAACTTTCTCGTAATACACATGAACAAAATTGGTCATAATTTTGATTTTATTAATGCCACCAAATAAACTAAAACTAAATATAACTCTTTAAAGTATTTTGAGAGCCAAAACAACGCAAAAAGTAGAAATACCAGAATTTCTCCCTTTTTTTTTTCTCTATATCTCATTCTCTGATGAAGCTTTAATAAAAGTGAAACATGTTAGATTGATAAACATTTCCTATTTGTTTTTTTATCTGATCTTAGACCTCAACTGATTCGTTTTCTTGTCAATGCACAGTATCTGGTAATTTCGAAAGATGTTAAATGAAGTGCCTATCGTTAAGGGATTTGGAAATCTAGCTCGAAGCGAGCCAAAGTTGAATATGATGGATGAGGTTTCGCTTACACGATGAAACACGACATCTAAGATCGTCAAAAGCCGCTAATGCGCGATTTTTACACAAGCTTTCTTTTGCTGAGATGGGGGAGTCCCTCCGGAGCCGTCGTTCGAGAGACAATTATTGGAGCTAATGTTACATCTTTGCATCTGAATATTGTTTTCCAAAGGCAAAGATCTGAGGTGAAGTCAAGATTTAAATTTCTTGTTGGGAAATTAGGCTTTAATTCACATTGACTTGATAATCCATCTGATATGTTTGACCTTTAAAAATGCAGGCGTAATTCGGCAGCCTTCACCAGAAAGCGTATAAAAGGTTATCGTCACACTAACCAGTTGCTTTATTACACGTTTGTGCAAATTAATTGAAACAAAATGAATAAGTCCATTATTATATATTTTTCCAATGAAACATGGTCCAGTGCACATGTTAGTACTTTGTACGGCCATTCCACGAAATCGTTCCTTGCAGATTGACCACAAATTCTCGATTGGATTTAAATCAGGAAAGTTTCCGAGCCAGTCCATAGTACTTTGATTTGATTACTGGTAAGGCTTTCCAGTCTGTGCAGCGTTACAATTTTCGTACACTTCCTTAGAGTAACGTCCATTGCAGACAATGGCCGTAGGACAACTAATCGACAGTATCTGGGTGTGATAAAAATTTGATGCAATCACGGATGAGGCAATATTTTTTAAGGCTAAAATATTTCATCATACATTCCAAAAATAGCTACATATTACTGCCCAACACTTCAAATGACCTAATCTGTAGAAAAATAGAAATCGATTACGTCCTGTCACTCCAGGGGGTCTAAAACTGATAATACAATGAAAGAAAGGAAACTAAAGCGATTTTTTCAAATAATTTGCTCAAAGGTGTAGGTATAATCTCCTAGTACAGGTTTGGGAAGCTTTTGCTTTCAAAACCGACGTTCAAAACGAAACTGCTCTCTTTTAATCATCTGAGAGGAAGCTTTTTACCTACCATCAGTATGGCTGATGCTAACCTCCCTGAGAGTGACGCATCGCGCCTTCTCGGACTAATGTTTTCAGTTGAAATGAAGTGGAAAGAGAATATTGAATAAATTGCTAACACAGCAGCAAGTAAAGTCGGTACATTATGTCATGCTAGACAATTTCTTTTCACCAGAATCGATCTCATATATTTATACATCTACCATTTGTTCTTGCTTTGAACATTGCCGCCACATATGGTCAGGAACTCCTGGTGTATATTTAGAGAGTCTTGAGGAAATCCAAAGAATCAGCAATATTATTAATCGTTGCCTGGCATCTCGGCTTAATCAGATCGTAAAAGTGCGGGTGTAAATTAGATGTTAGAAATGGAAAACTAAAATAAAATGTTAAAAGTGGGGGCTTATTCAGATGGTAAAACAGTCGGTTTATTCAGGTAGAAATACCATAATTTCTTTCTTCTTTTTCTCTATATCTCATTCTCTGATGAAGCTTTAATAAATGTGAAACAAGTTAGATTGATAAACATTTCCTATTTGTTCTTTAGCTTATCACACACACAGACATATATATATATATGTATCAACCAGACAATTTCTTCTTTTTCTCTATATCTTATTCTCTGATGAAGCTTTAATAAAAGTGAAACATGTTAGATTGATAAACATTTCCTATTTGTTCTTTAGCTTATCTCACACGCACATATATGTGGGTGTGATAAGGACAGATATTAAAAGTGGGAAGATAAATCAAATACTAAAAGTATGGAAGCTAAAGTAGATGATAAAAATAGGGCTTTTAATGACATTGTAATTATGGAGAGGTTCGATCCGGTTTTATAAGTGGGATGCCTAATCAGATGTTACAAGTGGGGAGGCTAAGTCTGGTATTAAAAGTGGGGAGCTTGATCAGATGTGAAAAGTAGGGAAAAGTGTTAAAAGTGTGTGTGTGTGTGTGTGTATGTGTGTAGGGGGTGGGGGTAATCAAATGCTAAATATACGAACCTAAAACTCGTTACCAGGGGAAAGCAAATAATGTGTGTTATTTGTGGGGTGCATAATCAGATGGTAAACAGGAGTCAAAATGTTGTCGGCTTAATGAGATGGTAAAAGTGCTGGACTAAATCAGATGATAATGTTTGGTTCTTTTTTCGCAACAGATTTAATGTTTAGTATAGAGCTTAGAAAAAATTCGCAGTGTGAGATAGGCAAGAAGTAAGGCATGTAGCAACATCACCACGGCAAAGGGTACTCCTTTAAAGGCAAGGAAGGGCAAAAATATTTTTTTATGTCAAGTGATAGCGATTGCTGTACGAGTTGTACAATTTTTGAATCAAGCATGGGCAACGCCAGGCCATGCTGCTAGTCAGACGATAAAATTGCGGGACTGAAACAATTGTTGCAAGTGAAAGTTTAAATCAGATGCTAAAAATGTGGGGCTTAATCAAAAATTGAAAGTGGGGAGGCTTAATCTGGTGTTACAAGTGGGGATGTTGATAAGCTGTTACGAGGGGTAAAGCAAAATCAGATGTTAACAGTGGGACGTTAAATCCTATATTGAACTTTGGGGGTGGGGGCTTCATCAAATCGTCAAAGTGGGGTATTAAATCATATGTCAAATCAGATACTAAAAGTGGGGTGGTCAAATCAGTTTTGATATGCGGGAGCCTTAATTACATGTTAAAATTCTGGATACTATATCATATGTCAAAATTGGGGTTTTAATCACATCGTAAAATGGGAAAACTAAAGCAGATGAGAAAATTAGGGTTGGTTAAATCTGGTTTGAAAAGTGGGAGCCTTAATGAAATTTTAAAATTGAGGTGTCGAATCAGTTGTTAAAATCAGCTGGCAAAATTGTGGGACTAAAACAAAAGTAGGGAGTAGCTAAATTAGAAAGTATGAGATGTTTACTCAGGTTAAAATGATGGCTTATTCACATGGTAAAAGAGATTTTAATGTTCAGATGTCATACGTGGAGATTCACTTAATTGTTATAAGTGATGTGCTTAATCAGATGTTACAAGGGAAGCCAAATCAGATGGTTCAAGTATAGACTAACTCCCGGATACACCCCATTTCCGGCGTTTTTGCCACTTGATCACAAAAAAAAAACCTCATCCAATCCTTTACTTCTTCGTTACACTTCGGATGCCACATAGAAGGCCGAATTTCAAAAGGAAACATACGATGGTCTATCAAACAGAACCACTTGGATTAGAGATGAGATCAGCTCTTCCCCTTCGACGTGGGTGACCAGAGCATCAAATTATTATTATTATTATTAGACTAGGTTAAAAGAACAAGTGCAGCATTTTGTACCTACAAATACCACGGAGCTAGTTGACAGCTATCGATATGGCAGGCTTCTCTCTCGTTGTCTTGCGACGAAAAGTCGATTTATTTGGGAAGGATGTTGGAATAATACAAAGCCTTTACTGCGAGTAAACGACCGGCATTACAGATAGAAAATGAATTGAGAGAGAAACGCAAAAAAAGGTTCGGGCATCGGATTTAATTCCCACTCGTACAGCGAGGACATATAGACTCAAATAAAGACCGCCATATTTACCAACCCAAGGAAAAAAATACTTATAGACTCGAATATAAATTAAAAAGAAAATTGGTTTTGACACTAAAATGACCTAAGAGATGTCATGTAAATTAACACCTATTTAATAAAAATAACTTTACATTATCTAATTAATATCAACCGACTCTGAAAAACTATTTTTAGTCTATTGTTTACAATATCGATAAGACTATTGTTTTCATAGCCGACGACATTTTTATGAAGGTGTTGTGGTAAACCCACCTACAGTCGACTGAACTCTTCCTCCTTTCATAAATACTGCGAGAGTCGGGGAGAGTAGGCGCAGAGAGGAACCCGGACGAAGTTATGCCGAAGGGCAGAGTTTCGTCCGCGGAGGTAGACAGACACTGAACCCGTTTATACGGGTTCTAAGGGAATATTATTAGCCGAGCCTACGGGCTCGGAGAACCCACAGTAAACTCGGCCTTGTGTCGCATACAACCCTAGTGGTGGGGACTGTTAAATATAGAGTAGACGCAGTCTCTGACTGTCTGCGACTTCTGTCGAACTCTCTGCTTTGCCGAAGGCCAAAGTTTCGTCCGGGGAGGTAGACAGATCCCGAACCCGCTTATGCGGGTTCAAAGGGAATATTTTTGGCCGAGCCTACGGGCTCGGAGAAACCCACGTTAAACTCGGCTTTGTGCCACATACATTCCTCACGGGAGGACTGTTAAATATAGAGTAGACACAGTCTCTGACTGTGTGCGACTTCTGTCGAACTCTCTGCTTTGGCAGATTTAACCTGGACGAAGCTATGCCGAAAAGAAGAGTTTCGTCCGGGGAGGTAGACAGACCCTGAATCCGTTTATACGGGTTCTCAGGGAATATTTTAGGCCGAGCCTACAGGCTCGGAGAACCCACGGTAAACTCGGCCTTGTGCCACATACAACCATCGTGGGGGGTGCTGTTAAATATAGCGTAGACGCAGTGTTAACCTACCGTTCGGAAGTACACCTCTATCTTCTTATTGCTAACACTCTTGCTTTGTATATATCTATTATTTCAATACACTTGTTCAACCTACCTTTGTCTTCCGTGTTTTCTTTCTGGCCCCTAAACAGGCCACAACAGATGGTATGCATCTCCGACCTCTTTTTCATGTAGGTATATATAACGGATCTCTTTTTTATGTAGGTATGAATACCCGATCTTTTGTCGTGTAGGTATGTCTTTATTTATGTAGGTATACATACCAGCTCTCTACTTTTTGTAGGTATGAATAACTGACCTCTTTCTTGTGTAGGTATGCAGATCCGACGTTGGTTCATGTAGGTAAGCATACCTGATATCTTATAATGTTGGTATGCATACTCGACCTCTTTCTCGTATAGGCATGCATATCCGACCTATTTTTTAGTAGGTATGCATAACCAACCTCTTTCTCTTATAGGAATGCACACCCGACCTCTTTTTATATAGGTATGCATACCCGACGTCTTTCTCGTATAGGTATGCACATCCGACCTATTTTTTTCATGTAGGTATGCAAATCCGATCTCTTTTATTAAGTCGGTATGCACAGGAGGCTCGGTGGAGTAATGGATAGTGGCTCGGATTGATGAATCGGAGAGCGGAGTTCGAATTCCAGTGAATCCATTACATTCACTTGTATGCTAATACCCTTGGGTAAGGTATGAATCCTCTTCTTTTCCATGACAGTTATGGGTAACCTCTTTTTTCATGTCGGTATATATACCAGCTCTCTACTTTTTGTAGGTATGAATACCCGAGCTCTTTCTTGTGTAAGTATGCAGATCTGATATTTTTTTCATCTATGTAAGCATCCCCGATCTTGAACAGACCAGGTTCTATAGCCTTGGATGAAACTGGTCTACCGCTGAAACATACGCAACCTACTGCGTTAAAAATCTACCTTGTCAGTCATCTATCGAAAGATACATAATCGCCTAAGCGTGTATCACGTATGGGGAATAACTGACTGACTGACGGTGGAGTAATGGATAGCGGCTTGGAGTGAGGAATCGGAGAGCAGAGTTCGAATTCCAGTCGAATCCATTACATTCAATTACATGTTAATACCCTTGGGAAAGGTATGGATCTTTTTCTTCTCTCCCCTAGCTATGGGTAAATCGCAGGACAGACCAGGGTTCTACTGCCTCGTCAGTCATGTATCGAAAGATACCTGATCGCCTACGCGTGTATCACGGATGGCACATAACTGACTGACTGATGCATACCCGAAATTTTTTTTTATGTCGGTATGCATACTGACATAAAAGACATCAAAAGAGATTTTAATGCTTTTTTCATGTCGGTGCTCTTACGTGATATCTGCCTATGCATTTCTTCCATCAATTACGTCAGTGTTTGTTTGTAATTTGAAATTCACACAACAACTGCCATGCGTGATACACGCTTAGATTTCTTTCGCAATAGTTTGCCATTTGTTTCTGTGGTAGACCAGTTGCCATCCGTTGCTATAGAACCCGGTTTGTACTGCTATTTACCCATATCTGGGTGGGTAGGAGAAGAAGCAGATTCATACCTTTCCCAAGGGTATTAGCACGTAAATAAATGTAATGGATTCGACTGGAATTCGAACTCGGCTCTCTGATTCCTCAATCTGAGTCGCTATACATTACTCCACCGTCAGTCAGTCAGTTATGTGCTATACATGATACACGCTTAGGCGATCATGTATCTTTCGATATATGACTGACGAGGCAGATTTTTTCCCGCAGTCGGTTGCATTTTGTTTCTACGGTAGACCGGTTGCCATTCAAGGCTATATATCCTGCTATTTACCCATAACTAGTGGGGGGGAGGAGGAGAAGAAGCAGATTCATACCTTTCGCAAGGTTATTTGCACGTAAATGAATGTAAATGGATTCGACTGGAATTCGAACTCGGATCTCCGATTCCTCTCTCCAATCCGCTATCTATTACTCCACCATCAGCCAGTTATGTGCCACGCGTGATACACGCTTAGGCGATCATGTATCGAAAGATACAGGACTGACGATGCAGATTTTTTCCCGGTGCGGTAGACCATTTGCCATCTAAGGCTATAGAACCTGGCCTGTCCTGCTTGGGGGTGGGGAAGAATTCACAGCTTTCCAAAGAGTATTAGCACGTAAGTGAATGCAATGGATTCGACTGGAATTCGAACTTGGATCTCCGACTCATCAATCCAAGCCGCTAACCTCCTATAATGAAATTTTCTATAAGGTGAGCTGTTTCTGAAACGTTTGTTACTGTGTATAGTTTACGGCTTCTTTCAGAGATGTTTCTGTGTATCCTTATCAACTTTTATAATCAGAGATTTCCGCCATTTTGTCGGAACTTCAATTGGCGAACACCACGCAACGTGGAACCACGAAGAGCCATTTCGTACTTTTAGTTTGCCTCGTGTCCATTTTGGAATGTAAAGAAAGAAATGGTCGCTATTCAATATTGCCTGCTTAGCATATATTACAAGAGCCTAATTACTGATAAGCATTTGTATGTAAATGCGGAATAGTTTATAGATGAATACAAAAGAATCGAATATGCAGTTAGATTCAGAAAGATTTTACTAGTAACAGAGTTGCGTTTTCTCCATTGTTCGACTTATCACATAATCAATTTCAGTTGCATAAGAAATATGTCTATCCTTCTCTTGTCCTCACCACTTTCTCTCTCAGTTTTACTATCTATCTATCTATCTATCTATCTATCTATCTATCTATCCCAATCTTTTCATTATCTCTTTCTCTGTCTTCATATCTATCTATCTATCTATCTATCTATCTATCTATCTATCTATCTCAGTCTTTTCATTATCTCTTTCTCTCTCAGTTTTTGTATGTATGTATATATCTATCTATCTATTTTGGGGTATACCTCTTTTATTAAGCCTTCTATGCATGTGTATATTTGTTCCTTTTCATATCGTCAACAATACGATCCTTTACATTAATTTACAGTAGTTAGAATTTCACAGGCTTCCATTGCAAGAATATTTTATTTCCGGAAACTTTCGTTAGAAACCACGAAAAGTGCTGAACTATTGGGTAATATCAAATCTTCTTATGCGTCAGTAAATGCTGAACAATCGCCTCACTGGTGAAGAGAAGACTTGTGGCAACATAAATCTGATTCTACAGAAGGATGATGAGAATTCCATGGACTGAACATGTGAGCGATGAGGTAGCCTTAAGGAAAATGAAAACAAATGGGCAATTATATTTAGGATCGAAAAGTCGCAGTTCAAATCTGTTTAACTCAAGGATAAAGGCATTGGTTAGATCCAGTGACTTAACCCATTGAGTTGTGAGTTCAACACCTGGCTACAGCGGTGGTGAACAAAAATCTTGGAGAGTTGAGTTAAAGGGAGACAACTGAAACATCCAGAAGAGGCACGGCACGTGGAACTAAAATAATCTACCCCGGTGGACGAAATAAAGGGTCCAGTTCGATATTTCAATCACATGAAGAAGGCTGGAGCGTACACACGGCCGAAGCGTCGTGAATATGGCAATGAAGATGAGGACAAATGTCCGAACACTGTAAATAATATGCCATAATTCCCCATGTATAATACGTCTTCGTCTATAATACGCACCCCTAAAAATGTGCTGAAAGTGTGAGAAAATGCTTCTACTCATGCATAATACGCACCCCTTGTTTGGTAATGAAACCCTATAAATTGTACCTCCCCAATTTCATTACGGCCAGCGTTTCCTACTTTTATATAAAAATGGTTTTAAACATGGAATAATATTATTCTAATTTAGTTTTATGATAATTGTAATTTTATTTAACATTTGGTTTGGTTTGGTTTGTTTTACGGCATATCAACCTCAATGGGGGTTTTTTTTTAATACCAACAAAATTTTTAGTGCTGGTAATGTTTTTTCTTCAAAAGTCTATTTCTGGGAATATTTTTCCTTGAAGAAATCTATAGCTGGTCATATTTTTTCCAAAGAATGTATAACTGTTTGTATTACTGGTATTTTTTTAAAGTATTGCTGATAATAATTTTTCCTTCAAAATAATGGTAATTATTACCTTCCTGGTAATAATTTTTTATTACAAAGTATTTCTGGTATTAAAACCTATTTTTACACAAGTTTGGGTGTTAACTATTTGCCCATAGCTGGGGCCCTAACAGGTGCAACCACCCCGGATCAGGGTGGACCTGGGAACACCAGCAATTAAGAGGTGGTTCCATGCTCCTCAAAATCTCCTGATCAGACGCCTTGCTGCTGGATGTAGTTTATCGTCTTACCCAGGACGATTTTACATTTATAAGTATTCTTAGGTACATATGATTGTATTTTACATCCTTACAGGGTCGCAATCACCGAAAGTTTGTATCAAATTGTCGTATGTTTGTGGTGAGTAGTCATTTCGCAACTGAAATCAGCCTTTGAAACAGCTACTTTTAAAGATTTTTTGTAGCTCTGCATAATACGCAACTCTAATTTTGCTTATTATTTTTTAGAAAAAATGCGTATTATACATGGGGAAATACGGTAAATAATTATGTAGCTTTTATTAATTTTTTTTATCATTTCACCGCATGCAAGGCAATAAAGCCACTAAGACACAAGGGGTTACTGTAAGTAATCAATGTAAATAATTACAATACCTCATCTCAGAAATATAGACAGATCCTGAAGAAGGCTGGAACGAAACAACGACCGAAACCTCGTGAATATAGCAATAAAGATGAGGACAACATTTCGAACAATATAAATAATGTAATTAATTACAGCAACTCTTCTCAGAAATATAGACAGATCCTGACGAAGGCTGCAACGTACAACGGCCGAAACCTCGTGAATATAGCAATAAAGATGGGGACAACAGTTCGAACAATATAAATAATGTAAATAATTACAATACCTCATCTCAGAAATATAAACAAATCCTGAAGAAGGCTGCAACGTACAACGGCCGAAACGTCGTGAATATGGCAATAAAGATGAGGACAACAGTTCGAACAATGTAAATAATTACAATACCTCATCTCAGAAATATAGACAGGTGTTCTTTTTTTGTTTCTATTTCTGCTTAAAACAAATGAATTTTATTTTTGACTTTAAGTACTGATTGATTTTTTGTTTTTTCATTGGCATATCGTTCAAAGCTGAAAATATTTTAAAAACTAATTTTAAACTGTATTAGCAGAAGCGAAAATAGAACGTTGAAAAAAGCATGATTTCTTCTGGGCATGCGCGGAAACAGCGTCACATTCCCCTGGGCCTGATCTCTATTTTTCATCCCTTCTCTCTCTTTCTCAGTCTCACTCTTTAGGTGAAAGAAACCAACAAGTCGTGAGTGAGAACATAACCATAGGGATATATAATAAAAAGCAAATAATTAATATCTTATTATTTGCTCACTGTCGCCATTAGCAGTAAAATGTTTATCCTCCTGAGGTTACTTTAAATTTCTTGGCTTCGATTGACATTATTTAAAAACAAGTTTATTTGCACATTCGCCAAAACATGAAACTTTTGTGTAACGAATCTAGCATTCCTTTTGTGTGTATGCGCCTGGCAGATTATGTTTTATTATTATTATCATTATTATTATTATTTAAATCGTTCAATGTGAGATGTGGTGTCATGGAAAACGGCTTTGAATGTAAAACTCGGAGAACCGAGTTCAAATTCCGGTGCGGTTCGTTATATTTACTTAAGTGCAAATTACCTTGGGAAAGGCATGAATCCATCTCTTTTCTTGAATAGCAAGACAGATTGGGTTCTATGGCCTTGATTTTCCCATTTACAGCAGAAGGAAACGGTAGCCTACTGCGAGTCAGTTATAAATAGAAAATGTGTATCAAGTATGTCACTTAACTGAATGACTTCAGCCGATACAAGGCCCAAGAGCCACTCGAGGTAGAGTCTTACCGAGTTAGATTGTTATAAAGGAAAGGGGGAAATAAGAAGTTCATATTATGAGGATATCTAAGATAAGATATTAGTTAACTCTGGGCATGAAGATGGTAAGCATTTCGGGAGTCTGTTCCACTGTTCTGGTGAATGAGCTGACTAAATGGAGCTTATTCCTAACCAAAGTAGCTTGAAGGGAAAGAGGAGGATTTGTCATCGTGAACATGCCACGACAGTTCTAGCTGTGAAGGTCTGAACTGGTAATACATAACTCTGACATGTAACTCTAGATGTGAAGGTCTGAACTGGTAATACATAACTCAGACATATAACTCTAGCTGTGAAGGTAATACATAATACAGACATGTAACTCTAGATGTGAAGGTCGGGACTGGTAATACATAACTCAAACATGGGACTCTAGTTGTGAAGGTCTGAACTGGTGATACGCAGACATGATATTCAACATTGCGATAGAGGAATTCATTCGTGTATTTCATAGTTGGGGTGCTTTTGTGAAACTTAACACGATCACAAGACCCGTAACTCATCGTGGTCGTAGGGGCCTCACGCGTATTGTCATCGCAGTATTAGTGGTGTTTGTAGGGAAAGATAGCCTGACTGAGCACAAGCCTCTCCAAGATGCAGATATTTTCCTTCTCCTAAACCGGTTTCCATCCAAGGCTATAGGGACCAGTCTGTCCCGCTATTTACCCATAGCTGGCTGGGGAGAGATTTATACCTTTCCAACGGGTACAAGTTCGTAAGTGAATATAATGAACTCAACTGGAATTCGAACACGGCTCTCCGATGTAAATGATTGTAGTTTTGTAAGCGTATCTTAGATGTGGCGTAAGACCGGCAATATGGGGCACCCAGTGAGGATCGAACTCACTAATTAGTTCCTTTCGTTCACTATGTAAGATTGGGGGCTTCCCTTAGTCCTGCAACCGAAGGTGTGCTTATAGTAGGGGTTTCAGTGGCAATTTAGATTCACAAACGGCCCCTAGATTGTGAACCCCATATTCACAAACGGTCCCCAGATTTTGAATCCCATATTCAGAGACGATCCCCAGATTTTGAACCCCATACACACTTTAAGGATAGTGCGATCCGGTTTGAATTAAGAGTTTTCTTCTCCTAGACTGGTTGCCAGCCAAGGCTTTATGACACAATCTATCCTGCTGCTTTACCCATGGTGGGGAGAAGAGATGGATTCATGACTTTCCCAAGGGCATTAACATATCAGTGAATGTAATGAACTCGACTGGAATTCGAACTCGGCGCTCCGATTCCTCAATCCATGCAGCTAACCACCGTACCTCAACGACTCACTATTCATTCGTAATTGAACTAGCGAGATAAGTTTGATAACCAATACACCACATTGAAGTGCACAATTATTTTCTAAGCATAGCTTTGATGTGGCAGAAGGCTGAAAGTGTGGTGCACCCAATGAGGATTGAACTTGCTATTTAGTCGTAATTGATCTAGCGAGACAAACCTGCTAACTATAACACCACGTCCAAGAGCCCCTCTGAAGCCCTTGATTCGGCACTTGATAGCTACTCGGACTAAGAAAATTAGACTCACTATTCATCAAGCCAACACGCAATCAAGAATTATGTTAATATTTAACAGCCGCCCACACGAAGGAAGCATGTGGCACAAGGCCGACTTTACCGTGGGTTCTCTATGCCCGTAGGCTCGGCCAAAGAGATTCCCTTCGAACCCGTATAAATGGGTTCAGGGACCTGTAGGGACTGTCTACCTCCCCGGACGAAACTTTGCCCTGCGGCAAAACCTCGTCCGGGTCACTCTCTGCCGAGGTAGAGAGTTCGACATTTACGAACAGTCTGGTGGACTATTCCCTTTTTAAACAGCCCCCACCCCCACGAGGAATGTATGTGGCACAAGGCTGGGTTGACCGTGGGTTCTCCGAGCCCGTAGGCTCGGCCAAAAATATTCCTTTAGAACCCGCACTGGGAAATTAACAGGAGATAACTGATAACTGACATCCATTAAACATGGCACGTGGAACTAGAACAGTCTACCCCAGTGAGCGAAATAAAGGGTTAAGTTCGACATTCCAACCTGAATTCTGAAGAATGCCGGAGCGTACAACGACCGAAAACGTTGTAATAAATATGGCAACAAAGATGAAGACAATAGTCTGAATAATGTACATAATACCTCATCTCAGAAATATAGACAGATAGCTTAGAGAAGGTTAGTCGTCTTTCTACACAATAGTAAATTAGTTATTTCAAATAAGAACAGTTGGACAAGAATTTTTTTTAGATAATGATTTTGTGATACAAATCTTACTAATTAACCCATAGCTGGGGGAAATGGGTGGATTCATACCTTTCCCTAGGATATTTTTATGTAAGTGAATATAACAAACCCAGCTGGAATTGGAACTTGGCTCTCCAATTAACAATTCCAAGCCATTATATATTACACCACCCGCACATCCAAGCTTACAACACCTGGTGATCATACAGGAACTAATATTTCAACATGATGTCGTTGTAAGCTGATTATGCAAATGCTATCAGCTTATATGACTTACCTTATTTACATAATTCAGGCTGTTATCCTCATCTTCATTGCCATATTCATGTTTCGGCCATTGTACACTCCTACCTTCTTCAGGTGATTTATTTCCTCCACTGAGAGTAGATTATTCTAGCTCCACATGCCATGCCTCTTCCGGATGTCTCAGTTATTTATTTCCCTTTAACTCAAGTCTCCAAGTACAGGTTCACCACTGCTGTAGCCTGGTATTGAACTCACAATTCTTTGGGTTTAGTCACTGGATCTAACGAATGCCTTTATCCAAGTGAATGAAATAAAGGGTTCAGTTTGAAAAATGGTGATCATACAGGAATTTCAACATGATGTGGGTGTAAGTTGATTATACAAATGTTATTATAATGATCATAGTTCTGGTTAATAATATGATAAGGAAACAATGGAACAAAAGGTTGGATGAAGAACACGTTTAATCGAATGAGAGACATACATTAATAATACAGTAATAGAGAATAGTATAATTCAGTATGGCAATGCATATGACTCAAATGTTATGCCTTGCAACCCACTTTGCAATGACCGCTCCTATATGCAGACGTTCTATTCAGCGGAAGAATGAGTCCATATTCAATAATTAGGGTAGAGAAGGTTGGTCGTCTTTCTATACAACAAATACATACATGCATACATGGTGGTTGTACCATCTTAATCAGATGAGAGCAGCATACTTACCTTTTGAAACAAAAAATAACTTCCATCTCGTTTCAGCATCCATGACACCTATGTTGACACTTGAGACAAGCATTCATTGTCATAGGTATCATTGTTTGACTGATTTCTTTTTTTACGGCTTATCAACACTTTGGAGGTTATTGAAAGCCAGAAATTACTTTTAGATTGTAAAGATTTTTTTTGAGGTAATAATGTATTAGTGATACAAGTCTTACTAATTAACCCATATCTGGGGAGAAGTGGATTCATGTCTTTTCCAAGGGTATTTGCAGGTAAGTGAATATAACGAACCCTACTGGAATTGGAACTCAGCTCTCCTATTAAAAATTCCGAGCCATTATTCATTACACCACCGGCACATTCAAGCATAGAACACCTGGTATTACCAAGTGGTCACCCGTCTCGGTAGTGACCAGGCTTGACGCCGGTTAATTTCGGTGACCGTACGAGAATCGCTGTTTCAACGAAATATGGACGTAAGCTGACAGAGTACAATTATTATATGTATAATAAACAAATTTTTTTTTTTTTTAATATAGAAATACATTCACTTTGCAAGAAATTGATCAATTAATGCAAGTACTGTTGGTCTTTTCGCTATAAAATTTATTGATGATAATTCTGCTTTAAAAATGTATTGTTGCTAATTTTACTAGAAATATATATCGTTGGTATTGTTTATATAATAATGTATTGCTGGTATTTTTTACTATAAAAATGTATTTTTATACCTTCATAGTGTTTGGGGGTCCACTATTTGCCCTCAGCTAGGGGCCAAACAGGTGCTACCGCCTGGGGTCAGGGTGGACCTGGAGCAACCGGAATTAAGAGATGGATCTACGCTTCTCAAAACCTCTAATCTCTTGATCATAGGCTTTGCTGGCGGATGTAGTTTATCGTCATACCCAGGACTTTCCTCTTTGGTCACTCGGCTCCATAAATTAGGGTTTCATTTTTTTACTATTCAATTTACTAGATTTAATGATACGTTCTATTCAAATAGTTTCTCATTTGGCACCTCTTGCCTGTGAAGCACTCTTTTGCTTTCTTGCACTCCTGTCAATGAAGCCCTTAAAAATTTTATGTCTTCAACTAAATATATTTTGAACGCAATTGCATGCCTTCAACTACAGATAAAATGCACTGTTAGTCATTTTAAAAATGTATTGTTGGTAATCCTACTATAAAAATGTATTGTTGGTCATTTTACTATAAATTTTGTTGGTAATATACAAATGTATTATTGGCATTTTTACTATAAAAATGTATTTTTATACTTTCATAGTGTTTTGTTTTGGGATTCATTATTTTCCCATAGCTAGGACCATAACAGGTGCTACTACCCTGGGTCAGGGTAGACCTGGGAACAACAGTAATTAAGAGGTGGTTCCACGCTTCCAAAACCTTGCTGCCAGATGTAGTTTATCGTCATACCCAGGACGTATTCTGAATTTAAAGTTATTGTATTATCAGATATAGATAGGAGAGTATAGACATATATAGAAAATAAAAAACCTTTCTGGTGAGGTAGAACGAACTGAGCATTTTTCTATAGTGCGTATATAAGAGTTCTCTGGGAGTTCCGAAATGAGCTTAAGACCTGGGAACAACAGCAATTAGAGGTTGTTCAACCCTCCTCAAAACTTCTTCTCTCCTGATTTGAGGCCTTAATGTCGGATGTATTTTATCATCATATCCAGGGCAATTTTTCTTTGTCAAATCCAGAAAACTTGTCATCTATCATTCAAAGAAATGCATGTAGGCGACCTGTCTAAGAGAAGGATAACCAAATTCAAAACTTGTTCAGTATGGAGCTAGAAACTCCATCCCGTAAAAAAAAAACAAACGCCAAAACACCTTATTACAATGGAAACTACACAAACAACACTATCGGCGGTGGGGCTGTGTATTTAGAAATCCTCGTGAAGTGAGAAGGCCTTTTTTCTTTATCTCTCTGTCGACGATCTAGAAAATTTGTCGTCTCTCATTCAAAGAAATACATCTATGAATGGAAATCAATATTCAAGCAAATATTTTCTCTGTGAAGCTATAAAAGCCGTTTCAAGTTGCGTTAAAGTTGAAACCGTTGGAAACATACAGAATTAATGATTTCAAAACAACAAAAATCAGTGACGAAATCTATAAAATAACCTTCCAAGGAATCCATATTAAAATGGGGGAAAAAAAACATTTATGTATATTGTGTTAATCAAATATGTTTCTGGAGGCAATATCTTTTGGATTTATCTATTTGAATTTAGCAAGATGAAAACCCGGCATCTCGCAAACAAGTTATTAACAATAAATCTTTTTTGCAAAACAAGAATAGATATTGTTTGCTGAAATTCACAAGATATATACTTCATATAGATATAGAAACATAAGCATATACTGGAATATCTTGTAAAAAAAAATTGAATTACATAATAAAACTTGATATCATCTCATCATATTACACGTTCTAATAAATAATAAGCATTTTTAGGGATTTGTTTTTATTGTTCAACGTATTATTTGATAGCTTTTTTACCGATTTATCTTGCAGCTTTCGTTGTGTGTGCAAAGAAAATATTATCATCTTTAGTAGATTGGTTAACATTCCAAGAATTCTTTGGATTATCGGACTCATTCTTTCTGTACATTTTGAAAAAAAAATGTCCGCTCGTTCTATCGCAAGTTGATTTTATAACGGAAATATCTTCACAGACAACGGAAAACGAGACACCGAAATCAGAAGGCGCATCAAATGCGCCTTCAGAGGCCTTTTGCAAAACTAAAGAAATTATTAAGAAAGAAGATAAGATTGTATGACCGTTATATATATTGGGTTGGTGCATAATTATCACGCGTTTTTTAACAAAAATTATTATGAAAAAAGAAACATCAATTTAACAATAACATTTTTAAATGAGAATGATTACTGACACGCATTTTTACAGCCTGAAAATAAAATAAAATTTTTATTAAAAAAGTTAAAAAACAGCAATTTTTATTAACAAATAACTCGCTTACAAAAACGCCTGCTAATTATGCACCAACACAATTATATATATATATATATATATATATATATATATATATATATATATATATATATATATATATTTATATATATGAATATAAACAAAAAAAAAATTTCTCTCTATATGCATATAATATATGTAGGTATATATATTTGTATGCATAAATATATATATATATATATATATATATATATATATATATATATATATATATATATATATATATGTATGTATATATGTATGTATATATATATGTATATATATATGCATATATTTTATATATATATATATATATATATATGCAAGTATAGAAGAATTATAACTGAATAAATTCCAATCATTTGGTAAAAAATAATATTGATAAAAGAGAACTCAATACAGTAATAGAGCAAATATAATTTATTCGAAAATTATAAAATTAAAATATGTTAAAAATCACTATGGTTTAAATAGCCATTTTTTTTGGAAAACATCAAAACAATGGGTTAAAAATGCCGAAAGATTTTTAGGAAGTTTTGAAATGAAAAAGAATAACATTTTTGATTTAATAAATATTTATTTTATTTAAAATATTTTATATATATATATATATATATATATATATATATATATATATTTCATATACATTTTTATGAATATTTTATGTTTATATATTATTTTTTATAGATAAAAATATTTAAGTAAATTTCTGTTTTATAATAACGACATTTGCCGGCCTGAATGTCCGAGAAATTTTATTGCTGGTAATATTTTGTTTGGCCAAAAATCTGTTTCTGGTAATATATTTCCTTCAAAATTGTATTGCTGGTAATAATTTTTTTTCAAAAAAGTATTGCTGGTAATAGTTAACTATTTGCCCATAGCTGGGACCATAACAGGTGCTACCACCCCGGGTCAGGGTGGACCTGGAAACACCAGCAATTAAGAGGTGGTTCCATGTTCCTCAAAACATCCTAATCAGAGGCCTTGCTGTTGGACTTAGTTTAACGTCTTACTCAGGACGCGGATGTAGTTTAACGTCTTAACCAGGATGTGTCATCCACTTGCTTAAGCCCGCAAAGTATGCCATGCTTTGCTTTCCCTCTTTTTCCATCTATTCGACCTGTGAGTATCAGATTCTCCGGGCCCTCCTTTTTCATTACGTGTCCCAGAAATTTCATCTGCCTCTTCCTGGTGTATAAGCTTCCTCCTTGTTTGAATCCTCAGTTAAGGCAAAAACTGATATTTGGAAAGAGAACGTTGGGAAGGACCCAGGTCACCCACTGCTGTTTTTTTCCATCCCTCTTGTCTTCAAGGCTTCCGGTTGTATCACGTTAAAATACAAATTCCATCCATTCACCCAAGTTAAGAAACGGCGTGTCTGGTCCGTATCTAGATGGGTGGCCGCTTTTGGGCTGGGGGTGCCGTAAGCAAGGACGTGCAGGTGGTGGAATTGATACCAATTCGGAATGAGAAATGAGAAATTAGAACCGGTTTCGATTTGCAGTCGGGTTCGTGACATTGACATACGCGTAAATATCTTCGGAAAAGGCATGAATCCATCACTTGTCTATTGATTAAATACTAGGACGTGATCTGAAAAACATAATTATCTCAAAAAGAAAATTGTTAATATATTATTCACTCTGTACAAAGAAAACAATTCATACAATTCAAAAATGTGTTTCAGATTTAAATAACCATACAAAAGGTTGCAAAATCCTAAAAGATCTTGCTTTGAGAAGAGGGATTAGGAGAGATAACAAAAAGAGAGGAACTACAAAGGACTGAAAAGGACAGGAAAATGTGGAGAGCCATGATCACCCATGTCCTGAAGAGTCACAGCATATAGGAGGACAATCTTGTGTAAATGAATGGCAGAAGAGTGATTAAGAAAAGATAACAAAGAGACAAGTTGCTACTAAGAACTAAAAAGAACAGGAAATTGTGGAGAGCCATGATCACCCACATTCTGAAAAGTCACAAACACAGAGGAACAAGTTTTTAAAAATGGGGGGGCAGGATAGATATTAGGAGAGATAACAAAATAATAAAAGTTTATTAATAGCTTATTCAAAAAAAATAAAAAAAATAGGAAGTTGTGAAGAGCTATGATTGCCAATGTCCAGAAGGGACATGACACATTCTCAAGAAGCAACAGCTTATGTAAATGGACGGTGGAGCAAGGTTTAGGAGAGATAACAAAAAGACAAAATTTATTAAGAGCTACAAAGAACAAGAAGTTGTGGAGAGCCATGATCACTCACAGAATGGTCACATAGAAGAAGGAGCTTGTATAAATGTGTGATATAACAAAAAAATAGGCGCTACAGAGAACTGGGTGTGCCAAATTCACTGGGTTAATATCAGCCAATATTGAGAGTCCCTTGAAAATCTGGGTAAATTCGGTATCCATTTTTGGATGAAACTAAAGGCATTAAAGTTAACTAAGGTAAAATAATGAAAGTTAGTAAATATATTAACATCTGCGTCCCACTTTGCCATTACCTCAGATGAAGAATAGGAACAATGAAAGAAAAAGTGATATCAGTGAAGACTTGGGGTAAGGGTTAGCAATCTTGTCTCGCTAGATCGATTACGAGTGAGTTCGATCCTCACAGGGTACCCCATAAATTCGGCCTCGTGCTGGATCTAAGCCACGCGTAGAAACCCCTTTTCGAGCACTTCGACATGGCGTAAAGGTTATCAAGCTTGTCTCGCTAGATCGATTACGAGTGAGTTTGATCCTTACAGGGTACCCCATAAATTCGGCCTCGTGCTGGATCTAAGCTACGCGTAGAAAATCCTTTTTGAGCACTTCGACATAACAAATGAAAAAATGAAACGCTTGTCTTTTTGCTATTCCTAAATTAAATTAAGTTCGATCCTTGGGGGAGCCCTGTTTAAAATTCGGCCCCGTGTTGGATGTAAGCTACGCGTAGAAAATCCTTTTCGAGCACTTCGACAAATCAAAAGGGTTATCAAGCTTTTTATGCTTGATCGATTAACAGATAATGCGCCATAAATTCGTCCTTCTGTCGCATATAAGCTATGCTTAGAAAATCGCGTTGAGGCACTTCGTCATGGCGTAATGGTTAGCAAGATTGTCTTGTCACATCAATTACGACTAAGCAATGAATTTGATTCTTACTGTGTGCGCCATGAATTTCGCCTTGTACCGCATATTAATCTACCCTTAGAAAATCGTTTTGGGGCATTTAGACGTGGAGTAACCACGACTTACTCAACAACGAGTAAGCAATGAAATTGATCCTCACAGTGTGCCCCATACTTTTGGCCTTGTGCCGGATCTAAGCTACGCTTAGAAAATCCCCAAAACGACCAGAAAGAGTAAAAAAAAGAAAGATAGTGGAGGTAATGACGCTCTCATAGGTTTAAGAATTTTAACATGTTTTTTATCCTTTTCCTCGTGAACATAAAGGCTTCTGACGACCTACCGTATTTATTTATACGATTTACGTTAATCCGACAGTAACACTCGGTGTTAGTAAATATGCTGTTCCCATAATAATTTTCAGTTGCAAAATATCAACTTTTCACCCGATTCACTTTTTAGTGGCCTTAGCAGCGCGGAGGTTTCAGGCAATATGGAGACCTGATTTAAGAGCAGTGACTGGATAATGGCCGCCCGTGTTTCTTTTGCTGACAAACAAAAATAACCTTATACACATTCTTTACGGATTTCATGCAGAAATGAAACGCCAGGGGTCTAGGTAAGAAGAACCACGACGCTGCTAGGTCCAAATATAAGTAAATGCGTGAATATGACTCTCAGAGCGAGGGATTGGCTTAAGTAGACCGTAAGAAGGGAAGAATCTTGCTAATGGAAGGCCAGCACGTGAAATGGAAATTAAAACGGGGATAGAATTGTAAGGTTTGCTGTTGGCAGGGCTGATTATGAAGATTTCCTTGATGTTAATTTTGACATTTGGTGGAACAAAGGAGTCGTAAAATATGTTTAACAAAAAATATTAACAATATTTACATTTACATTTTTTAATAAGTCGTAGGCTGTCAAGTTGCAGCAGTCAGTAAAAAAAGTGGCTCAGTAATGTAAATATATTTATTTACGAAATTAAATAATCGAAAACAATAAAAAGTGTGGTTGACAATAGTTCATCAAATTAAGATGAAAGTAAATACTAGTCAAAAATTAATAATAATGGCTGACAATGCTTTAGCTAATATAAAATGAAGATGAAAGTAAATACTAGTCAAAAATTAATAATAATGGCTGACAATGCTTTAGCTAATATAAAATGAAGATGAAAGTAAATACTAGTCAAAAATTAATAATAATGGCTGACAATGCTTCATCTAATAAGAATGAAGATGAAAGTAAATACTAGTCAAAAATTAATAATAATGGTATGACAATGATTCATCTAAATAAAATGAAAGATGAAAGTAAATACAAGTCAAAATTTAATAATAATGGAAACAATGATTCATCTAATAAAAAATGAAAATGAAAGTAAATACTAGTCAAAAATTAATAATAATGGCAGACAATGCTTCATCTAATAAAAATGAAGATGAAAGTAAATATTAATCAATATTTAATAATAATGGCTGACAATGCTTTATCTAATAAAAATGAAGATGAAAGTAAATATTAATCAATATTTAATAATAATGGCTGACAATGCTTCATCTAATAAAAATGAAGATGAAAGTAAATACAAGTCAATATTAATAATAATGGCTGACAATGCTTCATCTAAAAAATGAAGATGAAATTAAATACTAGTCAATATTTAATAATAATGGCTGACAATGCTTTAGCTAATATAAAATGAAGAGGAAAGTAAATACTAGTCAAAAAGTAATAATAATGGCTGACAAGGCTTCATCTAATAAAAATGAAGATGAAAGTAAATACTAGTCAATATTAATAATAATGGCTGACAATGGTTTATCTAGTATAAAATGAAGATGAAAGTAAATACTAGTCAATATCTAATAATAATGGCTGACAATGCTTCATCTAATAAAAATGAAGATGAAAGTAAATACTAGTTAAAAATTAATAATTATGGCTGACAATGCTTCATCTAATAAAAAATGAAATGAAAGTAAATACTAAAAAAAATTAATCAATGACAATGCTTCATCTATAAAAAAAATAAATAACATTTATTTAATAATAATGGCTGACAATGCTTTATCTAATAAAAATTAAGATGAAAGTAAATACTAGTCAATATTAATAATAATGGCTGACAATGACTTATCTAGTATAAAATGAAGATAAAAGTAAATACTAGTCAAAAATTAATAATAATGGCTGACAATGCTTCATCTAATAAAAATGAAGATGAAAGTAAATACTAGTCAAAAATTAATAATAATGGCTGACAATGCTTTATCTAATATAAAATGAAGATGAAAGTAAATACTAGTCAATATCTAATAATAATGGCTGACAATGCTTCATCTAATAAAAATGAAGATGAAAGTAAATACTATTCAATATCTAATAATAATGGCTGACAATGCTTCATCTAATAAAAATGAAGATGAAAGTAAATACTAGTAAAAAAAAAAGTTTAGAAACTTTTAGCATAGAACTTATGGAAACATTTATCCATTTAAAATTTAAAATAGCGAAACCTTACCGCCCCCCAATTTGGTAGTAAAATTAAATTCGTAGAATACAGATACCATACTGGCAACCTCTTCCGAACAGTTGCGATGAAAATTGTTATGGTGTCCTCCCACTAAAGATTTTTTTGATAGACTCTTCTGCCTACTATATATATGATTAGTAGGACAGAAAGCTTCGGGGAACTGTGACTAAGATGTTGTGACCAAGTAAATGGTTAAGTAATAACAAAAACCAGGTTTGCAGATATATCGTATATTAAAGATTAAGTACACCAGAAGAGTATTACACGACTAGTGAGAGTGTATAGTATGAACTAGCGCTCAATCTATCCATTGTTTTCCGAAGCCTTCTGTTCTACTAATCTTATAGTAGGCGGAAGAGTCTAACATAGACTCTTTCGAGGGAGGACACCACAGCAAAACTGATCATTGAAAATGTACAGAGATGCTACGTTACGGTGAGATACAAAGTTAGTACCAATAACATTGCAGATTCTTTTATTTATCACAAAACAAGTCGCAATCTATAATACAATGCATTTTATATTTGCATTGAGTGGGTACATCTGACCGGAAATAGGAGGACGTTCTCCCGGAAAGGTTTCGTTGGTTACAAAACATGTCTTGCTTTTTCGATTTTCTCATTGTTTAGTTCTGGTCTTTGTGATAAACATTGATTTCTTTTTTGTTCCCAGTAGAAGAGGCCAAGGAGTTTTCTCATGCATTTGTTCTGAAATGCTTGGGTCCTTTTCTCTGACATTGTTGGCAGAAACGGAGAGAAGGATCTCAACGTTTGAGAACAAATGCATAAGTAAACTCCTTGACATCTTCTATTGGGAACATAAAACCAATGAGTTTGTGTGGAAAATGGGTGAAAGTTTTGTGGGCCACCAGCAACTTCTCGCCACTGTCAAATGGAGAAAAATGGCGTGGTTTGGACACATTAAAAGGCACGATAGCCTCTGCAATACCAGGCACCATTGAAGGTGGACGTAAGAGAAGACGTCAATGTAAAAACTGGTTGGACACTGTCAAACCATGGACAAGTATGCCTATACCAGAAACGCTGATGGGCGGCCGTTGATAGAGCGTTTTGGAGGAGATTCAATATGGCTTCTGCATTTGGTTTTCCCCTACCATTAAAAAAGTCAAGGGAATGATGATGATGATGATGATGATGATGATGATGAGAATGTTGATGATGATGAATAATCTATCAAGTAGAAAATGTCATTATCTTTGTTAATGTCGTAGTAGAATAATTGAAATCGAAGAAAATGTTTTATTTTGGAATTTTTGTCATTTTTTCTTTTCTGGAAGACTAAAAGTTGCTTTTAGCATGTTCACTGAGTTTACAGATCAGAATACGATGAGGCCTTTTCCGATCATTGTTATGAATAATTCATGAAGGTGAATTCAACCAAAGAAAAATAATGCTCCATTTTCACATTTTTGTAATGATATGTTTGTCATTTGAGTGTATGTGTTTGTTTCATTTTAATTTTTAATTTTTACATCAGTGACTTTCAAAATCCTTTAGGCAAGTTCTAAAATGTCTCATAGGAATCGTACTGGAAGCAAAGCGTGCTGACAAGAAGAAGAAGAAGAAGAAGAAGAAACTAAGTTTCTATGAAGAAGAAGATTGATTGATTCGTTGATTTGTTTTTTACGATTTATCAACCATTTGTATGTGATTTAAAGTTGAAACGTGGTTCGGATTGCAAAAACTGAAGTAGGTGGATGACGGAAAATTGCATTTTTTATAATAATAATAATAATAAAAATAATAATGTATATTTCGGCAACAACCTTTCTTTTAAACATGTTTCGTTAAATATGACAAACAAGGTAAATTTGATGAATTTTTAATTTACTTTCGTCAAACGGAAAAATGTTAGAATAAATTGATTAAAAAATTCATCAAATTTTCTTTGTCTGTCATATTCAGCGAAACATTTTTAATATAATAATAATAATAATAATAATAATATGTATGTGTCTCTAATAATAATGCATATGTCGCAAAAGCAGTGACAAATAAAAATAACTCAATTATAATGTAAAACGCATATTATACAGCCTTAACGAACAGAAAAAAAAAACATTAAATGTCAATCAATACGGACTTATGTGGGGCAGAGTTATCTCCTCTTAGTCTCATCAAATCTAAACTGATATGAATGTCAGGAATAACGTGCAACTTATTGTTTTTTTTTATATCATTTCACCCCAAACATGACAATAAAGTCACTAGGACGCAAGAAGTTACTGAGTGTTAGAGAATATGAGAAAAAATTTGCAACTGCAAGCCAAATTTTCTACGTTGTGTTAAAAGCGTTTGCTTTTTGATCGTCAGCCATATAAAACCGTTTTCTCAGATCAATGATTAATAATAATAATAAAGTTCGTCGACGACAGTGACGACGACGGCGCCTGCTATGTTAAAAAGAGAAGAATGAGAATTGAAGAACACAATGTTTGGTGACATGATGCTGACGTTGATTGCTACGAAGGTCAAACTGAGACCACATTGCCGTCCACATGTTGGACACTGAATGTCGACACCTGGTGGCAGTGGCCCAGGCATCAGGCGATCATGATGTTGTTGCCGGCAAAATTCTTAGTCTTGAGTTCGGCTTGTTTCAAATCTTCCAATGGTCTAACAGAATAGTATCCTTCAAACTGCGATTGGCTGATCTAACTTCCGGTTCCGCAGGATTAATATTAGCATTAATTTCGGTAGGTCTTTGAACCATGATTAAAAATGTCTTCAAACGTATAAACCCTTTCACTCTTATCATTTATATAGATTGGCGCTACAGAATCAATAAGGAATTTTACCAAATAACAGAAACCATTCGCATGTAACTTGAGCAGAAAATAATGAGATAATCAAGATATTGGCATTAAATACTACTTAACGAGACTTCGATCGTACATTAATTAACATTACGTTTTATTCAACTCCTGATTTCGTCACTTAATCTCGGTCAGTGTGGGCGTGAAGTGGCTCCCTCGTCCCTGGTCCGATACGTGATCCAGCTGCAATGTATGAGAGACTGTTTGAGATTCCACTATCGGGCAGTCGCTTATATCACTGCGTGTGTCGCGAATCATCGAGGTTACGTGATCCTGTATTCGCCGTCCAATAATAACACCAGGCCGACTCCCTTGTGTACCCAAATTCTTTGATGGTGGGCATGTCTATTCATATTACATTTAATGTCGGTTGGAATCGCAATTAAGTTGAGATATTGGAATGAAAAACTTTTGTGATGTCAACGAATACTCGTTTGATACTTTTGTGATTCCAACGAATACTCGTCACTTTCGTAATGCTGGTTGTAGTAGAGACTTTGTAATTGCACATTATAGGTATAGTACGCCGTTGAACAATGCTGGTGTCAGACGCCTTCGAATTGCACTCGAACTCATAGTACTTGCTCGATAATACTCGATCGAAAAGTAACAAAAAATTGATCCGAATAGACAATAGTGTAGAGAAGAGAATGGAGAATAGAGGCCCGTATATTAATAGAGGATAGAACAGAGATGGAGATCCGAATAGCAATAGAGGATAGACTAGAAATAGCGATTTTTAGTCGTCACAATACTTTCTACTTATGCATTTTCTCTATAGACACGTGATCCACTTAATTCAATAATGGGATCGCCTGTGTTTGGTTACAGGCGATTTATGTTCAGGCTCAAGTGTCAGCAGCGACACTTTATTCCTATATAACAAAAGGCTAAGTAATTTGGATTTTACTCGCATATCATAAGTACCATGAGTTCTGTTTTTTTTTCATTGGTGAAACGAAAAAGTGTTTAATTACAGTAAAGAAAATAGTTAAAATTGTATGGGTTTGAACTTATTAATTACTACGATTTTAACTTGTATGAGCGTACGAAATAAGAAACTCCCACTTCTTAACCCACCCAATCCGCTGGTAAAATAACAATTAAATAAACAGACACTAAACCAGGTTTTGTTATTTTTTAAAATATTATTCTAATTTTTGTAATGGATTCTCTATTGGGTTTGCCAATGAGAAATTCGGAGATGAAATCATGACAACGTTTCTCTGTTACCGTGCGCGTATGCAACTAAACTTGTAACCTGACGGTTGAAAGGAATATATTCCTTATATGTACGTAGCAGCCCAGGCAGTAGAAGTCAAGAATACAGACCAGTCAGGAGTATGAGGCAGTCAGTAGCGGAGAGGCGAAAAGAGAGAATTTAATAATGGTTTTGAATTCTGAGTTTTCTTTCTAGACGCTTTGCTACATCAGAGTAAGAGATTCCAGTCAGCCATGTTATTTAACCATAGGTGTGAGTTGTACCTTTCCCAAGACTATTAGTTGGGGAAGGAACGTAACGAACTCGGCCCATTCTCTTTCTGAGCCATAACCCATTACACTACCTGCAAATCCCCTTTAAAAAGAGACTGAACTATAGGAATCTAATAAAATATGTAAATACATTGATGTTGTTTATAATGAAGTACTCCATATACTTCCTTGACCGAACAGGAGAGGAACCCGAATATATGATTTGAACTGCTTGATTCCACTACAGCTACTAGGCTAGTATATACATTTAATGCTTATAGCCCAAGAATAGTCTATAAGACATAAAACAGTCGTTCTATATTTCTTTTTTTTTTTTCCAAGAAGGTTGCTAAATATAGCAAATACTTAAAGAAAGACGGCAGATAGAATGGTCGAAACACTGAAGGACGATATTAGGGATTTTTTCCAATCAATTCACACCGCGCAAGGCGATAGTGCCACTAAGACGCAAGGGACTACAGAGAGTGACCATTTAAAAGTTAAGCTTTCGAAATTTTTAAATTTAAAATCTCTCACAAATATGTTTCAGTCTAACTGTGGAAGATAAACTATGGCGGACGCTAAGTGA
Organism: Acanthosepion pharaonis; assembly: GCA_903632075.3. NCBI lineage: Eukaryota > Metazoa > Mollusca > Cephalopoda > Sepiida > Sepiidae > Acanthosepion > Acanthosepion pharaonis. The sequence goes on from CAHIKZ030002021.1 coordinate 259,737, forward strand.
TGTAATTCAATGTCTAATAAAAGAAAGTTCGTCTATAACGGCATATCCATATTTCCAAGATTTCAGTTGGTAAGTTACGACACAAAGAACTACTTGAAATACTAGAACAGCTTGCTTGCTTCTACTGGGAACAAACAACCGGATAGTGAACGAGTTTAAGTAATACACGAAAACACAAAGGAATTAGGACAGGGATACGTTTTCTCATCGGATTTATTTAGTATATACGATAAATACATAAGTATAGAGTTAGTTTTTATGATCGCATTATACACAGGCAATTTTTTGATGAAGTTAGAAATCTTGCATTTTCGGTGAGTCGTTATACTATTCAAATGAAAATTTTTCCTAGGAGGATAGTTAAAATTCATGCCAAAAGAAAATCAGGGTTGTACTATACACAGGTAATTTTTTTTTTTTTTGAAGAGATTAAAAATCATGTATTACCGGAGATCGGTTTCGTTATATACAGGTAAATTATGGGACAGCCTGAGCTGTTGTAATGGTTAGCAAGCTTGTCTCGCTAGAAAAATTACGACTTAGTAGTGAGTTCGATTCTCACTGAGTGCTCCATACTTTCGGCCTTGTGCCACATCTAAGCTACGCTTGGAAAATCACTATACACGTAAATTCTCTCACAGACGTGCCGTTGCCTCCCTCTGTCTTTTTTACAAATACTTTCACGGTAACTGCTCCGATGAGCTGCTTTCGCTGGTTCCCAGACTTTATGAATTTAAGCGCTCAACTTGACTGGCATCTCGCTCTCACCTTTTCACTGTCAAAACTGTTAAATATAGCCGTCTCTTCTACTCCAATAGCTTCATGTCACGCACTTCTCGTCTGTGGAACTCCTTCCCCCTTTTCCGTTTCCTTGATAGCTATAATCTCTAACAATTCAAATGTAATGTCAATCGACGTCACCAGATGCCTTGATCTATCCCCTATCCTTCTCATCCTTTCCTCTATCACTCCTATTTGCTCTCGCTCCAACTCTCTGTAACCCCTTGCGTGATAGTGGCTTCCCGCCTTGGGGTAAAACGCTTAAGAAAAAAAAAAAAAGATTATTGTCTGAAGGAGTTAAAATCAATGCAAAATTTCAGGGGGTCGTATTATATACACGTAATCTTTTGAAAAAGTTAGAAATCATGCATTTTCAGTGATCGGTTGTACTATATAAGGTAATTTCTTGTCTGGAGGAGTTAAAAATCAATGCAAAAAATTCAGGGGTCGCTCTGTACACAGGTAATCTTTTGAAGAAGGTACAAATCATGCATTTTTGGTGATCGGTTTCAATAGATACAGATAATTTTTTTTATCTGGAGGAGTTAAAGTTAATGCAAAAAAAATTAGGTGTCGAAATATACACAGGTAATTTTTTGAACAGGGAAATATGCTTTTTTGGTGATCGGTTGCACTATGTACAGGTAAATTATTGAGCGGAGGAGTTAAAATTAATGCCAAAAATTTCAGGGGGTCGCATTATATACAGGTAATCTTTTGAAAAATGTAAAAATCATGCATTTTCGGTTATTGGTTGCACAGGTAAACATTTTATGGATGGGCTAAAATTCATGCAAAATTTCAAGGGAATTCTTTTAAATAGATGAAAAATCATGCAATTTTGGTGACCGGTTGTACTATACACAGGTAAAGTTTTGTCTGGAGCGGCTAAAATTCATGGATTTTCGGTAACCGTGACCTACCTGGTAGGCCTGCATTCTCACGGTAACTTTAGCTAAACCTTAATGCTACAGGTAAGCTCTTTTATCCACCCTAACACAGTCTAGAGTCTTTCATTCTGTTGCTACGTGAATAGCAGAACGTAATTCATTATTAAGATCTACAAATATCTTATATAAATGAAAAATTTGTGGAGTTTCACTCACATCATAGCAGCACAAATTAGCTTCGTGTTCATGAAGATAAAACAATTTTTACATGAAATAAAGTGTACAGAAATAACAGGAAACGCATGGTAAATTGTATGTTAATTTTATACAATTTATTTATATTTTATGTGTATCAGTGTGTGAATTTTTAGGTTACGATTGTTTTATGATACATGCGATAAAAGGGAGATTTTACTCCGTAGTATTATAAACCATATTACAGAAAAAAGCTGGACACGTGTTGCCCGTACCAAGGATCGTGGTGAGGAGATCGAATTTTGGCGAGATTTCCGTATTTCCGGCAGGAACTAATTTTGTTGCATGTTGGAAGTATTTTTATTATTTTTATTTAATTTATTTTATACAGCGTTTCGTTTTATTTTATTTTATTTATAATTTTCATTATTATTTTATTTTTTATTTATTTATAATAATAATGTCGCCACAAATTAACAACGTTATTTTTCCAATTTGCGTTCATCTTCGTTTGCACGTGTTTACATCACTGAGGTTATTTATTGCTTTTCCAACGGCGCCCCTTTTGTCTGATACGTATCTAACCACATATGTTTTCAGATCTGTTCCTCATCCTGTCTTCCTCTGTTTATATTTATTATATTCTTTACGCTTATTTGCTGTAAAATATGTCCAGGATGATGCCTAGTACTGCAATATTTGACTTCGCTAGGCCTACTAGTATTGCTTCCAAGGTAGTTAATTTCCAAGAAGGTTACTAAATATAGCAAATACTTAAAGAAAGACGGCAGATAGAATGGTTGAAACACTGAAGGACGTTATCAGGGATTTTTTCCAATCAATTCACACCGCGCAAGGCGATAGGTAAATTATTGGTGAAAAATTTGCACTATGTCTGGAGGTCGAAATACACAGGTAATTGCTCGTCAAACGGAAGAATGTTAGAATAAATTGATTAAAAAATTCTTCAAATTTTCCTTGTCTGTCATATTCAGCGAAACATTTTTAATATAATAATAATAATAATAATAATAATATGTGTTGAGCGCTGTATAAAATAAACTAAATAAAAATAATAAAAATACTCCCAACATGCAACAAAAACAGTTCCTCTCATTGAGAGCTATATGAAAAAAAATCTGATTTTTCACAAAACATTCAGGGGTCGTGCAAGACACGAGGTAGACTTATACACGAGTATATAGGTAAACATACAATTCTAAGAAAACTAGATTTAGCTGTTTATTAACAATGGGCATAATCGTAAAATATATGATATATGAATAATATTTGTTGATGGCAGAAAAGACACTGGAAGGTGTGCTCTTAGACAAAGTTAAAGAAAGAAGAAAAGACTAATTATTAAACAGATACAAAAAGAAATATATAAACAAGATAGTAATGGAAAGCAAGAAGAAAGGACTAATTATTAACTGCAAAAAGACAGAATGCATGGCTATCAGCAAAAAAGATAATCCTAGATATTAGCGACATATTGCGGATGTTCAATTCAAAGAGACACAAAAAGAAATACACGAACAAGGTAGTAATGGAAAGCAAGAAGAAAGGACTAATTATTAACTGTAAGAAAACAGAACGCATGATCATCAGAAGAAGTGAGAGCCCAAGGTAATACCCACGTATTTGACTTGTCAAAATCAGGCAGATATAATTTAATCTGGGTATTGAAATAACGCTCGACGGATAATATGATGGAGAAATCCTACGGCATATTAACATAGGGAAATCTGCCTGCTAGAAACTAAGCAAGGTATTAAGAGAGAGAAAAATATCGTTGGAAGCATTGAAAAGAGTACTGAACTGTTATGGAATATCTAATCTCTCACATGTCAATGAATGTTGAAAGGGAATCTCTTCATGCATGAATAGGAGAAACGAGGCAACAGAGATGAGCCTCTACAGAAGGATGCTGAGAATACTCTGGTCCGTGGCATGTAAGTGACAAGGTAATTATAACGAAAATATGAACAGCTACGATTAGAAGGCCATATATGAAATTTCAGGGAGACATAACGAGGAAAGTGTATATGGATAACACACACAAATATATTGAAAATAACTGAAGAATATGGAAACAGCAAGATTATTTACACTATTTACATTATTCGGACTATTGTCCTCATCTTTGTCGCCATATTTATCACAACGTTTCGGCCGTTGTACGCTCTGGCCTTCTTCAGGTGGTTGGAATTTCGAACTGAACCCTTAAGGACACATGGCACAGGGGATAAAGGCGTTGGTGAGATCCAGTGACAGGACCCAAAGAGTGTGAGTTCAATACCCGGTTAAGGTAGTGGAGAACTTTCAGAGGGAAATTAGCAGGAGATAACTGATAACTGACATCCATCAAACATGGCACGTGGAACTAGAACAGTCTACCCCAGTGAGCGAAATAAAGGGTTCAGTTCGAAATTAAAACTACCTGAAGAAGGCCGGAGCGTACAACGGCCGAAACGTTGTAATAAATATGGCGACAAAGATGAGGATAATAATCCGAATAATGTAAATAATGTACATAATACCTCATCTCAGAAATATAGACAGACTCAGCAAGATTATTAAACTTAATAAACCAAAAATGAAGGATTTGTGGACATATATTTACATGGAATTTTTTTTGTCTTTATTTAGCGTGAGGAACCCCCAAAGTTTGTAAAGTATTTCTGATACACCCTGTATAAACTCTTAACGTGAAAAATTGTAGAGTCCATCATCTTCACCCGAGAAGATCGAACGTTCGAAGAAACTCCATAAAAACCACATACCCTCGATTCGGTCGACGTTCTTTTGGCGCAGCTCAGATGAGAATAAACAATTATTTTAATGTAGCTTCTTATTCTTATCAGACATTACGAATTCTGGCTGTGTTAATGATCCCTCCTAAAATTATAGACAATATTGTTTTCAAACAATCTTTGACTTTTATTTTTATTGTTTTTTTTATATTAGATTTATCGCTGTTTTTTATGTTTTTCTCGAAATCGGATCAATCACCTATTGGATATTTGTAAACGTTGCCGGCTTTTATCATTGTCTTTATTGCTTGACGACAGCCTCGTTTTCATTTTCTGGAAAGACGAAATGAATTGGTAACAATTGATATATAGATTTTATTAAATAATCGACAAAATGCCAGTCATGGTGAACTTTGTATTAAATTTGTTTCGAATCATTCATATCCTTCGATTTTTTTCGTATTGTATCAAAATGCCTCCTGTCACAAGAATCAATATTCTCAGACACTTCAAACTTACACCGTATACATTTTTGTCCCTTCCTTGATCAGCTAGTCACTGTCAAGGTGGACAATAGGGGATACAGCTTTACTGATGTTAGCTGGATAAGTTAGATAGTTATAGAAATGTATTCGCTCAAACACCTTCCTCTATTATTCATTGTGGCATATCATTGACGAAACTTTTTTGTGATACACGTTTAGTGTATCTTTCGATACATGACTAGGCAGATTTTTCCCGAAGAAGAAGCCATGGAGGACACATTTTCTGTTGTGGCGATAGACATCCAAGGCTATAGAACCTGGTCTGTCCTGCTATTAACCCATAGCTAGAGGGAGAAGAAGAGGATTCATACCATTCCCGTTCCTCAGTCCGAGCCGCTATCCATTACTCCACCGTACTTCTTTGACAGTATTAATCATTAATAATTTTGACGAGTATTTTTTACATATTATTTTCAGTAACTTTGTTTACACAAGCAAATACAACTGTCTTGAATTTTTATTTGATGTCGAAGCGGTAATATTCTAACCTATGATAAAAATGATTGTTTTTGCTTCTTTTCAAATCATTTCACCCCGAGCAAGGCAATAAAGCCACTAAGACACAGGGGGGGGGGGTTGCCGAATGTTAGGGAATATGAGAAAAATATACTATTAAGGAAAGAGAAAAATAAAAGAACAAGAATTAAGACGACAGGCAATAACATTTGACATTGCATTGGAATTTTTGACTGGGAAGCAAGAAGCTGGAAGAGAGTCCCACAAGTGAGAAGTGCATTAGAAGATGCATGTATGTATGTGTGTGTGTGTGCATGTGTGTGTGTGTGTGTGTGTGTATGCGTATCCTCAGAGAAAATCAAAGTACTATAGACTGGCAATGAAACTCTCCAGATTTAAATCCAATCAAGAATCTGTTGTCACTCTGCAAGGAACGGACATACAAATTATTAAGATGTGCACTGGGTCATGTTTCATTGGAAAAGTATGGAAAATAGAAAATAATAACAGAATTATTCATTTTGTATCAATTAATTTGCACAAAGGTGTACATTATTTTAAAATTCAAATAAATGTCATTTTAAATACAAAAGAAATATTTTTAGAATAATCATATTGTTTTTTTAATACAAGTACATACATTGTTTTTAAAATATGGATGAACATTTTTGAAACATATATAAACCTATTCATTCTAAATAAAATACATCTACCTGCGTAATAAGAAATGACCAGACATTTAGATTCAAAAGGTTTTCGTACACTCATCTTCCAAACTAAAAAATCTTAAGTTAACCGAATTATTACAAATGATTCCTTCAGGAGGGTCTTTTATTTTTTTTTTTTCCTCAGCAAGATTATGACAGGAAATGTCTGCTAATATATCGATCGGATCGATTCCTCCTAGTAACAGGAGATAAAGAGACGATCATTCAAAGCCTCGTTCTGATTTGTTTCTCTTTTTTTTTTTGTTTTTTTGTTTTTGTTTTTTGTAACATTTTTTTCATCTTCTTTCTAGATTTCTTTTTTTTTCTATCACCTTCTTTTTCTTTCTCTCACCGTTTTTCTTCTTCATCTTCTTTATCCAGTTTTTTTCTTCTTCTTTCTGTCACCTCCATTTTTCTTCCTGCCAACATCTTTCACCTCTTCTTTTTCTTTTGGTCCTATTCTTTCTCATCTCCTTCCGCTTTTCTATCACCTTCTAATCTTTCTTTTTTATCACCCTCTCCTTTTTCTCTTCTTCTTTCTTCTCTTTTTTATGTTACATTCTATTTTTTCTCCTTTTTCTTTTTCCACTTCTTTTTCTTTCTATAACTTTTTCTTCTTCTTCTTCTTCTTCTTCTTCTTCTTCTTCTTCTTCTTCTTCTTCTTCTTCTTCTCCTCCTCCTCCTCCCCCTCTCGGTGTTTCTAATAAAAACTATTCAAAGCATTAAGACGAAACGCATCGTTTGCATTCCTGTTTTTCGATAAATAAAGTTTTAATTAAGTTTTAAACAGGAAATTAAAGAAACGCACATTATGTCAAATATTTTTTCTTTTCATTTCATTGAAACCAAAATGGCATTTTTCAGCGCCGAAATTAAACACAGACTACATGACATGTTTACGGAGACGCGAAAATATTTTGTTGAATTTCCGTAATGCGTCCTAATAATTAATTTTGAAGATAAATTTTAAACAATGTTGTATTATCCAAACTCACGAACACATTGAAACTTCTTAAAAAAGGATTCCAACACGATTAGCAAATTAAAGGCTCGAGAGCTACTCAAGGTAGGGGTTGTATATTCTTATAGTTTTGCGTATCTTTTTGCAGTTGTTTCGTTAATTCTGGCATTCTCACGTTTGCTAGAACCAATTTAGAGTCACTGTCAAACTGGATTCTTTGATGTTTATTTTATAATTATATTTTTATACACATTTTAACTTATGATCCCCTTATGAAAAATGCATTATGTTAGATATTTACGAATCAAGTAAGCAAACATAGACATTTTATGTGAATTAGTATTCAAATTGTCTATACAGAGATGAGGTATTATGTACATTATGCATTATTCGGACTATTATTGAGCTTTGTGAACTCGGAGAAGATGGTTGGAAGAACTGAACCCTTTATTTTCACTGGGGTAGATTGTTCTAGTTCCACGTACCATGTTTAATGCTATCAGTTATCTCCTGTTAATTGCCCTCTCCAAATTCTCCACTGCCTTAACTGGGTATTGAACTCACCTTCTTTGGGTCTGTTGGATCTAACTAAGCCTTTATCCACTGTGCCATGTTAAGTTATCGTGGGGCGGATCCGAACACAGCCACACTAATTCTTTTAAACAACGTCACAACTCGGAAAGTAATTATTTCAAACAACTAATCTTTGTTAATCTATTCGATAGACAGAACTTCTTTTTTTTTTTTTATATATATATATATATATATATATATATATATATATAAAAAATATAATTATAAAATAAACATCAAACAATCCAGTTTGACAGAAATTGGTTTGAGGGAATTAGAGAATAATCATATTAACCAAGGCAGGTCATCGAGCTAAGGCGCAGAATAAACACCAACAGAATGCAAAACACAGGACCAGAGAAAGTATTGTTTTTGTTTTGTAGACGTGTCAGTCTCTTGTAATTTATTTTACAACTGAAAGTCAGACTTTCAACGTTGTGTTAAAAGCGTTTGCTTTTCACCTTTAACCAATAAACAACGATGTGTTTTACGTCTGAAACAGAATTGTGTTCATCAGCTGTGAACTGGAGAAGATGTACGCATAGTGATGCCCACTTTTAAACATACCAATATATATATATATATATATATATATATATATATATGAAGAAATTTTGGGGATTAGAGTAATCATATATAGTAATTCATCGAGCACAGAATAATCTTCAACAGAATTAGCACAGGACGGCCGTTTCGTTCTACTTGGGGCTCATCAGTACATCCCTCCAAAATTTGTTGAAGATTATTCTAGACTCGATGAATTATTATATATGATTACTCTAATCCTCCAAAATTTCTTCACTTGTATATCCTTGCTTGACCTAGCTTATGCTCGTGGGGAGCAGCTAAGTGACTAAAAAGAAGACATGGCTCTTGGGAGCACTATCCGAGGTTATCCCTATACTTTGATGAGTATTACTGCGGAACTGAGTGAGTAGGGGCGCTATATCGAGACTAGTTTGTGTCTTCATCGTCAGCGAGGCCCGTGGAATGACGTTTACGTTGTATCGAAATGGTCCGGGTTCGATTTTCGGTAATGAATGCGCATTGCTGATGAGTCTCAAATAGGACAAAAACAAGCTTTCTGCATTCTGTTCAAGATTATTCTGGGCTCGATGAATTGCTATATGAGGTATATATATATATATATATATACCAGTGCTTTCTGCATTTGATAGAGAGAACTTGTTGATATGTCTTATTCTTTTTACATACAACGTGTGAAAGCACTTGCCCACTTCAGTCGCCAACCAAGGGGTTCGATGAATTACTATATGTGTGTGCGTGTGTGTATGTGTGTGTGTGCGTGCGTGTGTATATGTGTGTGTGTGTGTGTGTGTGTGTGTGTGTGTGTGTGTGTGTGTGTGTGTGTGTGTGTATGTGTGCGTGTGTGTGCGTGTGTGTATGTGTGTGTGTGTGTGTGTGTGTGTGCGTGTGTGTATGTGTGTGTGTGTGTGTGCGTGTGTGTGTGTGTGTGTGTGTGTGCGTGTGTGTATGTGTGTGTGTGTGTGTGCGTGTGTGTATGCGTGTGTATGTGTGCGTGTGTGTATGCGTGTGTATGTGTGCGTGTATGTATGCGTGTGTATGTGTGCGTGTGTGTATGTATGTGTGTGTACGCGCGTTCTCTATTTGTAAGCATAATGATTTTTTCAGCGGTTACCTTGCCCACTTCAGTCGCCAACCAATTGGTTCGATGAATTACTATATGTGTGTCTGTGTGCATGTGTGCGTGTGTGTATGTGTGTGTGTGTGTGCGTGTATGTGTGCGTGTGTGTATGTGTGCGTGTGTGTGTTTCATGATTTGGGAGGAAGAGGAGAAGGTAACGACTTCTCGGTTTCTCAATTTTTTTTTTTTTTTTTTTTTAAATTTGGCAACTTATTTAAAACTTTATAAATGCCCCCAATTGCATATAAAGATTTTACCATCTGGATATTTAATATCCAAGGCCTTGTGAAAAAAGAAAAAAAAGGAATCATATGACTTCGTACTTTGATAGTTATAGGGCGTGATATTAATATCGGAGTTAGCTGAAGGTAATCGGTTTGGGAAGAGAGAGTAAATATCATGGAAATGGTTTTGTCATCAATACCAAAGTGAAAGAATAACATCCATAGACACTGGGCGGACAACCATTGTGAAGACATTAAGCAGCATTGAAAGAACTACTAATGAAGTCTGATTATTCGCTTGAAGACGTCAAAGAGTTTGAAAAAAAAACTGGCTTTTAGCGAATTACCAAAAAAATCAACAATACATTCTTATATTAAAATGGACAACAATGCATTTTCATAGTAAAATGACCAACAATACATTTTTATACTAAAAACCAACAACTGCATTTTTATAGTAAAATAACCAACAAAATATTTTTAAAATGAAATGACAAATAATGAATATTTATACTAAAATCAACAACTGCAATTTTATTGTAAAATGACCAACAATGAATTTTATACTAAAATCAATAACTGCATTTTTATAGTAAAATGATCAACAATAAATTTTTATACTAAAATGAATAACATTACATTTTACTAGTAAAATGACCACCAATATATTTTTATATTATAATGATTAACAATTCATTTTTATACTAAAATCAACAACTGCATTTTTATAGCACCATTACCAACAATATATTTTTATACTAAAATCAAGAACTGAATTTTTATAGTAAAATGACCAACAATATATTTTTCTACTAAAATGACCAACAATTCCTTTTTATAATAAAATGACCAACAATGAATTTTTATACTAAAATCAACACAGGCATTTGTATAGTAATATCAGCAATAATACATTTTTATACTAAAAACGAACAACAATACATTTTTATAATAAAATCACCAACAATAAAATTTCATGGTAAAATCAATAATACATTTTTATTATAAAACGACCAACAATTCATTTTTATACTAAAATCAACAACTACATTTTTACTGTAAAATGACCAACAATATATTTTTATTCTAAAATGACCAATAATATATTTTTATAATAAAATGACCAACAATTTATTTTTATACTAAAATCAACAACTGCATTTTTATAGTAAAACGACCAACGATATATTTTTCTACTAAAATGACCAACAATACTTTTTTATAACAAAATGAGCGACAATCAATTTTTATACTAAAATAAACGAAGGTATTTTTATAGTAAAATGACCAACAATTCATTCTTATACTAAAATGACCAACAATACATTTTATAATTTTATACTAAATAAAACTGCATTCTTATAGTAAAATAAATCAATACATTTATATAAAATATAATTAAATAATGCATTTTATAATAAAATGACCAACAATTCATTTTATATAAAAAACAATAATACTAAAATAATAATTTTTTTTAATAAAAAAACAACTGCCAACAAAATGATCATCAATTCATTTTATCCTAAAACAACAACTGCATATTTATAGTACAATGACCAACAATATATTTTTATAATAAAATGACCAACAAATTAATTTTTATAATAAAATGACCAACAATTCATTGTTATACTAAAATCAACAACTGCATTTTTATAGTAAAATGACCAACAATTCATTTTTATACTAAAATGAACAACTGCATTTTTATAGCAAAATGATCAACAATTCATTTTTATACTAAAATCAACAACTGCATATTTATAGTAAAATGCCCAACAATACATTTTTATACTAAAATGACCAACAATTTATTTTTATACGAAATTCAACAGCTGCTTTTTTATAGTAAAATGGACAACAATATATTTTTATATTGAAATGACCAATAATATATTTTTATAATATAATGACCAACAATGAATTTTTATCCTAAAATCAACAACTGCATTTTTATAGTAAAATTACCAACAATATATTTTTATAATAAAATATAATAATTTTTATATTAACTTTGACCAACAATTCATTTTGTATGCTAAAATCAACAACTGCATTTTTATAGTAAAATGACGACCAATATATTTTTATACTAAAATGACCAATAATACGTACATTGATAGTTATAAGACGTGATATTAATATCGGAGTTAGACAGCACAAACATCTCTTAATACTTGACGAATTAACCGATGTTCCTCATTTAATCTTTAAGGTTGCAACTTTATTTTCCTTTTACAATAGCTTCGCACCCACACTCTACATTTTGTATTTACAGTCCAATAATATATTAAGTTTATATTAACTTTGAGCTTTGAATCTGCGCCTAATATAGCGTTCTTATGAAACAAAGTTATTAATCGCAATAGTTCGTGCCTGATGAGTTGGTAGAAGCACGAAACTTTAAGTTGCACTTCGAATGTAGGTATATGCATAGTTTTAATATATACTTCTTAGCTCTGTCTAAATTCATTGAGCACAGTACACCTTATTTAGGACAAATTTTTATATCCTATATACGTATATATATATATATCTATTTATTTGGTTTATATATTTATATATATATATATATATATATATATATATATATATATATATATATATATATATATATATATATATATAACGAACACACAAAATTGCGGTTGACAGAAATAACCCCTAAAAACATAGTCTTGCCAGTATTCAGTCGATTGAAAATTTAAAAAATATTTCCTTATTCTTTTTTCTTAATAGGTTGATGGCGGAAAATGTTCACTAAATGCGCCAACCGTATCGTCTACTCCCGGGGTTTTTTCTCTTTTCTTCATTCGAATTATCGTTTGCTTTTTTTGTGGAGAAAAACAGAATCAGGGAAGAGATTTACCTGTAAATTTGTTTCAAACGGTAACGGATGAGGAAATAAAATATTTACGTTTTAAACAAAGCAAGGTTTTCTTTTAAATGCTCTAAAGATTTCGAGAGAAAAAGGTGGGAAAAGAAAGACAAACGAAAAAATGTTGGAAAAACAAAGAATAATGAAAAAACATGTTGAAAAAAAGGAAGAAGAACGAAAAAATGTTGTACAAGTAAAGAAAAACGAATAGAAAATGATTGGAAAGAATGAAAAACAAAAAATGATGGAAAAAAGAAAGAGAGCGAAAAAAATGGTTAAAATGAAAGACAAAAAAATGATGGTTTTAGAAAGAAAAACGAAAAATATTGGAAAAAGAAAGAAAAAGAAAAAATGTGAAAAAAGGAAAAAAATGGTGGAAATAAAAACAAAAATAAATAGTGCAAAAGGAAAGAAAAACGAAAAACATGGCGGAAAAAGAGAGCAAAACGAAAAAAATATGCTTGAAAAAGAAAGAAAAACAAAAAATGGTGGGAAATGAAGGAAGAATGAAAAAATGGTGCATAAAAAAGAGAAATGATAATCATGTGGAAAAATAGAGAAAAACGAAAAAATGGTGGATAAAAATGGAATAAATGTTGGAAAAATATGGAAAAATGGTGGAAAAAAAGAGAAACGAAAAAATTGTTGCAAAAAGAAAGAAAAACAAAAAAAATGGTGGGCAAGGAAAGAAAAACGAAAAAATGTGGAAAAGAAAGAAAAATGACACAAAAAAATGAAAAACGAAAAACGATGTAGAAAAAGAAAGAAGCGAAAAAATATGGTGAAAAAGAAAAAAAGACGAAAGAAGGTAGACAAAGAAAGAAAAACGAAAAAAATGGTGCTAAAAAAGAAATACGAAAACAATGGCGGAAAAGACAGAAAGGCGAAAAAATATGGTGGAAAAAGAAAGAGAAGCGGAAATGGGGGTGAAAGAAAGAAAAATAGAAAAAATGGTTGAAAAAGAAAGAAAAACTAGAAAAGTTCAGAAAGTAAAGAAAAGCAAAAAGCGAAAAGAAGGAAAAACGAAAAAATTTTGGGAAATAAAGAAAAACGAAAAAGAAATATTTCAAAAAGAAAGAAAAACGAAAACAATGGTGGAAAAAGTAAGAGAAACAAAAAAAATGATGAAAAAATTAGAAGAAATTTATGATTTCTACAGACAAAATTCACGTTTTGTGGAATTTAGACGAATTTTTAAAACAATCGATTAATGCAAATGCTTTTTAGACTGATGTCAAACTTATTCCATGCCATATGTCAGCTTTGATCGCCCGTAAAATAAGATTAACCAGTATTGATTTAGTTTCTCAGAGTAGACAGCCGTATTCGACATTCGCCATGTTTTAAAAATTCTACGTCGCGTGTGTCAAATTCAGTTTGTTTTCCCAGCATATCTTCACACTCGGCTGCACACGTCATTTAATAACACAAGGATAAGGCCATGATAAACGATGACTTCGTTACAAATGTCTAGTATTCGCCGGCGAGTGCAAAGTTCTTAGTATGTGTCGGATTACACCAATTGTCTGCTAAGGAACTTCTAACGACACCAAGATGTTGCCAAAAAAAAAAAACAAAAAACAAAAACAACCCCCCCACAAAAAAAACAAAACAAAAAAGTAGTACTCACCAAAAAATGAAGAACGAAAACTCTCTTCTTCTTCTTCTTCTTCTTCTTCTTCTTCTTCTTCTTCTCCTCCTCCTCCTCCTCCTCCTCCTCCTCAATGGTATACATTTAGGACAAGACGTATTTCATTTCCCGTCCGGCCAACGAACCCCATAAAACACAACACAGTTGATGAATCTTCCAAGCTAACGGGTAATCCACTTGTAACTTTAGTCCCAATATCTTTAATAAAACTTTATGCCCGTACGCACTTCTTGAGGCCAGTGTACTGAATATGAGGGGTGGAGCTATGCTGATGACATAGGTATTCATAGCTGGGATAAGAATGAGCTTGAAAAAACATTCGCACTTTTCCCTCCAGGTATGGGTTGAATAGCAAAACAGGCTGGGTTCTAACGACTTGGTTGGCAACGAGTCTACGGTAGCTTACGTTTAACTAACTAGATGCACCCGTATTTTCTATTCTAATAGTTTCTTTTCTCGCGTGTGGAACTGCTTTCAGATTTCTTGCTTCCCTGTCAATTACAATCTTCAAAATTTAAAAGCTATGCCAATCCCCCTCTTTTGTCTTCCTGAAATCTGTTCTTTTATTGTCCTTTCTCCTCACTAAAGTCTTCTCATTCTCTTTCACTCCCAGTAATCTGTTACGTCTTAGTGGAATTATCGCCATCTTCTGTCTTCCTGAAACCTGTTCTTTTATTCCCCTTTCTCTTCACTAAAGTCTTCTCATTCTCTTTCACTCCCAGTAATCCATTGTGTCTTAGTGGAATTATCGCCATCTTCTGTCTTCCTGAAACCTGTTATTTTATTGTCCCTTCGCCTCATTAAAGTCTTCTAATTCTCTTCCACTCTCAGTAACCCCTTGTGTACTGGTAACATTGTGGAATGAAATGAATAAAAAGAAAATTTCCTATGAGATCAGTTTTGGAATGAACGGCTGAATAAAGTCAGTCTTTCCAAAAACTGGTGCTTCTATTATATATCTCGAGATTCTTAACAAAATTCAAAGAAGGTCCTGTAATTAATCAGTCCTGACATCTCAACTTCAGTCACTTTCTCATCGATCTGACGTGTGGCTTCCCTTTTATCTTTTCTTTCATACAGATATGAACACAAAAAAAAATGGCTATTTTGAAAACCTCTCACGAGTCACACGGGGTAGCTTTGCAGGTCACATACGGCCCGGGTGACGTATTTTGTGCAAGTCTGCCGTGCTTGGATGAGAGGCATAATTGAGTTCAAATAAGAAATATTCTCAAGACTCCGAATAACTGTGTGATTGGTTAAAACACTTTCACTTTTGCTTAAGGGGAGATAACCTGTGCATCTAATCGGCTTAAACCTTTCTAAAGCTCGTTGATTTGAAAAGTTCAAGTGATAAAAATCAAGAACATTTTTTTCTGATTTAAAATCGGACAAATTTATCTAAAAAAAAGAGAAATATTTTTTGTTTAATCACAGATTTTTATTATGTTGTTGTCGGTCGTTAACGCAATCAATAGAAATTCTCTTCTTGAGGCAAAGTATCAACAAGACTCCTTACAACTCAATTATTATTATTATAAAAAAAAACTTGTTTGCATTTGTTTTATAATTCATTATTATGCGCGGTCATAATCAATGCCTTTATGTAAGCGAACGATGTGATTTTTTTGTTCATTTCACTTAATTAAAAAAAAAGACAGTTTTTAATAGAAACAAAAAATAAACAAGCTTAAATGGACAAAACTCTTGTAGCAATCTTAAGCTAAATTGAAAACAGCTGGACCTGTCGCAAAATGGATTCGGCACATTTACTTTCGACCGATGGTTATCTGTAAGTGAATACAATTTCAAAGTACAGAGCAAGAGGCTCAGACTGAGAGAAAGTCACGGATTAAGATGAATTACTTTTCGTAGACGAAGATGACTAGACAAAGAAAATTGTTATCTATAAAACTGACCATACCGCGAAAAGGCAGAGAGAGAGAGAGAGAGAGAGAGAGAGAGAGAGAGAGACAGAGACAGACAGACAGACAGACAGACAGACAGACGAAGCAGATCTTGGAGAACGGATACGAAAAACACCCTTTAGACTGTTCACACCCCATGCCTACGCCTCATCTCAACTTCGCTCGCTTATAGCAGTAGGTTACAATGCAAGAATAAAATCTGGTTTACTACTAGAAATTGTTTTGTTTTTCACACGTGGGTAATGATCTGGTTGAATGATAATTTTTAAGCCACAAGCGTTTGACTGAAAGAAGCTGAACATGTTAAATAATAGTTTAGTAGACTATTATTTATAAGGGGAATTGTATCTTTGCTCGGACTTCCTGAGGTCGACCTTTGGGATCAGATGGAAGACAAAATAAGGAAGTCGATTTTGATTGGCTAAGCCAGCGGGGGAATGAGAGATAGAGAAAGATTTTTTTCAGTTTATCGAGTCTTAACCGTCAAACAATGTAGACGTTTTTACTTTCGTGTCTGAAACGACTCCCCAGTGAGGGTGCGACCCCAATTGGATAGGTAGAAAATGTAAATGTGATTAATAAATAGATAAGTCAAAATTCCTTCTGTTGAAGTTCTTTTATCTCTGGACTCAAAACAAATCAGCGATCACCGGCCGGGAGAAGATGAGAAAGAGAGAGAAGATACAACATATGAGTCAATCGACGCCTTCACCATAACCACCCCACCAAGGGGCTATGCAACACACCCTGCCAGCGTACCTGGTGCCTAGTCTGAGCTACAACGCAACACTCTTCACAGGATATGTTCTGCGCTTATCAGAACTAATTGGGACATTTCTTGCTGTTATTTCTATTGTAAATAGACTCTCCCACAGATAAGTAGTAGTAGTAGTGGCAGTCGCCAGCGAAGCTCAGTGGAGTTGTGAGAGTCAGTCGATGTCGGACATTAAAGTATGAGCCCCACAACTAGATTGCTGCGTCATTAACTATTTATTTCAAGTTCCTAACGTTTTGTACGTCGAACTTAATTTAGGACCAACTCAGTAAAATACAAGCCTCCACTGTGAAAACTACTTTACAATACTTGGAGAGATGGTACACAAGAGACTTTGTTGATTTGTTCTTGAGTTCCTTTCTTTACCAGATCCAAAGCTCCAATTACAACACGAACAGTTTTATCTTTTAACTCCCACATTTTTTTCTTTTTGCATCTCCAGGTCATTGTATTTGCTTTGTTTTTCAAAAACTTTTGCATTGATGTCTTTTGTTACTTGGCATATCATATCAATCAGTGTGCAAACATCTTTTTATGTTAAGAAAATGGTTGACGAAATTATTGTTGATAAGTGACTGTTTTATGTCACTTTTAATTATTTATAAGTAGTGATTACATTAGCACAGTAAATCATATTTTTATAACTATAATTTAATATCCGTGAAGGCATTCACTTTTGTAGTTGAAAAGACACGAGTTTCTGTTTGTGCTTTTTTTATGTCGAGAAGTAGTAAAATCACGTTCGCATAATAGAAGTCCCGGGAGCCACTCAAAGTAGAGGGTTACTGTGTGGGGTTGTATGAATGTAATCAAAGACAAAAAGTTAACTTCAATCTATTAAGCAGGAAAGATAACGGTTACATCTAGATTTGAAGAAGTTAAAATTGTAGTGATTGGGAAAACATCCTATGGGGAGTTTGCACTTGCGAAGAAGCAGTCCGAATGAAACTTCCTCCTTACTAATGGAATACGAAGGGAATGAGGATGATTTACTCTTGTGTATGTGGCATGGCAGGTACCAGTTGAAAAGGGTCGTGGTTGGTAGAACCAACGAATATAACTCGAGAGAAAAGATGTCATGGAAATAGCGATAGAAAACATTCATAGTATGAAATTTACCGAGGAATATCTGTCTATATCTCTGAGATGAGGTATTATGATTACTTTCCTTATTTATATAATCCGGACTGTTATCTTCATCTTCATTGCCATATGCACAACGTTTCAGCCGTTGTACGCTCCGGCCTTCATCAGGTGATTGGAATTTTTCTTCAATATCTGTCTATATCTCTGAGATGGGGTATTATGATTACTTGCATTATTTACATTATTTGGACTGTTTTCCTCATCTTTATTTTCATATTCACAACGTTTTGGCCGTTGTATGCTCCAGCCTTCTTCAAGTGATTAGAATTTCGATCCGAACCCTTTATTTCGTTCACGGGGGTAGATTGCTCTAGTTCCACCTGCCATACCTCTTCCTGATGTCTCAATTATTTCCTTTTAACTCAACTCTCCAAGTTTATGGTTCACCACTGCTGTGGCCTGGTATTGAACTCACAACCCTTTGGGTCTAGTCACTGGATCTAACCAACGTCTTTATCCAGTGGGTCATATGTCATTGTGGAACTAGGACAATTTACCCCCGGTGGACGAAATAAATGGTTCGGTTCGAAATTCCAATCACCGGAAGAAGGCCGGAGTGTATAATGGCCGAAACGGTGTGGATATGGCAACGAAGATGAGGAAAACAGTCCGAATAATGTAAAATGGAAAGTTACCAAGAAGAGCAATTAACATTATATATAATGTTCGCATCTTTGTTGTCATTATCACAACGTTTTGGCTGCTGTACTCTCCGGCCTTCTATAGGTGTCTGTCGATCCGGGAAATCTTCAGGTAATTACGAACTGAACACGTTTTCTTCTGATTATTTCTCCACATGCAAGGCAACAAAGCAACAAGGGGTTACTGAGTCTGAAAGAACAAGAAAAAACAGAGAAGCTTTATGAAGGAGTGAGAACAATAGAAGAGCAATCAGGACAACCAATAACGACTGACATTACATTTAAATTTTTGAAGATGAAAGTTGGCGGGAAACCATGGAGTCGGAAAAGAGTTCCATAAGTGAGAAATGCGAGAAAAGAGACTGTTATCATAAAACTTACAGTTACATGTAGCTAATTCAGCTGTGAATTAATGAGACCTCTCCGCCAATCTAGTACTGCGCTTAAATTCGTAAAAACTATGTACCATTGCGAAGAGTTCATCTAAACAGTCACCATGAAAGTATTTACAGAAAAGACACAGGGAAACTACATTACACCGGTAGGGAAGTGATTGAAGCCGAGATGCCAGGTCAGAAACAATAATATTGCTGATTCGTCTTTTAATTTTATTAAGAATATTCCGAATATACTGCAGGAGCACCGGACCATATGAGGCAGCAATGGACGTATAGTAGACTTATAAATATGTAAGATAGATTCAGGACAGAAAAATTGTCTAGCATGATACAGTGAACGAACTTACTAAGCAGGAGACTTTGCAATGGATTCAATATAATTTTTCCACTTCATGTTAGCCCAAGATGGCGCAAGGAGTCGATCTCATGGAGGTTAGCATCAACCGTACTGATGGAAGAGGGCTTTCAGTTCACGGGGTTGATGGTTTTCATTCTCCTGTCAATGTCTACGTATATTTTGTGACTTTATTTCTTTTTAGTATTACCCAGTTATTCTTAGCCTTGTTTCCGTTAAGTCTATACTACTCAGTTCAGGAATTGAACTCACACATGCCAAGGTATCAAAATTACAAACAACCGGTTTAGTCGTGAGAAGAGAAGTATGCTATCGGGAGTCCGTTCCACAACGCAACAGTTCCGAGGAAGAATCTGTCTGAGTGGAACTCCTATGGAATATGAGTGGAATGAAGATGAATTTTCACCAGTGTATGTAGCAAGGTTGTCTTAGCTGTGAAGCTGGACTGGCACAGCTAAACGATGTAGTTTGCCTAAACATCTGTTTTGAAAATAGTGATTAGAGTAGATAGAGGATTGCAACGTTTCGTCTGTGGGCAAGTGGTTGTAGGGTGGAAAACTATTCATCACCCAAAATGCTTTCAAACTAGGTCGACGCGAGAAACTGAAGAATGGCCAGGGTTGTACATTTGTGGAAGGCCGTAGAATCGTTCGACTGAAACGTTGCAGGAGTACGAAAAAGAGAGAGAGAGAGAGAGAGAGAGAGAGAGAGAGAGAGACGGGAGTAGAGGTGTTCATATGATCTCTTTGTATTTTGCAATTGTAGAAATTGTAACTTAACCCGCAACTAATTGGCTCCCGAAGGAAAGAACAGCTTTCAGAAAAGCAGTGTTTTATTTTTTGGATTTTGATTTTGCAACCTTTCACCTGCGACATTCTTCCGAAGAGGATAATTACTAAAAACGATCGTGTCTGACTTCTGTACATTTCCATATATGGAAATTTTAGAAAATAACAAGACACCGAAACATTTTTATCATCACACTATCTCGCCCATCATTCTCTTGTTTCGCTCTCTCTTTTTCTTACACACTCACACATATTATCTCTCTCTCTCTCTCTCTCTCTCTCTCTGGTTTGTTTCAATGATATATAAGTAGCAACATCAGTAAGTCTGTAGCCTAATAATATTTGACCGTTTTTACTTTTCTAGTCTTCTCTATTTATTTCTATTTTCTGTTTTTTTCTTTGTCCTCACTTATCTTTCTACAGAGTATGGCAGAAATACCTCCCACATATACCTCCCAGAAATACCTCCCACATATACCTCCCAGAAATACCTTCCACATATACCTCTCAGAAAGGCCTTCCACATATACCTCCCAGAAATGCCTCCCATATATATTACCTCCCAGAAATATGTCCCATATATATTACCTATAGGAAATAATGGAAAAATTTATATATACCTCCCAGAAATATATCCCACATATATTGAGAAAGAAATACAAGATTACGTATACCTCCCAGAAATATTCCCACATATATTTCCCAAAAAATAGAATAAATATATATATTACCTCCCAGAAATATGTCCCATATATATTACCTCCCAGAAATACCTCCCACATATACTTCCCAGAAATATCTCCCACATATACCTCCCAGAAATATCTCCCAAATATATTAATTCCCAGAAATAAAAAAACATATTACCCCAGAAATGCCTTCCACATATACCCCCAGAAATAAATTCCACATATAGCTCCCAGAAATATATTCCCATAAACAAATTTCCCTAGTTTAAAACATACCTCCCAGAAAAAGAATTTTTTAAACATATACCTCCCAGAAATTCCTTTTGTCCATATACCTCCCATCTAATGCCTTTCCAAAACATATTTTTACCAGAAAAATGCCTCCCATATATATTACCACCCAGAAATACCTCCTATATTATGGTAAGATTTGCTAGATAAAGGCATCATTGTCACTAATGTTAGACCATTATCTGGAAGGTATTTTGGGGAATTATAAGTGGTAGGCATTTCTAGGAGGAAGTTATTTCTAGGAGGTATATATGAGAGGTATTTCTGGGAGGTATATGTTCTCTGTACTTTTCTCTTTTTTTCGTTGTCTTTCTTTTATTTTATATTTTTCTTTTTTATTTTCTGTTTTCTTTTTTCCTTTTCTTCTCTTATTTTTCTCTTTTCATTTTCTTTTCGTGCCCTCGTTTTCTCTATTCTCTTTTCTCTTTTTCTTTTCTCTTTTTCTTTTCTCTATTCTCTTTTCTCTTTTCTCTTTTTCTTTTCTCTTTTCTCTTTTCTCTTTTTCTTTTCTCTTTCTCTTTTTCTTTTCTTTTCTCTTTTCTTTTCTCTTTTTTTTTCTCTTTTCTCTCAAAAATTTTTTAAAATCCAATTTTTCTTTTTTTTTTCTCTTTTTAATTTTCTCTTTTCTCTATTCTCTTTTCTTTTCTCTTTTCTCTTTTCTCTATTCTCTTTTCTCTTTTTCTTTTCTCTTTTCTCTTTTCTCTTTTCTCTATTCTCTTTTCTCTTTTCTCTTTTCTCTTTTTCTTTTCTCACCTTACCTTTTCTTTCTGTTTTTCTATTTTTTCTTTCCTTGTCTTTTTCTTTCTTTATATTTTTTCTTTGTTTTCTTGCTTTCCTTTTGCTTTAGTTATTTTTCCGATTTTTTTAATTTATTGTTTTTCTGATATCTATATAATAAATGAGAATGTCAGTGTGTCCCACTTTTCAACTTTAATCTTAAAGGCCATAGCCCAACATATTATACCATTTTGGAATCAGGCCGACTTCGTAAGCAAATTACAAATATTCAAGGCCGGATCTGGACCCGCAATCCAGAAATTTTGAATTCCCAATATTTCATTACTGCGATTGTTTTCGTATTCCACCATCTTGGCATCTACTGATAAAAACAATTAAAGGGACACAACTCTCTAACTTTCAATAGCTCATGTTCAAATGAAAAAATACTGTTCTCAAATTACAGTAAAATAAAATTGTCCGTGTTTTCAACTTCACTCTTAAAAGCCGTAGCCCAACATACCATTTTGGAATCAGGCTGACTCCATAAGCAAATTACAAATATTCAAGGACGCAATCCTGAAATTTTGGATTCACAAGTTTTCATTACTGCGATTGTTTTCGGCGATTTTCACCCGAGTTTTTGCGACCATTTTTTTTTTTGTACGATCACCATATTTTTTAACGGTTTTTATAACTTGGAATTAAATTTGGGAATGATTTGAATTAATTCCGATATCCAGTGAATGTCACCCATTAAATAAACATAATTGTTTGTACGCAAAGTAAGGACCTACGTACATCAAATTGTCTTTAAATTAAGTGGCGGCAGAAGGATTATCGTTATACTTTTAAAAGGTAAGCTTAAATATTAATGCAATACTTAAATGCAGTGATCAATTTTAAGTTCTTCTGTAGTTTATTGTTGCCTATCACATCTAGTCCTCCTTACCTATTGTGATGAAGGTCCAACCAAGAGTATTCCGCAGAAACTAGCTCAAATGTCATCTTATGGGCGGCGTTTAAGCTTTTATATATATATATATATATATATATATATATATATATATATATATATATATATATCAAATTCTTTTAATTTTCCCTGGGAGAGTTTTTTTTTGGTTGGATCATTTCTTGTTTGTTTCTGAAGTTAACCTCTGTCCCATAATTTTTAGCCCATAAATCATATTATTCATTTACCAAATCTTAGAAATCAAATCCCAACATTTAAATCTTGTAAAATCTGTATTTAATAGAATCAGAAACAAAAACAACATGGACATAGATCAATAAGTCTGTAGCCTAATGGTGAGAAGAACATTTTATACAACAGTTATTTATTTTTCAACACAATCTCTATCCTTGTCAATGCACTTAATTCAGGGATTTTTCACTAATCACTTATGTAGTTTCAGCAAAAAGTCTAGAGCTTAATGATGAAAATAAAAAAAAAATATTTTACACAAAAAAATTTCTTTTTTGACTTAATCTGCTTCCTTGTTATGCACTTAATACAGTGTTTTTTTTTTTTCATTAATCACATAAGTCGGTACATCAATAAGTCTGTAGCCTAATGATGAACAGAGCATTTATTTTACACAACAACTATTTTTAAACATAATCTTCCTTGTCAATGCACTTAATCCCATGCTACTCTATTAATCACACATGTGAGTACATCAGTAAGCGTAACAACGAAAAAAGCATTTGTTTTAAACATAAAATATTTATTTTCAACATATTCTGCTTCTTTGTCAATGCACTTAATTCGGTGTTGAATATGTTCGAACATAAATACATCAATAAGGCATTAAGACTTATATTCTACGATGTCCTACAAAGATTTAATACAATCTTAAAATAATCGTAATAACATAAGATGTGAAGATAACACTGTGATAATGGCCGACAAAGAAAAAAATTTGCAAGAACTTCGATAAAAATAAGTAAAGGAAATCGAGAAGAAAGGACTATTAACTTTATGAAGGCAGTATATACACCCTTGCGCAAATTAATTATACAGCAAGATGTGAAGAGCCATGATCACTTACATTATTTCTATTTTTTCTCAAATTAGGTCATTTGCAGTGGTGTGGATTAATATGAATCTATTTTCGGGGAGTATTGTGAAATTTGTTTGGCCTTGAAAAATATTGCGTCATCCGTGATTGCATCAGATTTTTATCACGCCCAGATACTATTGTCTCGACTGTCGATTAGTTGTCCTACGGCCATTGTCTGCGATGGACGTTACGGCAAGGAAGCGTATGAAAATTATAACGGTGCACGAACACGCTGGCAAGCCTTATCAGTGAGCAACTCAAAGTACTATCGACTGTCCCGGAAACTCTCCTGATTTAAATCCAATCGAGAGGAACAACATCGTGGAATGGCCGTACAAAGTACTAACATGTGCACTAGGTCATGTTTCATTGGAAAAATATATAATAATGGACTTATTTGTTTTGTTTCAAGTAATTTGCACAAACGTGTAATAAAGCAACTGGTTAGTGTGGAGATAACCTTTTATACGCTTTCTGGTGAAGGCTGCCGAATTACGCCTGCATTTTCAAAGGTCAAAACATATCAGATGGATTGTCAAGACAATGAAAAATAAAGCCTGATTCCCAACAAGAAATTTAAATCTTGACTTCACCTCAGATCTTTGCCTTTGGAAAACAATATTCAGATGCAAAGATGTAACATTAGCTCCAATAATTGTCTCTCGAACGACGGCTCCGGAGGGACTCCACCATCTCTGAAAAAAAAAAAAGCTTGTGTAAAAATTGGGCATTAGCGGCTTTTGACAATCTTATATGCCGGGTTTCATCATCTAAGCGAAACCTCATCCATTATATTCAGCTTTGGCTCGTTGGCTTCGAGCTAGATTTCCGAATCCCTTGACGATAGGCATTTCATTTAACATCTTTCGAAATTACCAGATACTGTGCATTGACAAGAAAACGAATCAGTTGGGGATTATGATCAAATAAAGAAGAAATAATAAATGTTTATCAATCTGTTTCACTTTTATTAAAGCTTCATGAAATATAGAGAAAAAGAAGAAATTGTGTGATTGTGTCGTTTTGTTTCAATTCATTTGCAAAAGTTTGTATATTACTATCCTAGAGGTTATTTAAGGGGATGCACATTTTTAAGTAGACGCCCTGTTTATTTTTACTGGCCAGCGCGTTTGAGAGACTTTATAAAAATGTGATTCTCCTTCTTTGCATATTTTCTTTATAAGGTTTCTTAAATACATAGGTCAGTAAGTATAATTAAAATTGTAAAAAAAAAAGACAGGGTATATATACGGTATTCAAATTAGGTCTTGCCTGCTGACTGTTGAGAAGCACCATAACTTATCGAGGTCTCAGTCGATTGTGTTTGGGCGATCATGTCTCTTTCGATTAAGGAATTACTAAGCAGAAGATTTTCCAGCAGTAGGTTGCCATTTCTTTCTGCGGTAGACTAGTTGTCAATCAAGGCTATAGAACTCAGTCTGCCCTGCTATTCAACCCGTATATGGGGATGGGGGAAAGAGATATATTCATACCTTTCCAAATGGTATTTGTGCGTATGTGAATCTTACAAACTCAACTGGAATTCGAACTCGGCTCTCTGGTATGAGGTCTACGCTCAAATGAGACCTAACATAACGAATCAGGACAATATTATTCTTCAATGGCGAAATTTGTTGAAATAATTAGCAGTTTCGTCAGTTCAATTTTACCAATGCCAATTACTATGCACATTTCGGGAAAAATAAAAAAAAAATCTATTCTTGTCAGACAAACAAATCGATTGCGCTATCCACGCTCACAAAATATGGATTTTGTGGGGAGTTTAATTTGTTGGAAAATTTAATAGGTCAGCTGCTGAGAAAGTTGGTTCACTGAGTCGTGCTATGCAATTTTTCTCTTCGGAATCTATTTTGTATATCTATAAGTCTATACATTTTTGAAAAAATATTAGCAGTAATACTTTTTCGAAAAAAGATATTACCGGCAATAAAAATCTTGTCGGCATTAAATAACCCATTGAGGTTGATATACCGTAAAACAAACCAAACCAAACGAAACAATTAGTATAGAGATTATTAAGACAAAACAAAAATGGTGCATTCACATATGCACCAATGTCCCTCACAGCTGTTAAATAGCAGGGTAGACTTAGCTCTCTAGCCCAGGGTGACATCAACGGGCTTTTAAGTCTTGTATTAAAGAGAGGGTTTTGAGAATGAGTTTAATTAGGTATTAATTAAAAGTTAGCTCTCTATAATGCGATGCTAAATCTGACGTGAAAGTATTTCTCAGGGATTTATTATTAGATTCATATGTGTTTCAAAAGGAACGGGGTGTTAGATCTTATAATAAAAACGGTTCTGGAATTGATTGAAATTAGATACTAGACGACCCAGAAACCCGTTGTGTTCCTTTTAAAACCAGTTCATGATACAAAATGATGAGTTAACAGTATTATCAATTTTATTATTACACATTTTAATTTGTATTTGCAATACGACTTATTATGATAATTACTATTATTTACATTATAAAATCAAACACAAGAAAAAGTTGACTTTTTTTTTTAGAATGAAATTTCGAACTGTTACACAAAAAAAATTTACATCCAAGTAATATTAACCCCGAGGTGAAAATTTATACCGTTTTTCAAATTTGATGGTAAAAACCCCTCCCTAAAAATATATCGTCTGCTTAGGGAGATTCATATTTATTGAAAAACATAATATATGGATGACTCCTTTTTGTGCACTTAGTTCCATTTTCGCTCATAATTTTTCAAAATAATAATTACATTTGTACAAACTTGTTTCTTCCTCCCATTTATTTCAAAATGCGTATCGGCGACAAACCAGCGTCCATGTATTTATTTATGCACCATCAAGTCATTTAACGCAACTTTCCAGCCATAGAGATTACGTTTTATAATGACACATCCACATCTAATGTAGTGTCGGCAGTTGTATAAATATAGGTTTTGTTTATGTACATTTAAATTTATTTAATAATGTTGTTATAATGTATTATTAATGCTTATTATTTTTCACACGCATAATAGTTGGAATATAATATGCAAGTGTTTCTTTATATACGCAGAATTATATAAGAATGTACATCGGAAGCAAATACTGAATTTTCTATTAAAAATGCCATAAAAACAGAAAAAAAAGATCCTAGCTGAAGAACCCCTTGTCTAGGAGTTTAAGATACAATCAGTGGTGGGATTAAAAAAAAAATTTAAGAACGGGTTCTCTCAACAACAGGTCTCAATAGCAACAGGTTCCCTCGTTTTTCCAGAGTCTATACTTTTCTATATAGATATAATTTAGGAATAAAGAAAATTTTTCTTGAATTTATTAAAATATACGAAAATTAATCCACATTACATTGCACATTATTATTTTGAAAGGAAAACTAATTAAAAGAAATGCTTTAGTTTGGTTTGATTTGTTTTACAGCATATCAACCTTAATGGGTTATTTAATGCCGGCAAGATTTTTATTGCTGGTAATATTTTTTATCTATCTATCTATCTATCTATCTATCTATCTATCTCAGTATATATTGGTTTGATTTTTGTTTTACTACATATCAACAACAATGGGTTATTTAATGCCTGCAAAATTTTTATTGTTGGTAATATTTTTTATCTATCTATCTATCTATCTATCTATCTATCTATCTCAGTATATATTGGTTTGGTTTTATTTTGTTTTACGTCATATCCAACACAATGGGTTATTTAATGCCGACAAGATTTGCCGGTAATATTTTTTATCTATCTATCTATCTATCTATCTATCTATCTATCTATCTATCTATCTATCTATCTATCTATCTATCTATCTATCTATCTTTCCGAGTTTGTTCATATCTATCTATCTATCTATCTATCTATCTATCTATCTATCTCAGTATATATTGGTTTGGTTTGGTCTGTTTTACGGCATATCAACCACAATGGGTTATTTAATGCGACAAGATTTTTATTGCTGGTAGTATTTTTTATTCAAAAATGTATTTCTGGTAATATTTATTTTCTTTAAAAAAGTATGTCTAGTAATATTTTTTTCAAAATGTATTGCTGGTAATAATTATTTTTTCAAAATGTATTGCTGGTAAAAATTTTTTTAAAAAAATATATTGCTGCTAATATTTTTCTTCTTCAAAAATGTATTGCTGGTAAAAATATTTCCAAAACAATATTACTGGTTTTGACACCTATTTTTATACTTTCATAGTCTTTTGACCCCAGTTTGGGGTTTGGGGTTTAACTATTTGCCCATAGTTAGGACCCTAACAGGTGCTACCACCCCGAGTCAGAGTGGACCTGGGAACACCAACAATTAAGAGGTGGTTCTACCCTCTTCAAAACCTTCTGATCAGACGCCTTGCTGTTGGATATAGTTTATCGTCATACCCAGAACGGGAAATGCTTTAAAATGTTTTATTTATGATCTTTCATTTTTAAAATTATTTCCAAATAGCCACTTGATTGCCATCATAGTCTTCAGCTTTATTTTGCCTCACTCTGTTATCAATGGCACTGTGATTTCTTTCTAAGCCATGTTTTAACGAAAGGAGGTGGCATTTCATGAATCTAAAGGGAGATCAATAAGATTGATTGTCATCAAGTTTGCTGCATTTTCAGCTGTAAGGCGGCTTCTTTGATCTAAATATATAATATTCATTCCTGAAAAACCTCTTTCTGCCTCGGAAGAACTGATAGCAAATCGTATTAATAATAGTTTACGATTTTTGTACACTTTAAAGAATTACAGAATGATGAAAGTTTTTCAGGACATTATCCACATAGTCAGGAAAATCATGTATGGCAATGTTGTGATGAAAAATATTATTGAAGCCATTTAGCGTTTCTTCTCAGCTTTCCAGGGAATAACTATTTCTTGAATATTCCAAGTATCTGGTTCGAGCAAGTTTAGCAGTTCATGAAATTTGTATTAATTGTTATTTGGTCACCTGAATTTACAGCCCCAACCGATTATGTGACTAAAATTTGTAGACAGTCTAAAATTAGCAGTTTGTTCGGGTTGCAGTTAGCAACGGGTTCGCTAAGCTCATAAATTTCCAAGAACACGTTCGTGTGAACCTGCTGAATCTCACCATTGGGTACAATATTCTCCTAAATTGGTTGGGGTATTATATATCGTTTAAGCTGTATCTCAGGAACACTTATACATACATATAAGATGGGGCACCTCGACGTGGTGTAATGGTTAAAAAGCTTGTCTTGCTAGATCAATTACGACTGAGTAGTGAGTTCGATCCTCACTGGGTGCCCCATACTTTCGGCCTTGTGCCACATCTAAGCTGTTCTTAGAAAATTAATACATACATATAAGATTAGACTTCTAGTATTATATAGATCGATTTACTAAGATTGGCTTTTGCAATTACTTTTTCCTTATCGGTTACATGGGTGCTCTAACACTTTCGCTCAGGCCCCTCAACCTCCGGCGTCTTACTCTCTGGGTTGAGGTGTCTACTCGGTCCAAATCGAACTTAAGGTAGTGGCCATAGGTCCCCTGAGCATCCATAGATTATTCGACCGGTCCGCTGATTTAATCCTATTCCTGCCCACTTTGTGTTTGGTTTGATCCAGAAAGCAGAAGTGATGTTCGTCCATTCACGGTCGACTGAAGATGTAGACACGGCTGGAGAATCTGTGCTAGGAAATTTAGAATGCAGCAAAAAAAGAAGAATAATATCTGCAGAAAGCCGGACAAACCACTATTCAATGATTGAATTGTTAATGTCTTTTATATAGCAGAAAAGAATAGTAAGAAGAGTTAGAGAAGAGAAACGAGTTACAGAAAAGAAAAGTAATTGACGTAAAAACGCATACACTGGATTCTAGACAGAGAGAGAGAGAGAGAGAGAGAGAGAGAGAGAGTGTGTGTGTGTGTGTGTTTGTGATTATCTTGTTGTTAAATCGTCTCAGAACGGTATATGACTCTTGCAATGGAGGGATAAAGATTTCTGTGCGGGGCTTCCTCCTCCCAATGCTTGCCCGGGCCAATTCTCTCTTCTTTCTTCAAGAATTTTCTCCCGTCTGCCTTTTTAAGCATAACTACGCGTTTATATAGATAAACCCGGCTGATTATAACTGACCCTTGGCCCTACTACTTCGCACGTGATAATCATGGGGGTTCTGGCTGCTTCAACCAAAATCATGTGAATTCCAAAGTTCCTTCTAGCTTACTCAGCTCTTTTTCAATTTTTAATCGATAAAAATTATTTCGACCATTTCCATTGTCTTCTGATGACCCAGATTCAATGGGTACAACTTCTGTCCTAGATCAGATTCCCCATCAGTAAACAAAATGCTCTGATTTAATTTCACTATTCAAATCTACTCCAATTTCACTAAAAAAATATAAGTGTGTGTGTGTGTTTTCCAGACTCTCCCTCTCTCTCTCTCTGTCACAATGATAACGTTGCTGTTTGATCGTAATAATCAAATCTTCGTTCTTCCCTGTTCGCAGATACCCAAGATAGACAACCAACTAAACTTTTATATACCCATCAGTACATCAGCCAGTTTTTAAAATTTTCAGAACGAATTACACAGCACATATTTCAATTAAACGCATTACTTAGAACGATTACTTCGTTACTTATTTATTTAAAACAGTAAATTGATTACTGCGTTATGTAACGGGAGTTTTTCGAACCTTATAAAAATAGGTTGAAAGCATCAAATCGAATGTCAACAGCTTGAAATGATGCAAATCTATTGATGCATTTAAATGCAAATGATGAAGTTTTAGAGAAAATGGAAACAAAATGGAAACTTATACTTAATATCAAGAAGTAACCTAGTTGAAATTTCTAAGGCACATAAAGTGGAAAGAGGGCTTGGAAAATTTGATACTCACAGGACAGATTGAAGACATTAGGCACAGAAGAAAACAATACCCAACATACTTAGTGAGCTTGAGTAAATGGATGTCAGAAAAAAGTTTAGGAGAGATAACAAAATGATAAAATTTATTAAAAGCTACAAAGGACAGGGAATTGCCATGATCGCCAACGTCCTGAAGGGACACGGCACATAGAAGAAGTTTATTGTCTATCTCTCATTCTCCAGAAAACCACGATTTCCTGCAACATTAGAATCGAAATTCTTTTCTTGTAATGCCATGGCTTTTGCGGCCTTCGAAGTTGCATTGGGATAGCGGAAGGTGCCTTCAAAAAGCTAAGCAAAGTATTAAGAAACATGAGATTTTCTTTGGGAAAACAAAGAAAAGAGTATTGGACTGTTACATGACAGTTCTCTTATATGGCAGTGAATGCTAGGTAATCGCATCAAAGATGAAGAAAATCGATTGATTGATTTGTTTTCTACGCCTTATCGATCCTTGGCAGGTTATTTAAAGGCAGAAAATATTATTTCTAGGTTTTAAGAATTTTCTTCTTCTTTTTTTTTTTTTTTTAAAAGTAATAGTTTAGTAATACAATTCACGTTAAGCAACGTCGAGCCAAATCAGTTCCTAGCTTGGGAATACCAGGTGCTGTAAGCTTGCATGTGAGGGTGATGTGACGGAGAATTGTTAATCGGAGAGCCGAGTTTCAATTCCCGTTGAGTACTTAATATTCGCTGACACACAAATACCAATGGGAAAGGTAAACTCCTTTTCTCCCTTCTAAGGGTTAATTAGTAAAACCTGTATCACTAAATCATAGAGGGACAGAGGAAAACAAAGTATAACTTACTTAGTGAGTTTGAGTAAATGGATGGCGGAACAGGGTTTTGGATGATTAACTGAAAGACAAAATTTATTAAGAGCTACAAAGAACAAGGAATTGCCATGATCGCCACCGCCCTGAAGAGACAAGGCACACAGAAGACATCTACCTCTAATTCTCCAGACTACCACGATCTCCTGCAACGATTCTATCGAAATTCTTTCCTTAAAATACGGCCCTCTTGCATTTTTTTCTCAGTGAATCTTCATCTGAAGATGATGAAGATGACATTGCATAATTCAGTTGAGAACAATTCGCAGCCATTTTTTTTTGACAACATCATAAACAAACAAGGTGATATATTTTTCATTAAACTTATCTTCAATCGATAAAAAAATTATCACAATGTAAAAACAGTGTTAGCCGGCAATAATATAATTGACAGACGCCTATAAAAAGACACTGTTGATTATTTATGACCTGGCTATAGTTTGCGTTATGTGGCAATAATTGTAAGTAACATGATGCGCTAAAATACGTAACCAAGTAATCTTTTTAAGTTTTAAGCTATCTGATTATCGATGCCTTTTATATTCAGTATACTGTTTACCAACCAAGGCTAGGGAGCTCAGTCTGGACTGCAATTTAATCCATAGCTTGAGGGAAACCAAATATTTCCGAAGCATATAGCGAAAAGCACTGATGATATTCGAAATGTGTATGCCGTTGTTTCCGTCTAACTGTTGCACCATCTGCGCATCCTGCCTGGAAAATCAAGTTTTGCAATACTGGGCTTCAACGATTAATAGCAACTTCGTCAGTGATAATGCAGACCTATATTACAATTTTGAATGAAGCGGGGAATGGAGACGTATTAGGGTATGTCTTGGGACAAGATATCCCTAGGGAGTACATCACTCTTGAGGTTGATTTTGAAGTTAGAGTTTTTTCCTCTTTAGACAGACAGGCAAATTAATGAGTTTGGTCTGCCTTATGCAAGGTGGAAGAAATTGCTTTTTTTTTACGACTTATCAACCCTTTGCGAGCTATTTAAAGACGGGGGATGGAAAAAAAATGATGTTTTCCTCAAAATTTATTATTGTGCAGTGAATGCAAAGATCATAATATGAAATTTGAATATAAGGACATTTTTATTTATTTTATTTCTTATTTCCTGTTTAAGATTGGGTTTCCGGCTCCTTCTAAAGTCTCCTTCAAATCGAGGCTAGATTGGATCGCCTACCGTCTTGTTCACACTCTTTCCTGTCTTTTGATCAGGAATAGAGTTTTATTTTTATTTTTTAGGATTCGGTTTCCGGTTCCTTCAAAGTATTTTCATTATCTTTCACTCCCAGTAGTCCATTGCGTCTTAGTGGCATTATCCCCTTCCTTGGGATGAATTGAATAAAAACAAATAGAATTAAGTTCTACACTTCTAACATCTCCGGCTAAAATCTAAATTTATTATTATTATTATTATTATTATTTTATTTATTTATTATTTACTTTTCTTCCTCAGTAGGTGTAAATAGTTTCGTCTATGGTCCGTGTTGTGGGGCCTTCCCCTTTTTACATAAGATGGACTCGTCCAAAGTATACTTATACTGACAGAGAGAATACCTGCTGCTGAGATACGTTGAGATACGTGGAGATACGTGGAGATACGTTGAGAGATGTTGAGACAGAATTTGAGGGTGTTTTCAGAGTTCCAAGAGTTCAGAGAGAGAGAGAGAGAGAGAGAGAGAGAGAGAGAGAGATAGAGAGAAAGAGAGAGAGAGAGAGAGATTATTACGGCATTACTTACAGAGACTTGTACATATGCTTCCTACTAACCCGCATTCCTGGACTACTAATCTTCACTTCAAGTCTGTATTCTTACGTTTAATACACTTATTTTTCTATCCCAATTACTGGCGTTGTTTATTTATTTGTGCAGGATTCCATTCACGGAATCCACAACAGTCCGGTTAGCACTTTTGCGTATATTCGAGTGAATGGGTCAGTATATATACATGTGCAGTCTTATATGTGTATGTATTAGTCACTGTTCGGGTGTGAAAATATATATGTGCGGCTGTGTACGTGTGCATAAATGTGTGGATACATCGGGTTATATGTGCATGTGATGTATGTGTAATTATGCGTGTATGAGCGTACGTGTGTGGAAGGTATGCATTTGTGAGAGAGTACGTATGGAAATATCTGTCTGTATGAATGCGTATATGTGTGAATGTATTTTTGAATGTGTAAGCGTGAGAGAGTGTGTCAGACAGTCCATGTGTGTGAATGCTTCCAAGCGTGAACGTGCGTGTGCTTGATAGTGTGATAGGGTGTTCATTCAGATGTATCTGCTTGCAAAGGCTACACTCGCGTTAAATCAGACCAAAGATGCTGCAGGTGTGGGTTGCCGACTGATCAGGTTGGCGCGACATTGTCCACCAAATATCTGCAAAATTTCGATCAAGTCCGGCATGAGAAAATCAATATTCTAAGAGAACAACGCCAACATGAAAATTTAGCGTACATCACAACCACTTGCTTTGAATGTCCCTTATGCTTTGCACTCAACACGTCCAGATTTCAGTCTGGCGAATTGGAAAAATAAATGCTTTTTCAGACCGGAACGACAACCATGATGATGAGATTGACGATATATATACTTTAAAAATCAGGTGGAATAGCTGAATAGGTTTTTTTTTACGGTCTCTTCATAGGCAATTTTTTTATCAAATGTTCAATAACGCTTTTCTTTATTTTTTTTAAAAACCAATGATCGCTGCATTATTATTTTCAAAACTAAATAAACAAACGCACGACGTTGGCTGTATGTTATGGTGAAACACACCTATTCTATAGTTAATAGATTCTCCCACCTCTAAGTAGGAGTAGTAAGAGAAACGAGGGTCAGTCGATGTGGGACTACCGGCTGAACGGTTGAACTCTCTGCCTTCGAGCGGGGAGGAACCCGAACGAGGCTATGCCAAATGGGATAGTCACTTTCGTGGAGGTAAACCGACTCTGAGCCCGTTTTTACGGGTTCAAAGGGTATATTTTTGGCCGAGCCCACGGGCTCCGAGATCTCACGTGAAACCGGCCTTGTGCCACATGATACCCTCGTGGGGGGATGACTAAATACTAATCGATGTCGGACGACCGGCTGAACGGTTGAATTCTCTGCCTTCGGGCGGGGAGGAACCCGAACGAGGCTACGCCGAAGGGCGGATTCTCGTTCGGAGAGGTAAACCGACCCTGAACCCGTTTATACGGGTTCAAAGGGTAATTACAGCCGAGCCCACTGGCTCGGAGATCAAAACCGGGCTTAAAATCCCACGGCAGATGGAGATCCTGCTAGTCATGTCGGAGATCCCACGGGCTAGATCCGGGTTAAACCGGCCAGTGAACATGATACCTTTCGGTGAAAATACTAGTCGATGTTTGACGAAAGTAGTCAGCGACCAGCAACAAAATTATCTTGCGTAATACCTATTATATCAAGTTCCTAACGTTTTGTACGTCGAACCTATTTTAGGACCGATTTAGTTCAAATACAAGCCTCCACTGCGAAATAAGTCCACAACCGCGTAATAGAAAGGGAGGAAGAGGAGGATGTGAAGAAGGAAGAAGATATATATAAAAAAAGCGTTAGGTGGTCATTTCATAAAAATCGCCTGAGGATATCGTAAGGTTGAAATCAAGGCCGCGTATTCAACTGATCTCCTGATTTTTTAAGTTAAAAGCTCTTCATTCTTTCATAGAAAATATTCGTCCTTCGACACACACAAAAAAAGATAAAATAAAATAAAAATAAAGAAAGCTACATTATTGTTTTCAAAAATAAAGAAGGAAACGCACGACGTTGGGTGTAACAGAAAGGGAGGAGGAGGATGATGATGAAAGAAGAAGAAGGAGAAGAAGGATGAGGAGGAGAAGAGGAGGAGGGTGTGATGAAAGAAGAAGAAGGAGAAGGAGGAGGAGGAGAGGAGGGTGAGGTTGTGATGAAAGAAGGAGAAGGAGGAGGAGAGGAGGAGGAGGAGGGTGTGATGAAACAAGAAGAGGGAGAAGGATTGGAGAGGAGGAGGAGGAAATGATGAAAGAAGAAGAAGGAGATAAGGAGGAGGCAAAGGGTGTGATGAAAGAATGAGAAGGAGGAGGAGGAGAGGAGGAGGAGGAGGGTGTGATGAAAGAAGAAGGAGAAGAAGGAGGAGGAGGAGAGAAGGGGGAGGGTGTGATGAAAGAAGAAGAAGGAGAAGAAGGAGGAGGAGGAGGAGAGGAGGAGGAGGGTGTGATGAAAGAAGAAGAAGGAGAAGGAGGAGTAGTAGGAGGAGAGGATGAGAGGAGTAGTTAGAGGAGGAGAGGAAAAAGAAGTGCTAAAAGAAGAGGAAGAAGTAGAAGGAGGAAGAAGAAGAAGAAGAAGAAAGGGATGAAAAGGATGTGTATTTTAAATGTAGGGGGTTAATTTTTTTAACCAACCTCGTATGTGTCTTTTTCTAATATGTTCGCCAAGGACTTAAAACTTTGGAAACGAAAAAAAGGTTCTTTGGATCCGGAAATGTCAAATACTTAATTTTTTTCTGGCAGAAATAGCAAATATTCTTGTATTTGCACATTCGACTTTTTTTAAAATGTTCCACCTTACAAACGGATCCCCTGTTCTTGCAATTTTTTAAATTCTACCTTCCGGTTAGCTAGTTTGGTAGAGTAACTAAGATTTGCTAGCTTAAATGACATTTTACATGTACTTTTTTTTTTTTTATTTTATTTTGCACACGTGTATTGATCATTTTTTATCCACTACGTTTGTTTGATGGTCTGATTCAACCCTGACCATTAACGTTTTATTTTAACGCTTCAATTCTGACCTTAAACAAACAAACAAACAAAAAAACATAAACACACACACACACACACATTTACACACACATTAATGTTAAAAGTTTGCTATCTAAAATGTCACTTTATATTTCAAATATGTGGTGCAGTTCAATTTATATTAAAATGAATGATTCATAACAAAACTCCTGTTAGTAAAGTTAATAATAGAAAATGGCAAAATTCCTTCGCTGACAAAATTTTAAAGATGCATTAATCTATCGATCAATGATGAATGTTATGATCCTTCAGTATTTACATTAGTCGGAAGATTGTCCTCATATTTGAATCAAATACTAGAATCTTCGTTTCATTATTTTTTTAAATCCGGCCTTCTTCCAGTTTTGGAATTTCGAACTGAACCCTTTATTTCGATCATTGGGGTAGACTGTTCTAGTTCCACGTGCCATGTTTGATGGATAAAGTTATAGAAAGTTATCTCCTGATAATTTTCCTCTGAAAGTTCTCCATTTGCCTTAACTGGGTATTGAAACCTTCTTTGGGTCTGAACTGGATCTAACATGACACCTTTATCTACTGTGCCATGATTCCTTGTAAAAGGGTTCAGTTCGTTTTTCCAACCACCTGAAGAATGATAATCCTTTACAACGAAAAAAAACGTGATTGTGACAAAATATGACAAAAAGATGAGGATCATTTAGTCCTTTTAATTATGGAAAAGTGTATATTAACATTTATCTCAGAAATATAGACAGGTTATGATCCTTGTTTTTTAAATTTATAATCTGTATGAGGTCTTTTCTTATACAGCTTATAAGATGACTTGCCTGAAGATGGCTGAATGTACAGTCGAAAGTACTTGCGTATTTAAGAAAGACATAATGCAGCTTATAAAAAAAATAAAAGAAATCACCTCAAAGAGAAGAGGCACCATCGTAAAACGTTAAGATTGATTAAAACCACCTACTTCCGGTGTTTCTACTGCTCAAGACTCTGATCCACAGATAAACTGCCAGATAAAGTCTTCAGACATGAAAGACAGTTATAATGTTGTGTACTAAGTTTGTATTCTTATGCAAAACAAAACAATTCAGAATTTTCCCTAACTTAGCGTTATGGTAATTTTTAACGCATGAATGGGCTCCCCTAGCTATAAATAGGAGCAAATTTGCCATATTTTGGTGTTGAAAGTTTCAGTATTTCAGCAATCTGACAGTCGAATTAACATCTGCATAATTATTTCGTTTGTATATGTTTGTATTACTGATCCTGTTAATAAATTTGTTTAACTCAATTCCTCTCTTCGTGTCTTTATTTCTGGCCGTAACAAGACCACAACAGTTAGTATGACACAAGGTCAAGTACATATTTGAAAATTAGCGAGATTAGATTAATCAATGCGCTACAGTAAGTAAACCTAATTTACCTGCAGTGTTTCGTCATGTTGTGTGTATGTGTGTGTGAGCGGCATAATAAATTCATTTTAAGGAACAATGAAGCATTGAATTATTCACTTGTCAGAATAAAATGTCACGAAGGAATGTGAAATAAATTCTTAAGAAGGAATTTAAGTTTAGCGGGAATTGAAAAATAAATCAATGGAAACAAAGCAAAAAGGAAAAAAAAAACTGATGCTGAAGAATTATAAATTTTGCCAGAGGAATTAGATTCAATAAAAGATTTTACCCGGATGCCAACTAACATCATTGATAAATGATGAAATTTTTAGAAAAAACAAAAAAAAAATTGGTATAAGATGATTTGAAATTTAGAGATATAAGTGTAACTGAGTCATGTCAGAATTTGGTTGGCCATGAAAGGGATGCTTTTTGTGAATATGGAAAGAGGGAAACAACCAACTTTGTTAAAGTACAAAAGCAAAAAGGATGGTAATGTATTTGACCAATCACTAGCCAAGATGATTTTTCATTTATCTTATAAACTGAGTCCATTCAGGATTATTTAGGCAGGGAAAAATTGGCTCTCAGAAAACGTTTCTCATAGCAATCTAAACAAGATTGTTCGGTAGGTTGATACTGACACTCCACGACTTCCTATCCTTAAAAGCTTTTATTATTTTGTCTTTTGCTGAGAATATCCCTGTTCTGGAATCCATGGGAACAAATCGATAAGGATGTTGAAATCGAATTCTCCACTACTTCCTACCTTTTGTAACTCTTAGTAAGGTTTGTCTTTTACTATTTTTCCTACTACGTGTGCTGCCATCCATTTATACAAGATTGTTAGGTAGGTTGATCATGGCTCTCCACTACTTCCTATGCTTTATAGCTCTTAGTAAGGTTTGGCTTTTACTGTCCTTCTTACTCCCTATTCTGCCATTCATTTATACAAGATTGTTAGGTTGATCATGATTCTTTTGTTATTAAATTATGATTCACGTGTGTTGATTCTGTTTCCAGAGAACTTTTGTAATTCCAAAATATTTTTCTGGATTTCATTTAGATCTTATTACGGCCATATCACGTTGGAACATAGGTTTCCGTAAGATCACCAAAGTGAAACAACGTCAAACCGAGCCAGTATCTGAATGGATAACCGCGATGTCGCAGATACTGTAAACTTGGATGGTGCAATGTATAATGGCTCAGATTTTTAAACTGAAAAGGCCAAGTTGAATTCCTGAACGTGGTTGGTTATATTTAATTAAAAACATTTACCCTTGGAAAATCTAGGCAACAAATGTCCCCTAGCTAAAAGGTTAATTGGTGACGACTTGTATCACTAAATCGTTATTTTCTCAATAGAAAAAAAAAACTTACATTCTAAAAATAATTTCTGGCTTTAAATAACTTGCAAAGTGTTGATAAACCGTAATATTGATTGAAATATTGATGTCAGAAAGAAATAAAGAAAGAAGGAAAGAAAAAAAAAAATGTTAAAAAAAAAACAAAAAGGAAAGAATGAATAGGGGATGCTTCGATTAAAAATATATAGAGTTACTAAGCATATTGTATAATAGAAGAAAGAAAGAAAGATCAACAAAAGAAAGAAAAAAAAACTTTTTAAAAGAAGGTAGGTGAAGTTAAAATAAATATATACCGATTGACTGGTCGCCTGCTTTCTCTCGTGTTCAAGAATTTAATTTCTTCTTTGCTGATGGCTTCCTTTAAGATGATGGCGTTGATGACTATATTCACTGCCAATGTACAGGTTCAGGACTAGAAGCTTTCAGAATCTGCCCCCGTCATTCATTCCCAACGCCGTTTGACTTTTGCAACCCTGTTTTGGAGGTAAAAAATAACCAATAAAAGAAATTTTGCCAATGGCGTGAATTTGTTTAAGGTGAACCTCAAATGCCAGGAAGTGACCCGCACACTTCATTTCATGACCTTCCTCTGCGGCACATATGGAATGAAATATGCAGAATGCAGTTATGAAAATGCAACGAACTGCCGCTAACTCTGTTATAATTTCACATG
Organism: Acanthosepion pharaonis; assembly: GCA_903632075.3. Lineage (NCBI taxonomy): Eukaryota > Metazoa > Mollusca > Cephalopoda > Sepiida > Sepiidae > Acanthosepion > Acanthosepion pharaonis. The sequence continues at coordinate 299,757 of CAHIKZ030002021.1, forward strand.
GCGCCTTTTGTAGTATGTCCGTCATGCGTAACTCTCTTCATCTGCTGGTTAATCCGTTTAGATCTGTTTTTAATCACAATCCGCTTGTATCACTGTTGAGGTCTTTAGCATTTCGCACCTTTTTTTTGGTCATCGTTTACGAGCTATAAACAGAATATAATATATATATATATATATATATATATATATATATATATATATATATATATATATATATATATATATATAGTGTTTCAATGTAAAACAGTATAAGTATATATAATAAAAATTTTTAAAAACTATTAAATTAAATTATAATAAATTCACCTCACAAATGTAATTACGATCCAATTCATCAGACGTTTTAATTTATAGGTCTGATGAAATGGATATATATATATATCATATATATAGAAAAATAAAAGATGGAAATATTAAGTTTTTAAAGGCTTTTTATTAAATAAAAGCTAGAGTCAATGTCAAACCTGCCAAGTTTTTTTCAAATTTTATAATTTATAATATCTCGAAAATAATATATATATTTATAATATATATATATATATATATATATATATGTGTGTGTATGTGTGTTTATATGCATGTTTCATTAAAAACGACAGACAAGGTACTACGGTTAAGCTTTTTTATTTAATTTTTCTTGTGTTCTAACAAGAGCTTTCTTTTCTGGACAAAGAATGTGTAAAAACTGTCCAAATGTTTTATATTTCCGAGCGCTTTTGGCTATACTTTTAGCCATTATCAAGGATGATTCGATTTTTCAGCTTAATTGAGTGTGTGCATTATGTGTATGTCTTAGTGTGTAGTAAGGATGTTTTAATTTTCGAATATGGTTAGCACATTGTGGCCTTGTTCGTAGTTAATATTGTTAAGAGTTGTTTTTTTTTCTTTTTTATTATTAAAGCTTCCATTATTTTTAGTCTATTTTTACAGGTGGATGCAGTTATTATATTTGTGTCTTCTACTAGTATGTTTCTAATGGAGTTGGGTAAGTTTGTGTGTGTGTGTTTAAATGGGTTCTAATGGAGCTGTGATCAGATAGGTGTAACATAAGCCGTCTGGATAAGCATGTCGTTGTGTAACCAATGTAATTATTTATGAGTCCGGTTTGATCAGGAACACAGTTCCTTAAGGGACAGTTGAACTCATAGATAATGTTCGTTCTTTCTAATTTTGACTGGTGTGTTGTTATTTTTGAGGATGTCTTAATTTTTTTTATAATAGATAATTAATTTCTTTTTTTATTCGGGTCAATTGGGGTAGTGTATTTCTTTATAATATGTCTTATGAAGATATATATATATATATATATATATATATATATATATATATATATATATATATATATATATATTAATTGACTATACGTATTATCCTCACCGGGTAGCAAAACTCAAGGATTTTTCTTTCACGACTCAGTCTACAGGTGCTGAGTATGAACCAACCGTACCGCTAAATCGAGCACTGTTTTATTAACAGCAGTACTATATGTGCGATATATATATATATATATATATATATATATATTGTGTGTGTGTGTGTGTATGTGTGTGTGTGTGTGTATTGATAACCATATTTAGATATCTAGCTAGATATATACGAACAGATTCTAATGCATAATGAACAGACAGATACGATGGCACATAGCCTTTGACAACTAAGTCCAGTTCCAAGCCGGAAAATGGGTGAAGGTGGAGAACTGGCGCCTCATAACCAGCTGAGTCGGGTAGATGGAACTCGACGGCACAAGAAGACAGTCCATCTAAAGGAAGGAAAACCCTGATTTTAAACCTCCGTTGTCTTAAGATTATATCCAAACACGGAAAAGGTTACGGAAGTAAATCCAGACAGAAATCTCCGTTGGATCCCCAAAGGTGGTTGGATGTCAACACTGACAATGTTCCGGCAACTCCTGCATCTAAGACATCGCCAAATGTAATGCCCTGTATCCCGTTGGATGGGCCTGTAGTCAGGGTAGCATACGCGCTCCAAATACCATCGCACAGGCCTGAGTCATGGATAGGTCACTCCAGTTTCACCACCAAGCGTGCTACCTTTATCTCGCGAGAAAACGGATGCTTACTAGGCATGATAAACTCTCAGGTAGTTTTCGACGTATGAGGATCTGTTAATTCAGCTCCTAGAATTGAACCGTTAGTCAAGGCTCCTGCAGAACCATCAACACTTTTCAGGAGAAACTAAACACAGAGAATTTGAGCACACGATGTGACACAAGGTCTCCAAAGAGCTATTTTCAAATTCGGAAATTGGAGTTGTACTTCTGTTAGACTCTGTTTACCAACGAAGTAAGTGTAGCGATATCAGTGTCAGCCAACGTCTTGTTTATTGGAAAAATCTGCCCTGTCACAAAAAATGTTTAAGATATTTATCGTACAGATGATAATCACTTAATTGAAATGAACTTCACCATGGCAAACGAGCCTGACAAAATCTAGTGCTTTAGATCGCCTTATTAAAGAAGTTCATCTATCGCAAGGAAAGTTGATTCTCTGTGACGCGCCAGAAGGTTTTTCTCGCCTGAGTCCATCCTTCAAATCTGCAAATCAACCATCTGCCCTTGCAGGGAATACTGCTGCCATATAGGGTCTGGCGTCCCCGGTGTTCATCACGAGATCCTCAACAAAATGCAAAACACAGATATGCAATATGACTTAATCTGGCATCTCGGACATAATATGGCTTCCTTGTCTTTTCTACAAGCATTTTCATGGCAACTGCTCTGACGAGCTTGGTTCCCAGACTGCATGAATTTAAACGCATTACTAGGTTGGCATATCGGTCCCACCCTTTCACTGTCGAAACGGTTAAATGTAGCCGTCTCTTCTACTCCAACAGCTTCTTATCTCGCACTTCCCGTCAGCGGAACTCCCTTCCTCTTAATTGCTTCCCTGATCGCTATAATCTTCAAATAAACAAATGTAATGTCAATCGACATCTTCTGTTGCCTTGACCTTGATCCCTGTCCTTCTCGCTATCCTTTCGCCAAACATCACTCTTTATTCTTACTCTCACTCTCTGTAACCCATGGAGTGCTAGTGGCACGTCCGTCTTGCTTGGGGTGATATGCTTAAAAAAAAGATGCGCTAGACGAATATAAATAAATATAGTGTTTAATAAATAAACGGAACGTCTATTCAAGTATGGACGTCCACTAAAAATAACGTTTAAGTGATAATATTAACAATATAATATTAATTCAAACGTTATAATTACTTTTCAATAGCGAGTTTCTTTCCACCTACTCTGTATAAGTAAGTCTATACAGGGCTCTGCAAAAGTAGGTATACATTATTTCACCACTATAATAATAGTTGTACTAGCATTCATTTAACACAGAGGCTTCCAACTTTTTTTTTGCAAAATTAGCCACTTTCACATGTAAAAATTTTTCCACCGCCCAACTGTTGAGTACATATACAAAACATAAAAAAAACTTTTTCTTCTCGTTGGTAAAATAAATTTATGGTGTACTAAAAATACAAAAGGGAGAAAACAAATAATGCTGACTTCGGCTGCTGCTGCTACTAAAATATTAAAGAACAAACAAAAGCCAACATGTCGATTGAAAACTATATATATATAATGTATTATTTTAATACTATACTCGGGTGGTGTGAAAAAACCAAGATAATATAATTTGTAAATAAAAAATATATTTCAACAAACTGATATCAGGGAAAAATTCAGTAAAAAAAAAAGACTAATAAAATCAGTGTTGGTAGAAAATAATCAATCAGCACTACAATGCCTAATCAAAAGAGAAAAAAACACCGATAGAGTAAATTAAGCAAAAACGTTCGTTACAGTTTAACCCTGATGATCCGTTAGGTGAACCTTGGTAGGTAGATTCTGGCTCACTAGGATTTATATATATATATATATATATATATATATATATATATATATATATATATATATAAATTTATTTAAAAAATATTATTCCTTCGATACATAAGAGTTCTCATGTTTCAAAACAAATTTACGCGTTTTTATAAGTACATTTATTATTAAAATTAAAATTACTATGATAACGGCTAGAGCAATTATTTAAATAAGGGGTGTAAGGGTTAATAATTTGTATCAATATCTCAGTTACATTCAAAGAGGTCAAGTCAAGGTAGGGTTGGAGTGTCTAAATTTGAAGCGAAAAATGACATCGTCTAGTCTGGTTAACCGTTAAGTGTCTATGAAGATTTATTTATTTTTTTATTTTATTTTTTTTCCTGAAAGGGTTTTGAGTAAACTGTCATCATTTAGCTAACATTTGTTTTTTTGACGACTTCATAAAGTGTATTTTTTTTTATATATGATTGGGTTGAATTTTAAACCTTTTATTAGCATTATTATTATTGATGCGTTTATTATTGATATGTTTATTATTGATGTGTTTATTATTCATATGTTTATTATTGATATGTTCATTATAGATATGTTTATTATAGATATGTTCATTATTGATATGTGTATTATTGATATGTTTATTATTAATGTGATTATTATTGATATGTTTATTATTGATATGTCTATTATTGATATGTTTGTTATTGATATGTTTATTATTGATATGTTTATTATTAAGGTGTTTATTATTCATTTGTTATTATAGATATGTTTATTATTGATATGTTCATTATTGGCATGTATATTATTGATATGTTTATTATTTATATATTTATTATTGATGTGTTTATTATTGATATGTTTATTATTAATGTGTTTATTATTGATATGTTTATTAGAGATATGTTAATTATTGATAAATTTCATCATTGATATGTTTTTATTGATATGTTTATTATTAATGTGTTTATTATTGATATAGAATTAGACGTATGTTTGTTATTGATATGTTTATTATTGATATGTTTATTATTATATGTTTTTATTATGTTTGATATATTTTATTATTAATGCATTTATTATTGATATGTTTATTATTGATATGTTTATTATTAATGTGTTTATTATTGATATGTTTTATTATTGATATTTTTTTTATTAAAGGTTTTTTATTATTATTATCTATGTTTAGATATTATAGATATGTTTATTATTGATATGTTTATTATAGATATTTTTTATTATTGATATGTTCATCATTGATATGTTTATTATTGGTATGTTTATTATTAATGTGTTTTTATTATTGATATTTTTACTATTGATATGTTTATTATTAATGTGTTTTTATTGATATGATTATTGATATGTTTATTATTGATATGTTTATTATTAATGTGTTTATTATTGATATGTCCGACTGAATCATTTTTTTTATTATTGATATGTTTATTATTGATATGTTTATTATTGATATGTTAATTATTAATGTGTTTATTATTGATATGTATATTATAGATATGCTTATTATTGATATGTTCATTATTTATATGTTTGTAAAATCGATACAATACATTTTTTGCGAACGTTTTATTTTTCATTATTGGATACCTAATTTTGCATCTCAGTGTATAAATATAATAGATTTAGATACACAATATGGTCATTTCGACGTGGTGTAATGGTTAACAAGCTTGTCTCTCTAGATCAATTATTAGTGAGTTCGATCCTTCCTGAGTATCCCTCATTTTCATTCTTGTGCCACATCTAATCATGAGGCATCTCCAAAACGAGGAAGTGCGGGGGTGGTTTGAGCAAATTTTCGGCGGTTAAACACACTTTAAACTGACCTTGTGCCACACTCGGTAGTGACGTAAAAATGCACATTACGAACGTCAGATTTTCTTACTGCTTTAGCATATCTACAGATCTGTGCAAGTTCGGGTATATTAAAAAAAACAAATCGCTTTTAATATTTTTGCTGGTGACTTTTGGTTAAACTCCTCGGGGTACATATGTCATTACAAAATCGAAAACGTGATAATTTTCTATCTTTTTATTAAATAGAAAAAAATGAATCATTTTTTTTTTTTAGACGTTGCGTTTTTACTCGCGATAAAAAAAAAAATCACAATATTTTTTTGACGTTCAATATTTTCGCAAAGATATGAATCAATATAAGTAAGAAATCTCTTAAACACAGTTCTGTGACTCCTGAAGGTTTTTTCTATCTTCGGATCTGTTGCCTTAACAAATAAGTTCCACAATACATACTGGCTTTGACAAAAGCAATATAATGGCGACAGTGGCTATAGCAAGAATTATTCTGCTCCAATACTACAAAACTCTTGTCCCTCTTTGTCCACGTGTTCCTTATTCTGTTATTAATTCTTTCAAATTCAAACAGCTTCCCTGTTGTTTCCAATGTCACTCCTACGTTCAATATGTCCCATGAGTGTTAATTCATGAAGCCTTCTTTTTTCATAATTTCCCAGAAAATCTATCAGTCCCTTTATAAATGTTACCAGTATAACAGCATAGTAACATTTGTTTAATGTTTTATTGCATCCAGGATATAACAGGGTGGTAACCCTAATTCAACTTATTGCATCCGGGATATAACAGAGTGGTAACCCAGATCCACTGTCTTATTGCATCTGGGATATGAAAGTGTGGTAACCCTGGTCCACAGTCTTACTGCATCCGGGATATGACAGTATGGTAACCCTGGTTCAACGTTTTATTACATCCGGGATATAACAGCGTGGTAACGCTGATTCAACTTCTTATTGCATCCGGGATCTAAAAACACTCTTACACTACTTCAAGGTTGTACTGCAGGAGAATGCCTAACAACGATTTCAAGCAGGAAATAAATTTTGCAATGTTGGTCACTCTATACGACTTGCTACTGTCGACATGTCATGACTGTGAAGATAGAAAAAAACACCGCCATGTGCCTCCTCTTCATTGCTATATTCACAACGTTTCAGCCTCTATATCTCTGAGATGAGGCATCATTTATTATGATTATCCTCCTTTTGCATCATTTACAATTATTTATACCGTTACCCTCCTCTTCATTGCCATATTAGACTGTTAACGTTTCGACCGTTGTACGCTCCGAAATTTCGAACCGAATCCTTTATTTTGTCCACCATGGTAGATTGCTCTCGTTCCACGTCCCATGCCACTTTTGGATGTTTCAATTATTTCCATTTAACTCAGCTCTCCAAGTTTGGTTCCCCACTGCTGTGGCTTGGTACTGAACTCACAGCTCTTTGGGTTTAGTCACCGGATCTAATCAACGTCTTTATCCACTGGGCCATGTATCCTTGAGGACATCTGCACATGATTTTTTGGGAATTATAAACCTAATGTTTCAGCAACCATTTTCTTTGCTTTAGGGACATTTTTTATCCTATGATACATTGCTTAATTTAGGAAAGGCGTCGTTCTTCTTTCCTATGTGTCACCGATTTACTCCGTCACACTTTCCTAATATACTCCCCCGATAGTAAAATGTCAACAATATCTGCTCGATTTTGACATCCCTAACATGTAACTCTCATCTTTAGTAGCCTCTTTTGCTGGCAATCATAAGTTCTGTCCAATAGTTATTTCAGCTTTTTTTTTCTGAATAGAGTCTAAATAGAATCCTTTAAAAAGGTTATGCCTCTTCAGAAAGTAGGCACTGATTTCTTTTTCTTTATTATCTGGGAATTGTTATGACTTCTTTCGGAAAGATAATGGAGTGTTTTCCTATTGCTTTGAATTCAAAATAGACCTTCTGGAGTTGTGGCATCTCAAGGCTAGTAGTGTCAGTCTACTCTGCTATTTAACCCATAGCTTAGAGGATTTTTTCACGTATTTTAAAAATATTTTTTCAAAGGTCATTTCTCTTCAGAATGTAGATGATTATAGCCCTTCACTGCTTCCTTTTCTTTATTATTGTTTTAACTGAGTTATAAAAAACCGGAATTGCTTTAACAACAAGTTTATTACCTTTCAGTATAGGGAAACATAATGTAGAATAGAAACTAGGGAAGAGAATGTTAAGCTGTGAAGCATAAGCTGCTGCTGCTGCTGCTGCTACTCCTCTTGATGTAGGAATATTTTTATGTCTTTCCTCCGACGGCGGAGTCCAAACTTGTAGGGAAATACAACAGTTATCTGCTAATTTCCATGGCTTTTCAAAAGGTAGTGATTTCTCTTTGTCTTCTCTGGTTTTGAATTCTCACTAATCCTGGCTACCACTCAGAGCTGCTTCTTTTATGTGCTGTGTTCCTTCAAGACGTAGGCGATCATAGCTCTCCACTTCCTCCTATCCTTTTTATTTCTCAATATGTTTTGTCCTTTTGCTACTTCTCCCAAATCCAGTTCTGTCATCAACTTGCTTAAGCCCGCTCGGTATATGACGCGTTGCTTTCCTTTGCCTCTCTTTCCCTTTATCCGCCCTGTAAGTATCAGATTCTCCAAGCCTTCCTTTCTTATTACGTGTCCCAGAAATTTCAGCTGGCTCTCCCTGAAGGGTGGCGAAGGGATCAATTTATTCATTTCCGAGGGTAGCTGTACGAAGTGAATACAACAGATCGGCCAGAATTCGAAATCGTTGATTGCAATTTATCCGTTAATAACAAAAAAAAAAACACTTCTCACAAGTCTAAGTTGAACATTATTAGTGGATAGTGGGCACATTCTTCAACGGGTGCTCCATATCTATAACCTTGTGCCAGACTAAGTTTGGTAAATATATATATATACTCGACTCTCCCGTCGAATTCGACGTATGTAGGTCAAGCAGATGAGTTCCCAGGAAACTGACAGTCTGACAACAGCACATGAGATTTGATTATAGTGGTGAAGGTTTCGTGCAGGACCATCCACACTTTTTGAAGGGCCGAATACAGAGACCTGGTGCACCTCAAACGACCCTCCGCAGGTTTTGAATTCAGAGTTGTTCTTCTCCTAGACCAGTTGCCATCCAAGGCTATAGAACCTAGTCTGTCCTACTATTTACCCATAGCTGGAGGGAGAAGAAGAGGATTCATACCTTTCACAAGGGTATTAGCACGTAAGTGAATGTAATGGATTCGACTGGAATTCGAACTCGGCTCTCTGATTCCTCAATCCAAGCCACTGTCTATGAGAGAGAGAGAGAGAGAGAGAGAGAGAGAGAGAGAGAGAGAGAGAGAGAGAGAGAGGACGGATATTTATTGAACAGCAAATACAGAAAACGAAAAAAACTATCGATGAACTTTCAGTGGAGCCTAGATTGCCTAAGGAAGCCATTTTGTTCGGTTTGTGGCAAGAGTCTTTAGGCTTCACTGATATTAAATATTTCTCATGTAGTTTCCGCTTCATCGCTCTATCTATTCAGAAATAAGAAACCAAATTTAGATTATCCCTAATCCATATCTCCCAAAAAGAGATTAAGAGTGACTAAGAATAGATGAGAGAAAAAGAGAGGATGGAGGTAATTTTATCTCCGTCTATTTTGAGGAGTTGCCGACTTGCTATTATACATTGATTTATTCTATTGCCAACGTCCTTGACAATAATATATTGTTACAGACACAACGGATACTATCACGTTATCCCCATGTACCTATAATAATATTTATTGTTAATCCTTTTATTAGACTTCAAAAGTTACCGTTGATATGTAAATATTTTGATATCGCCGATGATTCTCTTGCTTAAGCTAATGAAAAATTTGAGGGAAGGTGGTGTGGTGTTATGAGAATTACTGGGGAGCGATCTTATTATAGATACCAGTTTTGTGCTTAAATTGAAAAAAAAATCACCTCAAGCTTCAGGATAATTCCACTAAGACGCAAGGGATTACTGGGAGTGAAAGAGAATGAGAAAACTTTAGTAAGGAAAAAAGACAATAAAAGAGTAGGTTTCAGGAAGACAGAAGATGGCGATAAAGCCACTAAGACGCAAGGGTTTACTAGGAGTGAAAGGGAATGAGAAGACTTAAGAAGGAACCGGAAGCCCAACCCTAAAAAGCAAAGAAGAGATCAAACCTCTAAGAAAATTTAAAAGACAGGGGAGGAGTGCGAACCGGACGATAAGTGAATCTATCTACTCTCTCCGTATATCCTCTCTCTATCCGACTACTCCCACTGACTGTCTAACTCTGGGTATTTAACGGCAGCAGTCCAAGTAACACTGGTAGAGTGCACTTATATAGAAAAGGGGTGGACCCCATAACAACAATTTAGGTAGAGCCGTCAGAATTATACAATTGAAGTAGACTTTGAAGGAACCGGAAACCGAATCCTAAAGTGGAAGTAAGACATAAACCCCTAGTCCTGCTTAAAAGAGAGAGGAGGAGTGCGAACCGGACGACAGGCGAACCTATCTACACCTAATGAAGAAAAAATGTAAATTGGAAATAAAATTTCAGAGTTTAACCTAAGATGTTAGAAGTATTTGTTATAAGTTACATTTTTTTTTAATCAGTTGACCTCAAGCAAAGCGATAATGTCACTAAAACTAAAACGTAATGGGTACTGAGAGTGAAGGAAAATGAGAAGACTAAGGAGGAGTATGAGCCGGACAATAGCTGATTCCCAGAAGCTGCAGCGTGATGGGAAAAGGTTGATTCTCCCGATCAATAGCTTTTCTACAGCATCCAGTCCGTTGTAGCTCTAATAATTGCTTGTCTCCCTACTCGACCTCCCAAAAGCCTGTATACATACTTTTATGCAATACATCTCCCGTGGTTGTGATAAGAAGGTGAAAAACTCTGCACAAGTTGTAAATGATACGGATATAAGAGCTACTCTTGAAGTACCCTCCATACGGTGGTACCATGTGATATACGACATGCTAGGGCCACTTGACTTGTGCTGATATCTGGACCGTCATGATCAGGCGTACAAGCGGATGTCGGTTTTCCTCGAGCCATAGTTTGTGGTTCTACAGATTCTGTCTTAGCGTCAAGGCGATAAACAGCAGAAAATGTTGGATAACTCGGCTGCCTTCGGACTGGAAACACAATCTGATACAGCCGTGCAGACTCGCGGCCATTACCAGTCACGTAGCCATATGTAAATTCATATCTGCCTGCTCATGATATGAATATCCTGCCATTGTTAAACGGAACACTTCCCAGTTAACTCATATTTACACACGTTAAACGTTGAAGACAGACTAGCCACAAATATACACGAAAGACAAATGTAACCTAGTGTATATAGTAACACAGCGCCATAATCCATAAACTTTCTTTAAACTTAATAACTCTAAAACAAAGGATTTGTGGACATATATTTATATGGATTTTTGTCCTTGTTTTGGTGTGAGGAACCCTCCCCACAAGTTTGTAAAATTATTTTTGATACACCCTGTATAAAAGGGTTGATATTATATAGTAATTCAACAACATTTTCTTTATTTCTAATGAATTTTTTTCCTGTTTTCTAATACTTTGCTTAGCTTTTGAGAGTCATCTTTCGTTATCCCAATGCGTCTTTGGATGGCTGTGTGTAAGAGATAGCTACAGGCAGAAATCAGAAAAAGGGTAAGAAAATGGCATAAGTGGATGGTTGCGAGTGTGAAGGGGAGAAAGGGAGGGAGAGAAAGAGGGGAGATGTGCTCAAAATTAATGTGTGGATGTATGAAGATCCCTGCAACGTGGGGGCTGATCTCCAATCTCCCCCTGAAAATAGTTCACCCTCCAGATCAAAAAGGATGTTAACTAATTTTAGTGTACACATCCTTACACGCGTCCACACACTTGCGACTAAACGGCTATCACTGCATTTAAAACATTCGGGCGACGAGCCTGGATCTATGTGTGCATGAAGAGAGATGGGCCGATATATCTGGATATGAGGCGGGCATAAATAAAGGCTGAAGGGGAGGGTAACAAATGATATAAGCATGTAAAGGGTGCAATGGATAAATTGTTGTCTAGGTTACGTGAAAACGAAAATAACACTGATATTTTAAAAGATATATGCACGGTGGCGTAAAATGAATAGCGGCTCGGAATGGGGAATCGGAGAGCCGAGTTCGAATTCCAGTTGAATCCATTACATTCACTTACGTGCTAATAACCCTGGGAAAAATATGAATCCTCCTCTTCTCCTCCCGCCCAGCTCTGGGTAAATAGCAGGACAGACTGGGGTGGCAACTGCCTTGCCTTGGATTGACTTGGATGGCAACTGGTCTACCGCAGAAAGAAATGGCAACCTGCTGCGGGAAAAAATCTGCCTCGTCAGTCATGTATGTTTGTGTATCACGCGTGGCACATAACTGAAGTTATTTATCAAAATTACACAAAAATATCTTTTAACACTAAACAGCAAATTTATTCAAAATAAAAATCTCTTGTAAATCTTCTTGACAGCCTCCTTGTTTAAATTAGTGAATGCTGCCATAATCCTTTGGTTTTATAAGTTTTGTTGGCATCTCGCTCAATTGGGTCTTACACATCAATTGAATCTATCATTACAGTGTAACCCGGATATAAGAGAGTTGTCGGGACCGGAGAAGAAGTCTCTTATATTCGGATTTCTCTTATATCCGGGTTTGGTCTATTTTATATACATTAACACAGGCTCTAATTTGGGACCAGAGAAAATCTCTCTTATATCCGGGTTTCTCTTATATCCGGGTCTCTTACATCCGGGTCACACTGTATATTCTTTTCGAGTTACATGTGCTACATATTTTTGTTGTTGTTTCTGCTGTTGTAACAGTTCAAGTGATGTGTGTTTTGTTATTTGATAAAGTTGTTTATGATAGTGTCTGATGAAATTTATTTGTTTGAAGCCATTTTTAATCCTTTATCTGAAGAAAAAAGAAAACCTGTTGTATACAGATGATAATGTAGACATTTCTGAAGGAGTTGAATGCCATGCATGATGTACAGGGTGCGATGGATAAATTGTCATCGAAATTAGGCAAAACATGAAAATAGCACTAACATTTCATTTTAACAGATATATTTACCAAAATTACACAAAAAATATCTTGAAATACTAAAGAGTAAATTCATTCAATAAAATCGCCATTGGTTTCAGAATCTCCTGTAAATCTTCTGGACGTTGTCCTTGTTTAAATTAGTGAATGCTGCCATAATCCTTTGGTGTTACAACTTTTGTTGGAATCTCGCTCAAATGCGTCTCACACATAATAATCAAGGGGGTTGCAGTCTGGGGACTTAGATGGCCAGATGTAAGGGTTGATGTGGTCGCAGAAATTGATAGATATGACTGGGTTCTCCCGCTTGTATGGCATGGTGCAGAGTCCTGTTGTCAGACATAGTGCATTCCAGTAGCCGCCCTCTTGACTCAGGGCTGCACTATCTCCTCAAGGCACTTGATGTAGGCCTCCGTGTTCGGGAGTTCTTATCAGAACGATCAGAGTGAGTTTTCCGAGACGCCGTACGTTCGTAATCCTCATTAGACACATCCAACTCGTTCCGAATCCTCTTCTGTTGACACCAAAAAAACTCTAAAATGTTCGTATTGGAGATTCCGGTGCGAATGCCAAGCCGTACAGCATGCTGTTTCCAAATTTCTGGCGGATTGATTGAATTGTGTCATGGTGCTCTTTTTCTCGCAGACGGCGCCTAACTGACCCCACTAGACTGCACAGTCAACAAAATAAAAAACAAACAACGCGCATGCGCGAAATTAAAAATATAAAATGGCGACAATTTACTCATTGCACCCTGCATATATGTAAGTTAGTTAGCGACTGTTAGTAAGTATTGGTGTATATACTTGTGCGTGTATTGGTGTGTTGTTTTTTTTAGTGTTTACTCATTTAGACACATGACTATATCCGAGCATGAATACAATTAAATTGATGTTGAATCTAAGCCATAGACGGGGACGAACAGTTGGATTCATAACTTTCGAGAATGGTATGAATCCAACACTTTCATTTGATAGAAGGACAGACAGGATTGGCGTGGTTGGCAGCCAGTCTAGGAGAAGGAAAACTAGCGAAGCACATACTATAAAGCTAAGGAAAGGATAATTCGCATTGGTTCGATGATCCCGACTACGTTCAATTCCTATCTATCTATCTATCGCAGTCTTTTTCTTTTCTTTCTTTCTTTCTTTCTTTCTTTCTTTCTTTGTATCGCAATGTCTTTCTTTCTTTCTTTTTATCTATCTATCTATCTATCTATCTACCGCAGTCTCTTTTTTTATTTCTTTTTTTCAATCTTTCTTTCTTTCTTTCAATCTTTCTTTCTTTCTTTGTATCGCAATGTCTTTCTTTCTTTCTTTTTATCTATCTATCTATCTATCTATCTATCTATCTATCTATCTATCTCAGCCTCTTTCTTTCAATCTATTTATATATCTATCTATCGATGTATCAATCACAGTCTGTTTCTTTCTATATTTCTATCTCAGCCTCTTTCTGTCTTCCTATCTACCTCATTCTGATTTGCTTTTTCTTTCTTTCTTTCCAGTCTTTTTCTATCTATCTATCTATCTATCTATCTATCTATCTATCTATCTATCTATCTATCTATCTATCCCAGTCTATTTCTTTCTTTCTTTCTTTCTTTCTTTCTTTCTTTCTTTCTTTCTTTCTTTCTGTTTCTATCTATCTATCTATTACGGTCTCTTTCTTTTTTTCTTTCTTTCTTTATCTATCTATCTATCTATCTATCTATCTATCTATCTATCTATCTATCTATCTATCTTTTTCTTTTCTTTCTTTCTTTCTTTCTTTCTTTCTTTCTTTCTTTGTCTGTTCATATTTTCCATTTAAATAGGTTTTGTGTTCCATATTATTATAATTAGAATGACAACTCGCTCCGATATACGTTACACTTTCATAGATACATCCGTATATATATATATATATATATATATATATATATATATGAAGACAAAAGAAAAATATCTTAGCCATCATGTTTCGCGCTCTGATGGACTCTAGCAAGGGAAATGTAAAGATTTTATTTTGTGACAATTTATTTATAAACAAAAGTAAAAAATTTTGTTAGTTTTTCAAAATTTAAGATCTTTCATAGATATACATCGGGCTAACTGAAAAGTATCCGTAAATTATGGAAGATGCTAATGACAAAATTTAATAAACAAAAGCGAGTAAATGTTGTTTGAAATTTGTCTTAATAATGCGATTAATATTATATTATTTTACTTTGCGAATAATTTATGTATTAGATATTTAAAATAAAAAAAGGTTATTAGTTTAAACACTTTCTTCTAATTTTTTATTTAGTTATATGAAATTTTACACAAACAAATATATATATATATATATATATATATATATATATATATATATATATATATATATATATATATTTAGGTTAACAATTTGAATGGGGGCCTTAAAGGAAACTGTATAATAATAATTAATATTATTGTAATAATTTAAACTATTTTTACTAAAGTTTTTATGAAAGATAGATATCCAAGAACAGATAGTAAAGAGTAAAAAGATGCTGAGTGTTATAATGGACAGGAAGTAGTGGAGAGCCATTGTCGCCAATAATTTGGACTCAAAACCGGCACTGAAGAATTATCCATCAAACAAAACAAAATTCATCGAAATTGGATGAAAACTGTGGAAATGCATAAACAACATACGATCACACACACACACACACACACACACACACACACAACACACACACACACACACACAGACATTTTGAGAATTATAGATATATAGATATTTACTTTTGTTCCACACTGAGAAAGCATAAAACATATATGCAACAACAATCAGTGTGAAAAAGGTAAGGAAAAAGATAGGGTCTTATTTGTAATAACCTCCAACAGGATTCTTCTGTGTTTCTGGAAAAGTCATATTTAGGATTCTAGATTCGAGCGGGCCGGATTAAATGTTATGTCATTAGCTAGGACATATTCATCTCAAACAGGAAAGGGCGAGTCATGGATTTTCCCATCATGTCTGTTCATTATCTATCTATCTATCTATCTCAGGACAAAGAAAATCTATTATCTATCTATCTATCATATCTATCTATCTATATATCTATCTCATATATATGTTTACTATCTATAGGGTAGAATGTCTATAAAATAATATGTCCAAAAGGCCATCATTGTACCTCAAATGTTTCAAATGTGCGCCGCTTGCTTCTATATACGCATGAACCCGTCGGATCATAGACTGGTGGACCATTTCAAATACTCCGACAAGGTATCGAATGGTTTCACACGTCCCCATGACAATTTGATGAAGCGTCTCTGCATTATTAATGTCTGCTGCATAAGCCAATTGTTTTAGGTGGCCCCCCACAGATAAAACTCCAAAGGATTGAAGTTGTGGAAAACGTGCGCTTCATGGAACCGGTCCTTCCCTACCTTGACATGGTCGATGTCAGCCAATGTATTATAAAAATTTACAAAAATTTTGGAATCTCATCCCATCTACGTTTTAGCAGGGGTACATCCACACTAGAAGATCCTGGAAGATCCTAACTTCTCGTCTCGTATCCGATCCTTGATCCAGTTGCCAGTTTTAGGTCGAGGAGCTTGCAACTGGATCAGGGATCGGGTGTGAATTTTTTTTTTTTTTTTATTTCATTCAAAAGAAAGGCTGGAAGCAAAACTATTTCATGTTGGGGTTACAGAAGATTTGGGGCGAGAGCAAATAGAATTGATAGAGTAAAGGATGAGGGGAGATGGATGCATTGGATTTATCAAGGCAAATGGAGATGTCGATTGACATTACATTTGAATAGTTTTTGATTATAGTTAAAGGAAAATGGAATAGGGAAGAGAGTTCCACAGGGAGAATTGCGGGATATGAAGCTATTGGATTAAGAATTTCGGTTACATTTAACAGTATTCAACAATAATGAAAGGGTGAGAGCGGGATGCTAGCCTCGTAGGAATAGGATCTGTTTAAAATATTTAATATGAATTTTTTTAGTTAGTTGGTGTTATATACCTATGGACTATAATGGTATGTTCCAATGGACTGGTCCGATCGATTCACTTGATCCTATCAGATCATTTCTGCCTCTAAAAATAGGCAAGGAACCCAGACGAGGCTATGCGATAAAAGGCAGAATCTCGTCTGTGAAGAAACAACTAACCCGACCCCGCTTTTACGGTGTCTAAAGGGAATTTGAATTGGTTTTACGGGCTCGATTTTTAAACAATAAACTCGGCCTTTTGCCACATCCGACTCTTGGGGCGGTTGTTAAAATTTTCACTTGTGCTGGTCAAACTCTGAGGCGCAAAGAGGAGAAAGAAATGTCGAAGGGCAGGGTCTTGTTCTCGGGAGACAATTACCCGACAACTTTTACGCGGTCTACGGGGAATTTTTAAGCCTACAGGGTCGGATATTATTAAATTCGGCCTTGTGCCACATCTGACCGCGTGGGGAGGTTAGTGAAAATATTCACTAGGATTCACTTCCAAGTGTATTTGTCAAACTCTGCCTCCGTTTTTAGTCCAAAATGAAGCTATGTGGAAGGGCAATAGTCTCATCTGGGGTGATGATACCCATTAATTGATAAATGCGTGGTCTAAGGGAATTTTTTGAAAAACGATTTTTTTACGGTGAAAAGGTTGAGAGAAAAATGTTTACATTACATTAAATTCAGCCTTGTGCCACATCTTACCGCGTGGGGAGATTAGTGAATATCTTTACTGTGGGATTTCACTTACTATTCGCCTTAATTCACTTCTAGCTCACCGCTAGCACTCGATTATTTATTACACGCCGCTGGCGAATCTTGTACGCTGTTCCTGTTATAAATATTAAATTTCCAATCTTTCTTTTGGCTATTTTTATTCAATAACCTTTTCACAGGTTACTGCAGAAAGGGATATACAATTGGTGGGAAATAAATATCTGGGCACTTGTAAAATATTTATTTAATATTCTATTGCTTTTAAGTTTACACAGGTGATTTATTTTGATATAAAATTAACGATCACCATGAATAAAACATTCATATTTTTAAACTTACGTTGCAGAATAGTAAAGACGAAAACGACAATAAAGAATCTGTCATCATTGCTGACACGATCGGTCCATGGTATCCTCAGCATCGCCCTGTAGAACCATATTTATGGTGCGTCAAGTCTCCTCATTATCTGTGAGGAGATAACACTTATTAATTACATGGTTTGGAGGTTAACTATTTGCTTATACATGGACGTGTATGTGATTAACTCCAGCAAATATCAGCAGTCTGGGTATAATTTAATGACCATCAGGAACTTTGTCCTGAGAAGAATTGATTTGCGGTAACCACAATATATAATGGGTTCACGCTAATCGATACTAAAGATTTGTACTCGGTGTCACCTCAGAGTGGCAAAAGAATTGAATTAGATACATATTAACATATTTACTGCTACCTTGGATATTTGAAACCTTATACAATGTGACAGAGTGGTAGGTCGTATACTAACAGATGCTACCACCCCTGGTTAGGGTGAACTAGGAACAACAATTAAGAGGCGGTTCGACACTCCTAAAAATCAGAGGATCAGAGGACTTGCTGGATGTAGTTAATCGTCATACCCAGAACAATGTATCTTTTTAAAACAAGGTTTTTTTTGTCAAGAGTCAAATGTTATTGCTAAAAATTGTTTTTTTTAAAAATGCATTGCTGGTATTTTTAGTATAAAAAATGTATTTTTTATTTTCATAGTGTTTTGACCCAAGTTTGGGGGTTAACTATAAAGTAAATATTTGGGACCCTCAACAGGTGCTACCTGAAAATTACAGCAATTTCAAGGTGGTTCTACACTCCTGATGAAAACCTCCCAATCTTGCTGCTGAAGAATAGTTTATCGTCATATACAGGACGTTACAAAGAAATTTACTAAATATATATTAGCATTACTAGCAGCATGGCCCGGCGTTGCCCGTGCTTGATTCAAAAATTGTACGACTCATACAGCAATCGCTATCACTTGACTTAAAAATATTTTTGCCCTTCCTTGCCTTTTTAAAGGAGTGCCCTTTGCCATGCTGATGTTGCTACATGCCTTACTTCTTGCCTATCTCACACTGCGAATTTTTTCTAAGCTCTATACTAAACATTAAATCTGTTACGAAAAAAGAACTAAACAAAATGAACACAAAACGATCAGCTTTAAAAAAGGACTCGTAACTGGAAAAACTGAATGAAAAAAAGAATGTTAACAACAAATACTTTTTCACACCCAACCCAGTTCTGCGGAATCAGAATCAACGTTGAGTTTAAGCAAGCGAATGAGCCAATTGGAGTAAAGTGCCATGCAGATTTAAATTTTTCCCACTTGTGACGAATGCAGCTATCGATTTTTTTTGCATGCTAGCATGCTAGTTAACATTCGTGTCAGTCAGCTGTTGGCTCTCACGCTGGCCAATAGAATCTTCCTGCCTATTCGTGGCAGCCAGTTATAGGCTCTCACTCTTGCCAGTAGAAAATGGCCGAAAACTACATGAAAACTGTCGTAGAAGCATGAAAAAATCGATTATTTCCACTGTCGATGGGAGTTGGAAAATGCAAAGTCGGTCTTGGCCTTTCCGCTAACTTGGAGCATGTCTATGTAAATTTTGGCGCAAATCCATCGAAAATGGCGGCCGTGCATTCGTTACACACACACACACACACACACACATCCTGCCTTTTATAGATAGATATTACACTATATAAAACCAATATGTCACCTTCTTTCAGCATACATATTATGGTTAAAGTAAGGAGCTCTAAACCAAACAAAATAATGTCATATTATTTCTCCTTGTTTTTTAGTTAGCCTCGACGTTACGCCCAGACATGTTGAAGATGAGAAACTCCCAAAGATTTGCAGTGTGCCTTCAAAACGAAATGTGATGATTTTAATGGCCTCTCTTATGCTCCGATGACCCATGACATGCTACCGCGGGTTGTAACACCCGCCGCTTCGAAACGGATTGTATTACTAAAAACTAGAGGGTCCCGAATGCGCTAAACACGGAGGTGTGAGAAGAGATATTACTTGTGCCTTTCCCAAGGGTATTAGTGCGAAAAGAACGGAAACTGTTGAAATTTGTAATTCATTTTCCGTGCCGGTAACTGAATAGCTCTCGGCAACTTCTAAAATAAATACACACAGACATAATCTATCTATCTATCTATCTATCTATCTATCTATCTATCTCAGTCTGTTCATATCTTTTCTTTCTTTCTTTCTTTCTTTCTTTCTTTCTTTCAAAGTCCGTTCCTATCTATCTATCTATCTATCTATCTATCTCAGTCTATTCATATATTTTTCTTTCTTTCTTTCTTTCTTTCTTTCTTTCTTTCTTTCTTTCTTTCTCAGACCGTTCCTCTCTATCTACGTATCTATTTATCTAGTGTGATCTGTTCATTACTATCTATCTATCTATCTATCTATCTCAGTCTGTTCATATCTTTTCTTTCTTTCTTTCTTTCTTTCTTTCTTTCTTTCTTTCTGTCAAAGTCCGTTCCTATCTATCTATCTATCTATCTATCTATCTATCTATCTGTCTGTTTTTGAGAGAGATAAACATGATTTAGTGACGCAAGTCTTACTAATTAACCCTTAGTTGGTGGGAGAAGAAAAGGATTTTACTTTTCCCATTGGTATTTGTGCGTAAGCGAATATTAAAAATTTAACGTGAATTGAAACTTAACCCTCCTATTAACAATTCTCCTTCACACCAGCCTCACACCCAAGCTTACAGCACCTGGTATTCCCAAGCGGTCACCCATCTAGAGACTGATCTAGCTCGACGTTGCTTAACGTGAATTGGATTACCAAACCATTATTTTTAAAAAAAAAAAAAAGAAAATTCTTACTACCTAAAAATATTTTCTAGTTTTAAATAACCTGCCAAGGATCGATAAGGCGTAGAATACGACTCAATCAATCGATTTTCTTCATCTTTGATGCGATTATCTAGCATTCACTACTATATAAAAGAACTGTTATACAAGAGTTCAGCACTCTTTTCTTTGTTTTCCTAAATATAAGCTCCTGTTTTTTAACACTTTGCTTAGCTTTTTGAAGGCATCTTTCGCTATCCCAATGCGCCTTCGGAAGCCAAAAAAAGCATGGCATTACAAGGAAAGAATTTCGACGGAATTCTTGCTGGAGATCGTAGTGGCCTGAAGAATTAGTGATGGACTTTTTCTATGGTCCGTGTCCTTTCGGGTCGTTGTTGATCATGGCAATTCCTTGTCCTTCCTTTGTAGCTGTTTTGTTATCTCTCCTAAATGTTTTTCCGCCATCCATTTACTCCAGCTCACTATGTAGGTTATGCTTTTTTTTCCTCTGTCCCTCTTGTCTTCAATCTCTCCTGTGAGTATCTAATTTTCCAAGCTTTCTTTCCTCAATATGTGCCTTAGAAATTTCAATTGTCTCTTCCTGATGTTAAGTTTCCATTTTGTTCCATTTTCTCTAAAACTTTGTCGTTGCTCATATCTTTGGTCCCTGATATTCTCAGCAACCTCCTGTAGAGCTACATTACTGTTGTTTGAGGAGATTGTCCAGCATTGAATATTATATAGTAGGACTGATATTAAATAAGAGTCCAGTTCCTTTCTCTGTGTTTTTAATGATTTTTTTTCTGTTTCTTTATACTTTGCTTAGCTTTTGAAAGGCATCTTTCGCTATCCCAATGTACCTTCGTATTTCAGTGTCGCACTTTACTTCCTCTGTTGGAACCCTTCCCAGATTATTTACATTGTTGTACTTATTTGATTTTGATATCCCCAATTTGTAATTTGCATTTTTGACTGTCCCTTTTGCTAACAACAAATGTGACCTAGAAATTTCAAGTCTTTCTTTTTGATGTTAAGAATAAATGTCCTTTTTGTTTCCATTTTCTCTAAAACTTTGTCGTTGCTCGCATGTTCTGTCCATGGTATTCTCATCATCTTTCTGTAGAACCACATTTCTGTTGCATCAGATCTCTTCTTCATCTGTGAGGAGGTTGTTCAGCATCCACTGCTATATAGGATGACTGATATAACGTAATAGTTCAGTATTCTTTTTTTGTTTCTAATGAAATTTTCTTGTTTCTTAATACTTTGCTTAGCTTTTGGAAGGCATCTTTCGCTATATGAATGTGCCTTCAGATTTCAGTGTCACACATTACGTCCTCTGTTAAAACACTTCCCAGATTACTTACATTGGTGTACTTGTTTGATTTTAATATCCCCAATTTGTAATTTTCATTTTTGATTGTCCCTTTTGCTGACAACCATGCAATTCTGTCTTCTTGCAGTTGGTGTTTAGTCCTTTCTTCCTCCTTTTCTTCACTACCTTTTGTAGGGGTTCTTGTAGTTTTGTTTCTGTGGTTTTCTAAATTCTCAAAACAGGTGTCTGAGATGGAATATTAGAGTGCATTTAGTTTGGATGGTCTCAGTGTTTCTCTTCATTTTATGTTTGGATCGCCAAATGCCTGGAAATTAAAATATAAATAATCAACAAACTTATTTGCATTATGTACACTTCAGTTCCAAAGTTTGACATGACCCCCAGAATTAGCAGGGGATGAATTTCACAGAAGAGGGAAACCTTTCCATCCAAAAAATGGAAAAGAGCACCAAGAGTCAATGAAAAAAGAATGGAATCAATTATCAAACTTATACTTTGAGAAACTTTTGCAATGAATGCCAAAAATTTGTGCTGCACTAATCAAGGCTAAAGGAGGATATTTAGACCAGAGCAAAATTTAATCATAAAATACAATTAATTTTCCCCAAAGACACATGGCACAGTGGATAAAGGCGTTGGTTAGATCCAGTGACAGAACTCAAAGTGAGTTCAATACCCGGTTAGGACAGTGGAGAACTTGGAGAGGGGAATTAACAGGAGATAACTGATAACTGACATCCATTAAACATGGCACGTGGAACTAGAACAGTCTACCCCAGTGATCGAAATAAAGGGTTCAGTTCGACATTCCAACCACCTGAAGAAGGCCGGAGCGTACAACGGCCGAAACGTTGTAATAAATATGGCGACAAAGATGAGTACGATAGTGTAAATAATGTACATAATACCACATCTCAGAAATATAGACAGTGTGATTTTTTTCTTTTAAAAAACTTCTCAGTGGAAATGTCATGACGTCATTTTTGACCTTAGGTCTCTGGTTGGGATCCGCAAAGAAATGAGTGCACAGCAGAAATCAAAGGAAATAATAATAATAATAATAATCTCTATCTATAAAAGGCAGGATGTGTGTGTGTGTAACGAATAGCACGGCCGCAATTTTTGCTGGATTTGCACCAAAATTTACATGCACATGCTCCAAGTTAGCAGGAAGGCCAAGACTGACTTTGCATTTCCCAACTTCCATCGATAGTGGAAATAATCAATTTTTTCATGCTTCTACAGCAGTTTTGATGTAGTTTACGGCCATTTTGTACTGGCCAGAGTGAGAGCCTATAGCTGGCTGCCACGAATAGGCAGGAAGATTCTATTGGCCAGCGTGAGAGCCAACAACTGACTGACACGAATGTTAACTAGCATGCTAGCATACAAAAACAATCGATAGCTGCATTCGTCACAAGTGGGAAAAATTTAAATCTGCATGGCACTTTACTCAATTGTCTCATTAGCTTGCTTAAACTCAACGTTGATTCTGATTCCGCAGAACTGGGTTGGGTGTGAAAAAGTATTTGTTGTTAACATTCTTTTTTAATTCGGTTTTTCCATTTACGAGTCCTTTTTTAAAGTTGATCGTTTTGTGTTCATTTTGTTTAGTTCTTTTTTCTTAACAGATTTAATGTTTAGTATAAAATTCGCAGTGTGAGATAGGCAAGAAGTAAGGCATGTAGCAACATCAGCACGACAAAGGGCTTTCCTTTAAAGGCAAGGAAGGGCAAAAATATTTTAAGTCAAGTGATAACGATTGCTGTATGAGCCGTACAATTTTTGAATCAAGCACTGGCAACGCCGGGCCATCCTGCTAATAATAATAATAATAATAATAGTACACATATCGAATGATTTATTATTAGTATATTTTTAATACAATATTCGGATACGAATAGAATGTACTGGACTCTTTAATTATGGGGATAATGGATCTGTTTTTTTTTTATGGCGAGAAGAGAGACGAAGAGCGAGTTCAATGACAAAGAGTTTTTCTCTCAACGCAAACGATATAGGAGGGATGAGAGAGTGTGTGTCGCTCGCTCGGACGGCGTTTGTACAAAGAGAAGTGTTTCATAGTGGAATGTAAAGACATGTAGTCTCCTTTAAAAACTGAATGCGGTCGGTTGATTTAGATCTCCGTGACGGGAGACGTCAGACGGCCACACCAAAACAATATATTTCTTTCTTCCTCTCTTAATCTATTCCAATATAAGTATCTATCTATCTATCTATTTCATTCTATCTCATTCATTGCATTGTTCTATTATCTATCTATCTATCTATCTATCTATCTATCTATCTATCTCCATCTATCTATCTATTCTGTTCATATCTATCTATCTATCTATCTATCTATCTATCTATCTATCTATCTATCTATCTATCATTCATTCTATCTATGTTCATAAATTCATATCTATCTATCTATCTATCTGTATCTATCTATCTATCTATCTATCTATCTATCTATCATCTATCTATCTATCTGCAGATCTTTCTTTATCTATCTATCTATAAAAAAATATCTATCTATCTATCTATCTATCTATTGCAAGAATTTTTTATTTTATTTTTATCTATCTATCTATCTATATCTATCTATCTCATCTATCTCATATTTTTCAGTCTCTTTCTATTATCTATCTATCTATACATATATCTATCTTTATCTATCCCATTCTATGTTCATATCTATCTCATTCTGTTCATTTATCTATCTATATATCTATCTATCTATCTATCTATCTATTGCAGTAATCTCTTTAAAATATCTATTTTTTATATCTATCTATCTATCTATCTATATATTGCAGTCTTTTTTTATCTATCTCCATATATATATATCTATCTATCTATCTATCTATTGCACATTCTTTCTATCTATCTATCTATCTATCTATCTATCTATCTATCTATCTATCTATCTATCTATCTCATTCTGTTCATATCTGTCACTTTATTAAACCATCTGTCGCTTTCTCTCTTTCATTCACACACACTCCCTAAGTTTGTTCTTATATATCATATCTTTATCCATAATGCGTCTATCTAGCATCATCTTTCAGTCTGTGTATGTATATACACAGATATATATGTGTGTGTGCGTGTGTATGTGAATAATCCTCGATCCTACCCACTACCTTGTATCTAAACAAATGACCCAACATCAGAATTTTTAAAAAATCTCTTTTTGGTCGACCCTTGGACTTTTCTGCAGCGTCTCATGTGTATCAATCGAAAGTGACAACAATCATGTTTACAATAATAATAAAAAAACGTTCCCACCTCAGTCACCTGCACTTGCACCCACGTTTTGGGAGTATCACCTTACACACAGACATAAAAGAAATGTCTTGGTATCCCATAGAAGTAACGTTTACTCATAGATCTTCCTACGTAAGTCTCCTCTTTACGCTCTCCTTATTTCTTTCTTTCTAACACACATATCCGGAAACCAATCGACCCTTTCCTCTATTCCAGGTCAATCCTCTTTAGAGGATTAACTGCTACGGGATATTTGTCCTCCTTTACGGCCGCGAATGTTGGACGGTCTCCTTAAACATGATTTTTTCGAGGCAAGAGAAGTATGGTTCGACAGAAGGAAGCTAAGGATACCATGGACCGAACACGTGAGCAACGATGACGTTTTGGGGAGAATACAAACAAAGAGAAACATACATCATGAAGAAGCAGTTGAAATATCTGGGACAGATAATGAGGAAGGAGGGCTTGGAAAATCTAATACTCACAGGACGGAAAGAAGGAAAGAGGGACAAGGGAAAGCAACGCGTGACATATTTAGCGGGCTCAAGCAAGTGGATGGCAGAAGAGGGTCTGAGAGAAATAATAAAAAGACAAAACTTATTGAGAGCTACAAGGCACAGGATGAAGTGGAGAACCATGATCACCCACGACCTGAAGGGACACGGCACATAAAAGAAGTTGGCAAACGAAATTAAAATACTTAATGTCCTCGGGTTACGTCGAACCCGACGTAAAGTGTTTCGTGGATACGATGCCACCTCTCACAATATAATACGCCCGCACGCGTCGCTATATGAGAAAGAGGGCGTTGTTTTTTCACCGGCTCTGCGCCATGTTGGATTGTGCTAACATTCTAACTATCTGGATTTTTTTTTATTTTTCATTATGATTCCCGATCGAGGCAGATTCGTGTGTGCTTATGTAGGTGAGTTCTGACCAAATCAGGTTGTGTCGCGCCGAAGGAGCGGATCTCCGACGTAAGTCGAGGACACCCTGTGTATTTGAAAAACTTGCCCAGCTCTCTCTATTAATCTTTTTTCTTTCTCTCTATTTCTCTTTCTCACCCACACTGTACGTCATACTGTTGTAGCAATAAAAGGAGAAAAGAAATGTATTGCAGTCGGACAATTAATAAACAAATTAAAAACTGTTCCCGCCAAAATAATAGTTATAATAAACTACAACAATCAACCCCAAAATTGAATAAATAGCTTTAATTGTCTTCCCAAACCAAACCAAGCCAAAACTATTAAATAAGCGATATAATAAGCGATATAAACAAATTTTTACTTCGTTAATAAAAACACCAGTTAAAATAAAATAAAAAAATAAAGAAATGAATAAATAAATATATATGATAAGAAATAAAAATAAAAATAAAAAATAAAAACAAGCAAAATAATTTAACCTAGATAAATAAATAAACAAATAAACGACTTCTGGTAAAATAACCGCCAAAATAGACTACCCACAATGCACCACTGACCCGTATATATAAATAGCCGAGAAAAATAACAGCACTCGTGGCCTGACGATTGCATCTAGCATGAAACAGACTGTCGCCTCTAAGTGTTGACTTCTATGTTCACTTTTATATTTACACACTCTCTATCTCTGATATTGAGCACTTTATCCCCAAAATATAGCAAATACTAAGACTATATTTCTTCATATATATATATATATATATATATATATATATATATAGTTAATATATTGTATAAAAAAATATCAATATATATATATATATATATATAGCTAGATAGATAATATATTGGTCAATATATATATTTATATATATATATATATATATATATATATATATATATATTTTATATGATTTTGTATACATTTGGAATAAATTCCAATAACCAACAATTACTATTCTTAAAATAGTGCTCAATACAGGTTAGAGCAAATATAATTATCTATTTAGAAATTATAACATAAATATGTTATAAAATCACTACATATTTATGTTATAATTTTAAATAAATAATTATATATATATATATATATATATATATATATATATATATATATACAAAATTATAATATATATATATATATATATATATATATATATATATTTGATATATTTTGATGATGTGATTTGTCTGACGATCGCAAAGCGTGAAACCCATGCTTACATCTCATATCAATCCACCAAATATGTTAGCTCTATCTCTGATATTGAGCGCTTTCTAATCTTTTATAATATAAAATATATATAATATATATATATATATATATATATATATATATATATATATATATATATATATATATATATATATTTCTTTTACACACACACACATATATATATAGATAATATTAGTGGTAAATATATATATATATATATATATATATATATATATATATATATATATATATATATATATATTTCAGTCTTCTCCCTTTTCTATTTGTAGAATACCTCCTCTCTCTCTATTCTATCTATCTATGTATCTCTGTTTGTCATTATTGTAATAGCGAATACCACAACACATAGACACGCATTTTTGCTGATGGTATAAAAATTACACACAGTCATTTGAGGAATGTTTTTGATGATTTTTGGTCAAACCAACAATCCGGATATAGACTTAATTCACCCAACCTCATGGCTCACTGCTGTCAGTCTTGTATTTGATATATGATCTATATCAATCTGAACTAATTCCTGAGTTGTTAAATATTAGTTCTCGTTGTAGTTGCTGTTCGCTTTTACTTCATCATTACAGAGTAGTGCGTCCGGTCCTCACTAGGTGTCCCACACATATGTCCTTGTGCCAAAACTAGCCATAGAAAATTACGTTTCATGAGCTCATTGTTTATTTTTTGTTTTCGAGTAATTCTTCATCCATTTCGTTTAACGGCATATCAACACCTCTATGGGTCATTTAACGCCGAAATCTAAATATTTTGAACACAATTTTATGGCTTCAGCTAATTATATTTTTAGCGCCATTGTATGCTTTCAACTACCGATAAAATCTATTGTTGGTCATTTTGCTATTGTTGGTCATTTTGCTATTGTTGGTCATTTTGCTATAAAATGTACTGTTAGTAATTCTACTATAATTTGTATCGATGGTAATTTCTTTATATAAAATGTATTGCAGGTATTTTTACTATGAAAATGCATTTTTATAATTTCATATTGTTTGGTGTTCGCTATTTGCCCATAGCTGGGGCCCTAACAGGTGCTACCACCCCAAGTCAGGATGTACTTGGGAACAACAGCAATTAAGAGATGGTTCCACACTCCTCAAAACCTCCAATTTCCCGATCGCAAGCCTTGCTGCCGGATGTAGTTTATCGTCATACCCAGGATTAGTAGGATAGAGGCAAGAGTGAGTTACTTGCTGGAGCAGTACAGGGGACTGGCCATTTTTTTTTATCGATGGATCGTATGTCCGAGTTCTACTTGGGGTCTAGGTTGAGTTTTTTTCCCACAGGCGGTAAAGGCATGGGGTCACCCTGAGGGAACAGCTATTCATCACGATTTGTGTCTGCAGTTGGATGGACTGAACATGTGAACAAAAAAAGAAACTAGAAAGGATTCTTTTACTTCTATCTACCGTCTCTCTTCAGGATATAAGCGATCATGTTTCTCCACAATTTCGTCTCCTTTCTAGTAAAATTTGCCCTTTTGCTATATCTACTAATCCCTATTCTGCTAATCATTTACACAAGCTTGTTAGGTAGATTATACGCTGGCTCCCTCTGTCAGCTTCAATATGTTCTGTGAGTGTCAAATTTTCCGAGAATTCCTTGGTTATTATGTGCCCGAGAAATTGCAACTCATTTTATGAGGATATGTATAAGTATACTTTTTGCTTCCATTTTCTTTAAAGCTTCACGTGTTCATTCCATTGTATTCTCAGCCTCCTTCTGTGGAACTACATTTCTGTCGCTTCTTCATCTGTGAGGGGATTGTCCAGCATTTACTGTCATATAGGAGGATTGATATTGCATAACAATTCAGTACTTTTTCCTTTGTTTCACTTGATTCAAGTCCCTTCTTCATCTGTGAGGAGACTGTCCAGCTTTTACTGCCATATAGCAGGGTCGATATTGCATACCATTTCAGTACTATTTTCTTTGTTTCTAGCGAAAATTTTCTGTTTCTTATTACTTTCCTTGGCTTTTTGAAGGCCTCTTTCGCTATCCCGTTATTTCATTGTCCTAGTTAAAACGTTTTCTAGATATTTAATTATCTTACTTTTGGTGGTATCTCCAATTTGTAATTCGCCCGTTGAGCTGTTTCTTTTACTGATATCTATACATTTTGACTTCTTACAATTGATGTTTAGTCCCTTTTCATTGCTTTTCTTTATTACATTCTGTAGGAGCTTTTGCATTTTACTTTTTACGTCTGCTATCAACACTGTGTCATCTACATAATTAATGTATTCATTCCTGATAGAACTTCCAATTCCCTGTACTTAAAATCAGAGGCAGTTGCAATTTCTGGCACACATTATGTTATGGGACCTTACTCATAATAACATAATGGACTATTCCATGCGTAATAAATACTGCGCCTCAAGAGGAAGCAGAGAGTTCAGTCTGAAGTCTGGAGTGAGGTCCGTCAGAAGTCCGTCAGGAGTCAGTCAGTCGAGTCAGAGGCAGTCCTATTCAGAGTCGCGTTCAGACAATTACTACAAGACATTGGAATAGTGATACTGGTCGAGACTACATTGTTCTCCCTACTAAACCTGATTGTTCGTACTAACACTTTCTACTTCTCTGTATATATTCCTGTTTGTAATATATCTGTGTTATTCCATATCCGTGTTCGAGTTCTTCTTTATTGGTTCTACCTTGGACCATCACCGTGGTACAAGGACCTGGACCATAACACATTATAAGGAAAAAAGGCTTGGCAAACAAATAGAGATGGTAAAGGAACAAACGTTTGTCGAAGCTACAAAGAACAGGAAATTGTGGAGAGCCATGATTGTCTCTCTTTTTTTAATTTATTTCGTGTTCACGGCCACGATCGCGTAGAGGCACCATCTGTACTGCAGTAGTGCTTCTTAGGCAAGAAAACCCTCTCCAGGCCGGTTTGAATTCAGAGTTTTCCTTCTCGTAGACTGGTTGTCACCCAAGGCTATAGAATCCGGTCTGTCCTGTTAGTTATCCATAGCTGGGGGGGGGGAAGAAGTAGATTTATACCTTTTCTAAGGGTATTAGCACGTAAGTGAATGTAATGGATTCCACTAGAATTCGAACTCGGCTCTCCGATTACTCAATCCAAGCCGCTATCCATTACTCCACTGTGCCTCCTATGATTATACCAGAATAGCTGATGGTTACCGTTGATAGACCGTTGTGGAGGAGATTCAGTATCGACTCTGCATTCGGATTCCTCCTACGATTACAAAAGTCAAGGAGATTGTGATGATGATGATGATGATGATAGAGCCCAGGTCTTTTCCGTGAATAATTAACAAAACATACTGTAATACTATTTACCCATAGCTGGGGTACGGAGAAGAAGAGGATTTATACCTTTCCCAAGGTTATTAGCACGTAAGTGAATGTAATGGATCCGACTGGAATTCGAACTCGGCTCTCCGATTCCTCAATCCAAGCCGTACCTTTTCGTTTTCGCACACATATAAATACGCACTGATTGAGTATAGGTGTAATATCGGTTTACTGTTTCCTGGAAAGGGTGCTTAGAATACCATGGACCGAGCATGTGAGCAACGAGGAAGATCAGGAAGAGATAGTTGAGATTTCTAGGAAAACCAACCTGCCGAATGAATGGAGGAGCTGGGTTTGAAGAGATAGCGAGAAAACAACATTTATCAAAAGTTACAAAGAACAGGAAGTCGTGGAGAGCCATGATTGCCAACATCCTGAAGGAACACGACACATAGAAGACGAAAATGTTTCCTGGACAGGTAAAGTCATTTTGGAGCGGGATGTTTAAGTTTATATTTTTTTATATATTATTATTCACTTAACTTAAGATTAAAGAGCCACCCAAGTTAGAAAGTTACTGTTAAAAGGGTTTTGATGAATGAAGTATGTGATATGAATGCAAGGGTAGGTGATAGGAAATGAAAATTATGAGGATAAAGAGGACAGAAAACGATTGATCCTTGGTTTGAAGAAATAAAGATTTTAGTGTCTAGGGAAGTACCCACACGGGAGTCTGTCCATAGACTGCATAAGCTTTGTGAGTGGAACTTTGTCCTTTATTTTCTAAATACCGGGGAAATGCAGGTGATTCGAATCAGTGTTAGTAGGATGGTGTGTCCTAGCAGTAAAAGTCTGAACCAGTGGAAGTTAAAAAAGCTCATCGGAACATTTTTCACGACAAAATAGATATAGGCTAAGTAAGTGCTAAGAAGGGATCATTTTCTTTTTAAATAGATCTGCTATTGAGACGATATGCAGGTAATAGTGGGTTTGAAATTTGAACTGTGTTCATGATATCTGCTTTTTGTGCCGGGACCATTACGCCAGTGATCGATCCTGACTTGGCAAATCGATTGCAGTCACTTTCACACAGACGTGATTTGCTTTTCCTCTATCTTTTCTGCAAATATTTTCATGGCAACTGCTCTGACGAACTTTTTTTTTTCCATGGTGCCTCTCTACATGCATTTAAGCGTGCTACTAGATTGCTATCTAGGTCCCACCCTTTTACTGTAGAAATACTTAAATGCAACCACCACTTCTACTCTAAGTCTGTTTTATCGCACTTCCCGACAGTGGAACTCCCCTCCGCTTACTTGCTT
Source organism: Acanthosepion pharaonis (assembly GCA_903632075.3). Taxonomy (NCBI): domain Eukaryota; kingdom Metazoa; phylum Mollusca; class Cephalopoda; order Sepiida; family Sepiidae; genus Acanthosepion; species Acanthosepion pharaonis. The sequence continues at coordinate 331,747 of CAHIKZ030002021.1, forward strand.
CCCTGAAAACTACAATCTTCCAAAATTTAGATACAATGTCAATCGCCATCTGTTGTCTTGAACCTTGTTCATCTTTTATACTTCCCTTCCTCCCCCTCACTCTATAGTTATTCTTTTCTCTCACTTTCACTCTCTGTAACCCCCTGCGTACTAGTGGCATTCACGCCTTGCTTGGGGTGAAGTGATTTAAAAAAAATAGTGAGCTTCTCTTAGATACATCTTAAAGGGAAAATATGTATTGTCAAGTTTATATTGATGCTGTATGGACGGCATAATTTGTTCATCTTTCCGAGGTGGCTTCCATTAAAACCCGGCTTTATAACTCTGACAGTGAACTATAAACTATATACTAACTGTCATGGAGCCAGCTGTGAAGCCCCTCCCTTTACATTTTCCGCAACTTGTGTTAATCTCAGTGGCATCAGAACGATAACAAGGCGTTCTTGATTGCTTCTCACGTTGAGTCGGGTGGAGCAAGTTGGTCGCTTCGTTGCATATTTTCAATCTTTCAACAACTTTGGAGAGACGCTCACAGACTCGTCGGGATGTAAAAAAAAAACTCTGCTATGAGACTTGCTTCAATTTTTAATGCTAGACGCTAAATGAAACACATGGGGTTACGAGTACAGGATGAATCCCAACCGCGTATACTACAGCTGGAAGACATTTGTTGATGGACTTTATTATAAAAATGAAAACGACAGAGTTCGCCGGGACTTTAGTTTCCCAAATGATGTTATTAATTCTTAATGTCCTATCTTCGCTTTGCGCTTATTTAATAACTGGATCGAGAAAAAAAGAAAGACTACAGGTACATTTTGTTTGAATTTGCTTTTGAAACATGATTTTATTTTAATTTCTCCCGGATGTTTACATTTTTATTCGCGTCACAGATAACGTTCTGTTATTTTATATTCGGGTCACAACCTTTCTTTAATGTATATTTTGTTAAATGACTAACAAGGAATATTTTGTAATTTTTTTTTTTTATTTTGTCATACATTTTTCTTTTCTAAGGCCGGAGTGTGTAGAAAAATTGCATACAGTAAAGCGTATATTGTTCTACGCTTTTGGTTAATTACCATTTCCAAAGTACAGGGCTGGGGGTAATTTTTAAGGAGCGGTTTTAATATATTTTTTATTTTATTTTATTTTCTGTGTTGTGTGAGAGAAAATTTTTTTTAGCAATAATTTCATTCTGAGTTGAGTTTTTTCTTAGTTTCCAGACACAACCAACACGCCTAGGCAACATTCTAACATTTGAGGAGTATTAGGAGTATCTAGTTTCCTCCTTGCCTTTTTTTGTGAGTATTGTTGCAATATTAAGCAGTACATTATTATTATTATTATTATTTCCTGCATTTGCGTGGTATTATTACCAGATGCCAACTGATTACAAAATGGCGACAAAGTGACAACAAGTCTCGTCGTATCTGAAAAACCTTTGCCAGTGAACATTGTTTATATCTTCCTATCAGAAAATAAACTGGTGCCTTCTCTTGGATTATTATTATTATTATTATTATTATTATTATTAAATATTTTTGCCTGTAGTATCAAGTGGCAGCAAGGAGTAATCAAGTTAAATTTAATAAGGCTGGATAGTCTCAAGTAACCTTCCATCTCTAGTTTACCCAGACTCCCCTCTACCGGTATTTTCATAACTGTTCCTGGTGCTCCGATAACAACTGGAACGACAGTCACTTTTCGCGTTTCGCAATTCCCTTAGCTCTCTGGCAAGATCGAGATATTTATCCAGCTTCTTCTTCTTCTTCTTCTTCTTCTTCTTCTTCTTCTTCTTCTTCTTCTATTATTATTATCATTATTATTATTATTTTCTTTCTTGTTGTTAGTATTTTTTATATTATTATTATTATTATTATTATTATTATTATTATCGTTGTCGTGGAATTTTCATGACCGTAACATCTGCTTCTTTTTTTTCTGGAGGTCAAGTGCTAGCAAGTTTTGTCATCGCATATCAATCTTCTTACTACTTTACTATTATTACTGCTTCTACTCACGACATCGTTGCCTACCACAGCAATTACTACTACTACTAGAATGTTGTGTGCGTCTACATGTTATGGAAACAGTACATGAAAATTAAGACATTCTCTCTACGCTTTCCATGTTGTCTCTTCTAATATTGTCCCCATCAACACCATTTTACACACATTGCGTATCTATTCCTTGTGTATGTTTTCAAAACATTTAAATTATTCCCAGGATGCACACTGGTTGAATCTTCTTTTGAAGCACCTTCCGTTAAAAAACAAAGCCGGGTTCTGTTTACTTGATTAATGAAAGAAGAGAGAAAAACAATCGAAAAAGATCTAAGTAAGAAATAGTTACTAAAAAAAGAAAAAAAGTTTCCTAGATCAGGGCCGTATCAGAGACAAATGTTTTGTGAGGGTCAAAACAAATTTAGCCTTAAGTTATCAAAGGCTGCCAACATGGTTAGTGTCAAGAGCATTTCAAATTTCCAGTGACCCTAGGTTGGTAGAAATCATCTTTGAAAGAATAGAGAACCATCCGTGTTACAAATGAAGGAACTTTTCTTTTTTTTTTTTTTTTTTTTTGAATGTCTAGGGAAAATACAGACTCATTCATGAAGGAAAAAAATATTTTATTCTTCATTGATAGTTTTTCCCTTGTATTTTTTTCGTTATTGTATTTTGTTGAAATAAAATCCTGTTAAAAAAATACTGCAATTGATAAAAAATAAAAATAAAAAATAAAATTGGCTACGACCCTGTAGATAAGTTTGGATTATGCATTATCGTAATTAGAAATTCGCATCTTAAAACACACACACCAGTGCGATGCGTACCACGTTCAAGGGTAACGTTTATTCTGTGTTCGTTTGTTGAATTTTATTTTCTCACTCTTGTGAGGTAAAAAAAAAAAGAAAAGAAAAGCTAGCCAGTTTCAGCCCAGATTTCAAACAAAGTTAATTTATCTGCTAGTAAAAAATTTAAACTAAAAAAGTTTCGCTTGGTGGCTTTTGCTAAATATCAAGTGACAACAAGTCCTTGCAAGTTGCCAACTTTCATCTCGGATTTCTCGCTATATTTTAACCATTATTATTTTCATATATTTGTACATGAGCATCAGATTTCTAGTAGCAATGGTAGTGGTGGTGGTGGGAAATGGTGTGGGGGGGTCGCTGCATTGAAGAAATATCCGGGAGTTACCATTGGGGATGAAGTGACAACAAGGCTCTTTATATCCCTTAAAAATAAATGTTCCTT